>CM065463.1:17941668-18545459 GCA_032872475.1 Leptopilina myrica (nomen nudum)
CATAAATCACTCTCTCATAAACTTCTTATTTTCACACTTTCCATTCTTTCATTAATAACTCCATAAAAACCCAATTTCTTTTTCCTCCTTAGAAAATTTCCATTTTTCTCAAAAAAAATGCTATTTTCATAAAAATTACGAAAGACTATTTCTTCAAAATAATTTAACTCCTTTTTACCAAATTTTCTTTCAAAGGAGAACTTTGCAATTGCTTAATTGAATATTTTCAAATATAAACTCTCTAATTGAATATTTTCAGTTATTATAAACTGATTAATTGAAAATTTCCAGCTATTAGAAAATTGATTATTTGACAATTTTCTAAAAATATTAATTCGAATTTTTCGTTAGTCGTCGCTTTTCAAAAAAAAAATGTATTGTGTAAACGTGGAAAACTGAATACACCACTTTTTTCGAGTAGTTAGAAGCATATCTTTTACATACTTCTTTGAATACAATTGCGTGCCAACTCCACACAAATTACTTGGTTGAAAAGCTCTTCTTCCTGTTCTTGAATAAATATTTTCCTTCTTTCACCACCAACAAATAATTTATGAATTTTATAATATTTTCTCTTTTATAATTTCTCATATCTAAATTAATATATATCTCTCTCTAAATTTTTGCTCGAAAAATTGAATTTGCTTTTTGCGTGAACATTAGTTTGGCTTAAGAAACAATTGTTATTGTTTTGCCATCATTTAACAATGCTTCAGGATCGTATTCTTCATCGATCTGTAAGAAAATAATTTTAATTATAGCAAAAATAATCAATAAACAAATAAATAAAAATTCATTTTTTAAAATAGGTTTTTCTCGATTAAAAAAAAAATTTAATTTTCAGAATAATAAATTTTATCCAATATTTACCACTCTTTGCCTTTGATTTACTCGACTTTGGTAAAATTCCTGACGTTGTTTTTCCGGATAAGATGGATGCTGACAATAAATGAATGTATCTTCGGTTGAATTTGCCAAACATAAAAATAGCCAAGTTGTTAAAACAAAGGGCATCGCTAGAAACGGGAGTTGAAACTGAAATTGATAAAGTTTTTTATTCATCCAAAAAAAGTGAAACAAATAAAATATTAATTTTTTTCCTTTCAGAAAAATACAAAGAAAAGAATTTATTTGAAATGTCAAATATCAAATAAAGAAATTAAATATTTTAAATTTTAATACCTGATCCAAAATAGTGTAAATAATAAACTGCAAGGTAGAAGTGAATGCTATGGCTACAATTGTCGCCATACAGGAATACTGATTGATTATAAGAAAATGTCCTCCTAATGCAGCTCCAGTTAGAATGCCGTTAAAACCCCAAACCCCAGAATAAACTAATTCGATTGGTACATTGAGTTGTAAACCTAAAAACGTAATATAATTCATACAATTAGATAAATTTGGTAAATTGAAAAACAATTTTATTAAAATTTTTGAAAATAATTACATTCTTTTCAGAAATAGAAAAGAAAGAAAGAGAAGGAAAACATTCTTTCGAGAAATTTAATTAAAAGTGTATTGAAAGTAAGTGAATTATTAAGTTTTATCAACATTTTTGAAAATAATTGCACTGTTTCGAAGAATTTTAATATTTATGAAAAAATTGAATTATAACAAAATTTATCCAAACTTTTAATCTAGTGTTAATTTTTGTTCGTTTCTTTGTTTTATAATTTTTTAAAAATAATTATTTCTTACAAATTAACAAATTTTAAATTAATACATTGAAAATTATTGAATTCTTTTGCGAAATATTTATAAAAAAATTTGAAATTAATTAAATTTCTTTGAAGGATTATTTCAAAATGTCTGAAAATAATTGAATTCTTACGGAAAATTTTATTAAAATTGTATTGAAAGTAATGACATTCTCGCAAAGAATTTTAGTACTTATAACAATAATCGAATTGTCCCAAAGGATGTTATTTACATTTTTGAAAATAATTGAATACTTGGCAAGAATTTTATTTATTTAAGTAGTAAACCCTATTCAATTAAATTTTTTTTTATTTATTAAGTAAAGTAGCATATTACTTTTATTAAGTTTTTTTATTGAGTAAAGTTGTAAATTTTATTAAAATTTTTGAAAATAATTCAATTCATACGAAGAATTTAATTAAAATGGTATTGAAATATTGAAAGTAATTAAAATATTTCATTTTATCAACATTTTTTGAAAAGAATTGCACTGCTTCGAAGAATTTTATTAAATTATTTTTAAAAAATGTGGAATTGCTTCCAAAAATTTTATTACTTATAAAAATAGTAATTGATTTGTTACAAACTTATCAAATTTTTAAAAAATAACTGAAAATAATTTAATTATTCAAAAGAATGTTATCTAAACTTTTTTGAAATATTTTAATTTCTACGAAGAATGTTATTATTTATAAAAGTAATTGAATTATTATATAGAATTTTATCAAAATTTTTTAATTATTATCAAATTCCTTGGAAAGAATTTTGTTATTTATGAAAGTAATTGACTTATAAAGAATTTAATCAAAATCTTTGAAAATATTATTTTAAATCAATAAAACGAATTTTATCAGAAGCTTCAAAAATTATTGAATTTTTTCAAAGAATTAAATTGGGATTTTTTAAAATAAATTAAATATGCTAAGAAGTTTATTATTTATAAAAATAATTAAATTCTTCCAAAGAATATTTTGATATTTTTAAAAAATAAATCAACTTTTTCAAAGAATTTTATTATTTTTTATGAATATAATTGAATTCCTGTGAATAGTTTTATTATTTATAAAAATAATGTAATTTAGTTGAATATTTTATTAAAATGTTGAAAATTAATTGAATTGTTTCGAAGAATCTTATTACATTTTTTTTAAATAATTTAATTCCTGCATAGAATCTTTTGGAGAATTTTATAAAATTTATTAAAAATAATTGAATTTCATCAAAGAATTTCATTATTTATGAAAATAATTGAATTTTATTATTTATAAAATAATATTTTTGCAAAATAATAATAATTAATTAGTATTTTTTAAAATTTCGAATCCGGAATAAATAAAAAATTGATATTGATATTCAAAACCAACAAATTGTGAACATAGCTTAAAAACATGTAATTGAATCCCAAATTTCTCGCTTGTTAATATTTGCTAGTTAATTGGTAAGAAAAAAAGTAAAAACCATGGTGGTTTTTATTATTTAAAATTTGATAAAAAAAAGTATCTTTTTGAAAAAAAAAATGAAAATATTTCGCATTATTATGTAATATTTGTTTTGCATAATTTGCAGTTTCTTTAATGTTTATATTAAAATTGCATGTAAAAATATATATTCCCATATTTAAGGGGATTTTTCCAACTTTAAAAAAGCAAATAAAAACTAAATTTACCCAGAAGGCTGGAAATTACTGCACCAGCGAGCGAAAAGACTGTTGTAATTGGTGAATAAATTAAAATTGCAAGATAAACGACTGAACCAACAGCAACATCATCGACCGCAAACACCTGTGATGCTGACGTCACAACACCACGGAAAATCTAAATAGCAACATGAGACTTTAGTTTGGCTGTATATTGGAAATTATCGCTTACATATCGTCCTCACCATTCCCCATTCTGGGCTGACAGTATCCTCTTTTCCAACAATAGTGCCCGTGTCTTCTATTGTCATGTTCCCTGCTCCATTGTTCTAAAACAGAATCAAAAGTCTATGTACCCATTTTCCATTGTAGAGTTTTTCAAAAAAAAAAAAAAAAATTCACAAATATGCCAAAAAAAAATACTCGACACAATAAAAATATTCCTAAAATATTCTTCTAATTATTTTTAATCACTTTCAATTGCTTTTTTTTTATTTAATTACATTCGTCAAAATTCAAGAAAAAAATTAAAGAATATTCTCAACTAATGAATTATTGAAAAAAATAATTGAATTGAAAAATGAAAATTCAGAAACGAGAGATATTAAAAAAGGGTTGATTGGAAAAAAGTTGAACTAGTTGAAAAGTGACATTAAATTAAATTATTGTCGACAAATTCGATTCAAGAACATCTGCTGTAATTTAACGATCATGCTTAGGACTTAATAGCCAATAATTAAAATTGAAACTCCACACATGCTTCGAATGCCTAACAAAGATATGTATATTCCATTTTAAATGGCATGTGTACATAACGACTTTATGATCTCGATTTCAATAACAAAACACAATAAAAGCACTGAAATTAAAACAGATCGATGCAAATTTTGCTTGCAATACAAATTCATTAAAATAATAATTAAAAGCAATCAATATTACAAAAATTGTTTTACTTGTCACCTTATTTTTTAGTTTACTTTTAATTACTTTTTTACTTTTTATTTCACTTTCTACTTTTTATTTTATATTTTCCTTTTTATTTCACTTTTCATTTTACTCTTTATTTTACTAATTACTTTATTCATTTATCAAACACTTAAAATTATATTTTCTTATAAATTAAGAATCAAGAAAACAAGTTATTTTATGATAATGAATCCAATGAATTATTTGTTTAGCATTTCTGTTGAATGTCAATATTGCAATTTAGAAGTAAATCATTTATGCAAATTTAAATGAGAGAGAGAGAGAGAGAGAAAATCAAAACTTTTCATTTCTCACAACGGCGATAGTTCGACGATATTTTCGAAAGCATTCTCTCTCATTGAGATATATATGAAATTTTCAAGCGATTACTTTTCCTAATTTTCAGAAAAAAAGAACCTTTTTAGTTTTTAACTGACCTAGATTCATCCAATCACTGTGATATTCCGCATCATTTCACAAAACGAATGTATTAATATCTCGTGAATCTCTTTTCATGAATAGATTTCAAACAGTCAAGGTTTTCTATGCAAATACAATGTAAAAATTTTTACAATAAAATATAATTAAAAATTAGAAAAAAAGTAAAAATAGACTTTATATCCTCCGGTAATTAATTAACTTGGTAATAAATACATTTGATGTACACCTTACAAAATTCTATTGATTAAAACTTTTTCCGATTAAAACTAACAGTAAAAAAATTTAAATTCTTTTTTTACTAAGACCATTATAAAAGTTAATTATCAAAACCTTTTTTTATTAATTTTTAATTTTTCCTAATAACGGGTAAAAAAAATTGCAATAAAAAATTATTTCCCTAGAGAATTTTTTTTAAATTGAATAAACATTTAACTCACGATTGTTCCATTGAATGAAAATTCTTCCGATTTAAATTCACCACTGTGATGTTTAAGAATAAATAATAACATTAATTCCGCAATAACGAATGGATAGGTTAAACTTGGTAATTTTCCAATTCCTATGGATCTCGATAAATAGACACTGAAAAATAAAATTTACGATCTAATTAAAATATTACTTGAAAATGAAATTTAAATTAAAGTTGTTTTTTATTCTATTCTGTACATTTTTTAATAATTTTTTCGTAAATTCTTCTACGCAAAACAAGCAAGAAAAAAATGAAATATTCTCACCTGAAAATTGTAGAAAAAAATAGAAACAACAACGAAAAGGCGTCAAAGGGTCCGTATAGTTTGGGAATAAATACATAAGCCAATGCTCCCACTAGTAAAGGATTAAAAACAGTGAGACCATTTTCAATTTTTTCCGATGGTTCTCCAATTAACTAAAAAAGGAATGCAAGAAAAAACTATTAGTGGAAAAAATAAATTAGAAATAAATCTTCTAAGCTAAGAAAATTTCTGTACAATATTTTTTTATAATAACTTGAAGAAAATTTGTAAACAAAATATATTTTTTTTCTCCCAATAGTTGATCATAAACGTTGTAAACTTTAACCCACGTGGAAAAAAACATACACTCGTAAAAAAGAGAAATAAAGAGAAATAAATAAAGTAAGATAAATAGTATAAGTTTGAAATATTTTATAATTTTTTTATTACTATAGAGAATAATAATCCTAAAAGTCCTGTAACAGCACTGAAAATCAATATTCCAGGAGAATTGACAGCTAAAGCAATAACAATAAATAAACCACTTATTGGATTATTTGCCAAAGTGACCTGTAATAATATAAATTTTATCGTTTAATATCACAAGCTAAAATTCAAAAGCAAATAGAAAAAAAATTTCTTAATTTAATTTATATTTAATAAAATCGAAAAAGACTAATCTTACCGCTCCGAAGCCCCTTAACAAAGAATCTAGAAATTGCAAAGGAATCCATAGATTTGTTCTTTTTTTCGCTAAAAATTCTTTGAGAAGCGCAAAATTACCACCAAAAACAAACCATCCTTGTTCTTGCTAAAATAAACAGGAAAAATTATTGTAATTCAAAAAATTAAATGAATTTTGAAAAAAAGGAAAATGAATACAAATAAATTGAAAATAAAGAAAAAGTAGACAAATAAAATTAAAAATAAAAAGAAAAAAACAAATTTAAAATATAGAGAGAGAAGACAAATTAAAAATAGAGAAAAAGAAGACAAATGGAAAAAAAATTAAATCCACATTATAAAACAATAATTGTTTTAAAGATATTTTTTGATATTATTTTACAGTATTTAAAAAACAGTAAAATAAAATTAAAAAGAATCTTCAAATAAATTTTGCAATTTTGCATTTTAATTATAAAATGAACCGCATTCTTTAATTAAAAAATTTGAAATCAATTAATTTAAGAGCGATTTCGCTCCGCTTTAAGGTTCACGAAGTGAAGCTTTACAAAAGACTGAAATTTATATCACATAGAGAAACGCTTTTTAAATTAAAGGAGAAGCCAATTTAGCGATCGCCACTTTTCTAAATTAAAGGACAAAATTACAGTCTTCGGGAAAAGGAATTTTTTTTCCTCTCAAAATTAAAGAATGTCAAAAATATTTCTAATATTTCAGTAAAAAAAATATTTTTACCAAATATAGAAATTTATTTCAGAAAACAATAGAGACTAACGGTAAAATTATAAAAATTGAATTAAATTGTAGAAGTTCAAAATTTTTCAACTTACCATTTTAAGAGAAAAATATTATGAATATAGGAAAGAATTTAATTAACAGGTCATTCTTTACACAGAATGTGAAAGTATTTTTATATTGGAAAAATATTTATCATTTGACTTTTAAAGAAAAAAAAATACTATCATTTTAGTATTAGAGAAAAAAAATACTAACTACCGTTATTTGCTTTTTTTGTAATTAGAAATAATTCTTGATAATAAATTCTCTGATAAAAAGGAACTAAAGTTGCAAAAACTTGTTCAGTCATAAACATTGTTGCCTTTTCTCACATAAATTGCTATTTACGAATTTTTACTGAATTCAAATGATAAAAAATTTATAATATTTCGAATATAATATTGTATAAATATAAATTTATTTATTGAACGCTTATTCATTTATTTGATTATTATTGAAGATTTATTCATTTGTTTATTATAGAAATTAAATAATTATTGAAGAGAATAAATAAAATACCATTGAAATAAAATTTAACGAAAAAATTTTTTAATGAAAATTTCGAATTGTAATAAAAGTTATTTATAATATTTATACAATATTATTTTAACATTATATATTAAAGATAACCTGATAATATATAACGTTATTATAATATAAAACATCTTTTATATTATAATATGAAATATATTATAAATATCATATTTGAAATAATGAAGTAGCAGTAATTAAAATTAAAATACTTGAAATCTAATTGCCGTTTGAACTTCCTCTGTTGACATGATGCTTAACACTAGTTGTCATTGGGTTAATGGGATCTTGTTCTTTTGCACTAATAAATTTCTTTAAAGTTGATTCTGTCACTATCACGTAAGCACTGATAAACACTTGGAAACGGCTCAATATTTCTTCTGAGATCCGCCTCTCCATCAAACTATCATCTCACCTTTACTACTCGTTAGAAACAACTCCATAATCAAACAATTTAATCGCATATAGTTGTTAATTAACTTCCAGTAGTATAGTGAAACTGTCCCGAAAGAGATAACAATAGATAAACTCTTTCTCTTAATCTCCCCATTGATCAATGTCTTTCAGGTTTTCTATCAATAGAAATGAAAATCAATTTCTTTAAATCCTGTAAAAATACAAACATAACGGGTATTTAATTGTATTAAAAAAATAATAAATTTTCAGAAATAAATAAAATCTTCATTTATAAAAAATTGTGTGTCTTTAATATGCGACTGAAAATACCATTTAACAGGGTGATAATACTTATCAAATATTCAAGAATTTGGTTTCACTTTCTTGAAACATTAAAAGGAAGGAAACAATTTTCCTTTGTCTTGTATAAAAAATTAATCTCAAATTTCGTGAAGAAAAAAATCTCTCACAACAGATCGTTAACTGTCTTTTACGATTTAGATTCCGGTTTAAATACTAATTAATAACTTTTACATATCTACACAATAATTTGGATGCACGAAAAGTACTTTATCCGATTCATCTCTCTCTTTATCTTCATCGTCATCTTTTTCTTTTATTTTTCCTCTGCTCTTCAATTCTCCTTCTGTCAATGGAATGATAATTTGATCCTGAAAAATTATAATTGAATGATTAAGTCCAATTCAATAATTATTGAAAATATTTTTAAAACATAACATTAAAAATGACAGGCCTGGAATCGACTTTAAGGAGCAAAACAGTCGTTTTAGTCGATAAAAATAGAAAAGAAATCGAAATAATTTTTCACTTAATTCAGTGTTGCCAAAAAATTTTATTTTCTATTTCCATGAACTTTCGCTGCTTTCTAAATTCATTTAATCAAAATTTGAATAATTTTGTTAAATCAATATTTAAATAGATACTTCTTGTTTTTCACGAGAAATAAAATTTAAAAAAACGTCAATTTAAAATAGTCTGAAATTTAATAATTTCTAAAAAATACTTCCAAAATTTATTTTACTTTTTTACTGAACTTCATCTCTAAATTAATTGTTTTTAATAATTTTCCAAAAGTTCTTTGAGAATTAAATTATTTAAATGTGAAAATTCAATTTTTTATAATATTTTACAACTGAACTTTTTTTAAGTAAAATATTTTCAAAGAATTCAAGCTTTTAAAGAATTTTGATTATAAAATTTTTCCAAAAATTTTATTTAGTATAAAAAAGTAAATTCAAAATTTTTTTAACTTACTTTATTCAAAGATAAGTTAATCTTAAAAAATTCTAGAAAAACATTTTTAAAAATGAACTTTTTTTAAAAAAATTGAAAAAAATATTGCAATTTTTCGAAAAAATTGAATAATTAATTTTTTGAATAATGTTAATTAAAAATTTAGAACATGAGTGTTTTCTCCAAAATGATAAAAATAATTCTAAAAAGTTGTAATGTTCTTTTTCCTATGTATTTGAATTTTCGTAAGTATTGAAAGTAATTAAATTTTTAAAAGTTAAAGTAAAAAAATTATAAGAATTATTTTTTTCAAAAATTTTTTTGTATCAGTTTTAAAAGATTATTTTCATTAAATTTTATTTTTCAATATACACTTCAAGATTTTTCATTTAAATTTTTGAGAGCTCAATTTGAAATTTAAAACTCTTCAAAAGGTGATTTAAAAAATTATAATAAAAAACTTGATAAAAAATTATATGTTTTCAATTAATTTTTTTCGATTATTCAAAATATTTTTTTAATTCTATATATGGAAGATTTTAATATAAAAATTGTTCAAAAATTGTTTTGAAAGATTTGTCTATAGTTATTTTTCATAATATAAAAATCGAAATATGTTTCAATTCATACTTAAAAATATGGTATTTTGTAGCAATATTCAGAGAAAAGTCGAAAATAGTCGCAATTTTTGAGAATAAGTGGAAAAAATTCGGAAAGGACTTAATACTCAAGGCCTTAAATGATTATATTTAAAAAAAAGTAATATAAAATATTAAAAGTTGGTATAATAAAAATACTTACAGTGTAAGTCAATCTGTCAATGATTTTTTCTGCCAACGCCTTTCGGCTCAATATGTCTTCTTCAGTTTCAAGTTCTTCCTGCACTTGATCAATGTACCAAAGAACCAAGTCGGACTTCCTGATACCGTGACCTATTAAGAAGAAAATAATCTATTTTATTAAATTCTTTCCTTCATACAAGAAGAAAAAATTCAATTTAGTTCCCAATTATAAAATTCTTGAAAACATACCTTCTTCTTCACCTCGTTTCATATGAAGAATCAATAAATTAGAAATTCTCTTATATTCCTCGTAAGACAGCGTTACCTTCTTTGCCGGTTCTAAAAAAACAATTATATTTTCATTAAGAAAAAGAAATTTGATTACAAATTTTTAGTGTAAAATGTAGAAAAAAATATTCCGTAATATTAAAGTATTAAATAAATAATATAAATACAGAAAAAACTTACTTCACGCACAAAAAATATAAGAATTATCTCACAATTGATCGTTTCAACGAATCATCACATATTTAGATGATCTTATGTCTTCAATATTTCTGTTTACTTTTTCTTTAAAAAAAAAAAATGTTTGTTTACCGCAGAAGGTAAAATATTTCATCCTCACTACGGTATAATGAGCAATAAAGACCAAATATTATCATTTTTTAAAAAAAGTCTAAATTTTCTAGTCAAAAATAGTTACTTTCGCTATTTTTCATTTTACAACCGATTTTTCAAAAATATCCAATTTCTTCATGTAAGTTTGTGTAATTAAAAATCAAATTCCCACCAACCTGGATGATGTTCAGTTTCGTCAACTTCCTCCATGCCATTTTCTTGTTCCTGAGCTGGCTCAACATCCATTGCCATTTCTTCTGCATCATTTTCAAGATCGATGTCCGGCTGCTCAACACGAACAATACTTTTACTCAAAAGTCGACGAGCTTCCTCAACGTGTCGCACAGTGACGTCATCCATGCATTCCAATTTAGCAAAAGCTTCGGACAATCGAATCAAGCTCTCTAATTGACGTACAGTAACTCTCCAGGTTGATTTTCCACTACTGAGTCCTTCTCGTTGTCTAAGAACCGTGTAAGTCTTAACCAAAAGGTCGCCTGCTTCCTGAAAATTTAAAATTTACGTTCCTTTTATTTTTCATTTCTGTAAATCTAACTTATTCCTTACTTTCCTTAAAATAATGCAAATTTATTAAATCAATTTTATTTATTTACTAGATTTCCTAATAATGTAAAGAAAATAAAAAAATTTCTTTCTATTTCTAATGTAAAAAACAGAATATTTTCCTTATATTTATGATACAAAGGAAATATCAAATAATCAGAATTATTATCAAGTGGTAAATTTTTTAATAATTGAGTTTATTCTAAAACTATCAACAATTTGCACGCTGAAGTGCGTGACTAACTTCTTACATACTTTTTTAAAACAAAATTAACAATTTTAAAAGAAATAGAATTTAAAAATTTTTAATTCAAATTTTTTTTCATAAAAATAAAATATTAATTGGATTATAGATTGTTTTGATATACATAATCACAATAATCAAATGCATTCGGAGACAGAGGATTTAAGGAAAAGTATTTTAAATATTTTGCCTGATTTCAATGATTTTCAATATCTACTATTTTAATAAATTTTTCATTTAAATTGTACTCAAACATTTACAAATTACTTTCATAAATAATAAAAGTTATACCTGCAATTCAATTATTAAAAATTTTTTTTTATAAATTTCTTCTCAATAATTCAATGAATTTCATAAATAATACAATATTTTACAAACTCAATTATTTTTATAAATAATAAATCTCATCGCAGAATTTTAATTATTTTTTTTTACAATTTCAATCGAATCCCTCGAAAATTATAATTATTCTTAAAAATTTGATTAAAATTCGTCAAAAAAATTCAATTGTTTAAAAATTTGTTGATAAACTTCTTTATAAGAATTCAATTTTAAAAAAACATTCAATTATTCAATAAATTATTTACTTTTGTATTTAAACAATTGTATAATTTTTGAACATTTGAATTTTCTATACTTTTAACTGTTAATTTAAGAGAACTTTTTCAATTTTTTGGGATTTTTTTTCTAAATTATTTCATCGGAATCTTTCTAAACTCATAGGAAGTTTTCGGTAATTTTTTAGAAAAATTCCCTTATCAATGTTAATAAATTTTTCTAAATAATTAGTGAAATTTGCTTCCTAAATTTTTTTGGGAAAATTTCCAAAATTTTTCTTACAATGTCTTTAATTGAAGGATTTTCCAATAATCGAAATTTCGTAAAATATAATTTTAAACAAAATAATGTATTTGAAAATTCTCAAAGAATTTTTTCAAAAATTCTAAAAAAATGATTGAATGGAAACAATTAAATAGTTTTCAAGAATTTACAGTAACAATAATAAAGATCTGAATTCCTTTAAAAAAGTAATAATAATGAAATAGTTTTTAAAAAAGAAGTTATTGATGTTTTCTAATAATTTTACGATTAAAGAAATTTGTAAATAAATGTAACAGAACAATTTTGAGTAAAATTTTTTCCTTCATATTTTAAAAATTGAAAAATTTTTAATTTCATTTTCAAATAAAATTTAAAATCGAATTTACTAAAATTGCTTTCTTTATTTTTTAGAATCTTAAATTAAAAAACAGACACGATGAAAATTATTTCCTTATGAAAATTGAAAGCTTTCTACAAAAATATTAAGAAACGGAAATATGTAATGTTTTTTTTTCAACAGAAAATAATGATTTTGTGAACAATTGATATCGAGAAATATAAATTATGTTAAAAATGGGTATATTTTTTATTTCTTAAACAGAATTTTTTTTTAACAATTTTCGAATATTTTTTGAAAATGAAAAGCAAAAAAATTTGCATTATTTAGATCAGTCAAACGAAATTTTTTATTGAAAACAAAATTTATTAGTTGAACATAATTTTTTTTTAATTTTCTAATATTTCAATTTCAAATATTACTTTATTATATATCATGAAAAATATCTAAATATTTTAGATTTGTCAAACAATATTTTCTAAAGAAAAAAAGCATGGGAACACAAAAGTCAAACTTTAGGTGTGGAAAAAAATAATGAAAGAATTCTTCATTATTTTAGTTAATTAGTAAAATTTTTTTGATTTCAAATAAGGGGAAGAGTTGAAAATTTTTAAATTCAAATAATTACCTTGCTGATGATGGGTTTGAAGTGCTTGGCAAAGTTAATGTAACGAAGAATTTCCTCCTGTGTATAAGGTGTATCGATAGTGGCAGTGATATTGCTATGTAAGTCGACAATTTTTTTGGCAATCGCATTGTCAACCACTTCATTGCATTCGTCAACCAAAATGAAGAAGAGATCGAATCGAGACATAATAGGCGCTGTTAATTGAACATTTTGTTGCAAAGACTTTTGCCTATCGTAGCGACCGCCAATCGGATTGGCAGCGGCGAGAATCGATGTTCGAGCATTTAAAGTCGCTCTGACTCCGGCCTGAAATTAAAAATACAAAAACAATTAATAAAAATCCAAACTAAACACAAAAATTGTTTGTGATGAAAGTAAAACAAAATAGCGAAGCTATAAAATAGAAAGTAGTAAAAAAAGTTAAATAATAAAATAGTAACATATTAAAATACTAAAATAGTACAATTAATAGTAAAAAAGTTAAGTAAAATCGTCAAACAGTGAAATAAAGATAAAAATGGACAATTCGGGGAATAAAAATTCTCTGACAAACAACGAACCTTGGCGAGAGAAATGGTCTGCTGTTCCATAGCTTCGTGAATAGCGACTTGATCTTTGGGATCCATTTTGTCAAACTCGTCAATACAACAGATTCCATTGTCAGCCAACATCAAAGCTCCGGCTTCAATGACAAAATCAGAAGATTCCTCATCCCTAACAACGGCTGCAGTTAAACCGGCAGCAGTTGAAGCTTTACCCGATGTATAAATTGCTCTCGGTGAAATGTCGGCGACTTGTTTTAAAAGTTGTGATTTCGCTGTACTTGGATCGCCAACAATACAACAATTTATGTCGCCTCTTAATGTTGTTTTTTCCACAGTTGTTTTTGGAACACCACCAAATAACATTAAAGTGACTCCCTTCTTGACTTCGTCATTGCCATGAATTGAGGGGAATAAACTTGATACCAAATTCTGATACAAATTTCTATCGTGACTCATTTCATAAACCTTATTCCATTCAGATTCTGTCATTTGTTTCTTTATTGTTTCCTGTGTGATGTCTTCCATTGACATTTCAGTACCACCAAACTGGAAACAAATATAAAGATTGAAAATAAGGAAAATAATTAAATTTTTAAAAAATTAATTATAATAAAAACATTCTTAAAATTAGTATTAAGTTCCTAAAATGTTTTCCTGGAATTGTACACTGGAAAAAAATTGGGCAGAATGTGCTTTTATGTACTTAAACAAAAGTTGTCTAAGTAAAAAACACATTCTGCCCAATTTTTTTAGTCATCTTTATACAAATACTTAAATCCAAGTACTTAAACAAAAATTGCCTAAGTAAAAAACACATTCTGCCCAATTTTTTCAGTGTCCTGCCCCGGGTCCCAATAATTCTCATCTTTATCCAAAACATGGATCAAAACTTTAAAAAATCTATTTCCGTTAAATTTTAAAGCCAAAAATCATTACGAAGACCACGCTAAATTTCCAAAAAATATATTAATTATAATGCAAATTATAAAATTTTTTATTTTCATATTTTAATTTTTGGATAGATCCATAATCAAATTCTGAAAAATTCATTTATTGTGTAAATACTCAATTATTATTGTTTATATTTTCAAAATTTTTTAAATAACTCTTCGCAAGAATTCAATTATTTTCAATACAATTTTTGAAAAATTTCACGAAAAAATTCAATTATTTTCAGAAAATTTGCACAAATTCATTGAAACAATTCTGTTATTTAGTAAAGTCTTTGCAAACTTTTAATTCCCTTAAAAATAATTCTAAAAGTCATTTATTCTCAAAAAATCAATTATTTTTAAGATTGGCTGTAAAATTTAGTCTCAAAATTCAATTATTTTCCAAATTTTCTAAAAAATTCTCATAAAAACATTAAATTATTTTTAAAAAAAGTAAAATTCTTAGCAAAAATTTAATTATTTCTATAAATAATAAAATTTTTCACAGGAATTCAATTGTATTCAAAACAATTTTAATAAACTTCAATATTTAATTATAGTATTTAACAGAAGCGATTATTTTAAAAACTTAAAGAAAATTCTTCATAAAAATTGAATTACTTTCAAAATTTGTAATTAAAATTATTAATGAAAATAGATTATATTATTTTAAAAAAGTTCAAAGAAATTCTTCAAAAGAATTTAATCAGGATTTTGGAAATTTTTAATAAAATTTTTCGGAAAAATTGAATAATTTTTTTACATAGTAAAATGTATCGCAGGAATTTAATTATTTTTATAAGTTGTAAGATTCTTCTCAAAAATTATGAATTCCTATAAAATAGGAAGAAAATATTTTGAATTTCCGAAAACGACTGCAATTTTTATTTTTTTTCAAAAAACTATCCAAAACTTTAATATTTGCTTTTTCTGACAATCTTCAATACCAAAAATCATAAATTTCAAAAAAAAGGTTTTAATTATAATAAATATATTTTATTTATCATCTTTTTAAAAAAAAAAACGGGTTAAAAAATATGAAATTGGTTTCAATTTCAAAGCCAAAAAGCTTCAAAAATGATACACAAACTTTTAAAATAATGTATTAATAAATAGTTAAATTAATAATTTCGTTTTGTTAAACAATATTTTTTAACACAACTTATATTTCTTCGTAAAGAAAAAAAATTTGAATGTAATATGTAACAATTATAATAAAAAATTCTTAAAATAATTCTTAATATTTAAAATATTTTTAAATAGTAAAATTATTAACATATAATTGAAAAATCTGCAAATAATTGTAATCAATAAAAGATTTTGGTAATAATTCAACTTTCTAAAGAATTTTTAGAAAAGATAAAAAAAAAAGTTTTTGAAGAATTAGAATTAAAAATTTTTTAAATAATTGTTTTTTCCAATACTTTACTATTTCTAAAAGAAATTAGACTTTCAAAAAATTTAATGAAATATTTAAATAATTAATTATTTTCAATATAATTTTACGCTTCTTCAATTAATTAAATGCTTTTAAATTGTATATTTTGAATATTACACTATTTTGGAAAAATTAACTAAAAATAAAGGATCCCGCACTAAATACACTGAAAATAACTTTCGGTTATTTATTTTCTGATTTTCGCTCAATTCTTTTTTTAAACATAAAACCTTTAACTAAAAATTTTGAAAATCTTAAGAATTGTAACCGAAAGCCATTTTTTGTATTATTTAGTGCGGCGTCCTTTCAAAATATTCGACTTAAAAGTTTTTGTTTTAAAATAGAAAAACCAAAGTTGCGTTTTATACAAAAAAAATTGTTATTTTTTTTGCAATATTTGAAAGAAGTCTCATTTCTTGAAAATAAGTTTAAAATATGCAAAAAATTCGTTCTATTTAAGGCCTAATGATGCATAAGAAAATACTGAATTTTCATTGTTTTTCTGTGATGAAAAAAAGTATATTTTTAAATATTGAGAATATTTTCTTACCCTGAGACTAGTCGCAGTAATACTGCAAGCCAGAAAAGCTAATCTGTAATTTAAATCTCTAACACCAAGTGCCTTAAGTCCCCTGACACCGTCGCCTTCATCGAAATTTTTGTTATTTCCAGTGATTTCAGCTTTCGCACCTGGAAATGCGAGTGCACCAACATCAGGTACAACTATCAACGTTCCAGTGAAATCGTATCTGAAATCAAAACAATCAAATGAAATAATATTCATTTAAAAATTTTTTTCACTGTAGGAAAACATTTTCATAAAAATATAGTAATATTTAAGTACAAGTTATTAAACCTTCCTCCTAAACCAAAAAAAAAATTAATTCTAAATGTTTAATTATTAATTATATTAATTTATTACAAATCCAAACAAAAATTCAATGAAATAAATTATATTTCAAATAAATATTTTTTACTTCTAATTTTGTTTTTACAATTTTAAATTAAAATACTTCACGAACATGAGAACAATAATAATACCTGTCACCAGCTTGAATCGTTTCGACAGTTTCTCCACGAAGAATAATTTCCATTGATCGAGGTATACAACCTCGAGGAAGTTCAGCTTGTGTTTCCTGAATTCGAACTTTTTGGAAATCAACAAAAAGTGATGCGTCCGTATCGAGCATAAAACGACGACGATTATTGCAAACTGGATTTTGACAAATCGTTGGATTCGTGAACTGCAATGAAAATTTGTAATTATCAGTTAAATAATCTTTTATAAAATAGGGCAAATAAAACAAAAAAAATTGGAACAATGAATAATAATATATTTATTTACTCCAACATTTTGAGATCTAAATGATTTCTTCTTTAGGGAGTCTATTGATTTTTTATTAATTTGAATTCACAATTTTTTTCTAATCCCATTCTTTTATTATTAATTATTAAATTTATTTTACTTATTAATTTTTGGTATTTATTTTAATTAATTAATTTTAATTTTATTCGTTGTTAAATTATTTTTATTATTTAAATTTTGCATATATATTTTTTGGATCATTTAAATTTGGAAACGTTGGAGCAAATAAATATATTTTTATTCATTGTCCAAATATTTTCGATATATTTGTCTTATTTTTTTAACTATCATTTAATAGCGTAAATTTTTAACAAGGAAAATGAATTAAAAAGTGTTTGCATATGTCGTACAATAAATAAATGCTATAAAATGAATTTTTTGGAGAATGTTACCTTAAATTGCTGTTCGACATTCTTAATTATTGCATTACAGTCAACACAGACAAAAGTTCCACTAATTAATTCGGGATGAACGGGATGAGTTCTTACAACTTGGCCTGAAATTCGAATTAATGTTCCAATTTTCGTTGTTGTTAATTCTCTCAATTTGTGTCGAGTTGGTACATCGACGAGACTCACGTAGCATTCTTTTTCCTTTTTTAATTTCACTAAATCTTTGAGATAATTTTCGACTGCTTTACACAAAAATGGATAGACTCTGCAAAATATTGAGCAATTTACAAATTATTATTATTTATTTGCTTATTTATTTAAATCACAATCCTTAGTCGCAAGGATAATTAATGGACATAATTAATTATTAATTGCAAATTATGAATAATGCTAAACGAATTAAAAAATTTTCAACAAAATTCTCATAAAATTAATAGAAAAAATTGAATATAATAGTAATAATAATTCTTAAAAATAAACAAACCTGTAGTATTCTTCAATAATAGTCGTAGAAAGAGTTTGATTATAACTTTCCAAATCGTCAAACGAAATTTCCAAAGTACTTCTCTCAGGACTGACTAATTCCTCTGTCAATTTTCTGTATTTTACTTCACCTTCTTCTTTATATCTAAGAAATAAACAAAAATTTTTTATTCTACATTGCAACTCTCAAACATCCAAATAATACAACTATAACCTCTAAGCAGTAAAAATCTTTCCATTCAAATTAAGTCACCATTAAATAACCACTGGCAAAATTATTTTATAAATTCAACATACAAGATACAAAAGAAAAGAAATTTTTTTAAAAAAAAGGACTTTTATAAAAAATAGAAGCTTTACAAAAAAATGTTTTCCCAAAACTTACTCTTGTAAAAAGTCCTGAAATAATTTTTGACATTGAACGCCAATTTCATCACGCACATGTATTTGACCAGGCTGAGTGTCTCCCAAGTCCATGATTATTATAAATTATAAATACTATAAACTAAACAGAAGCAAACACAGGAATAATTTAAACAAATTAATCACACGCAACAGGTTTACAGATGAAACGAAAATGTCCGTCACGGCAGAAAATTGGCGGGAAAAAAAGCATCGCTACTGCAATTCAATCTCTCCGCTATCATCTAGATGGTGCTGAAGTCACAAAAAATCGTTGATAAATTAGAACTCTTTAAAAGGAGGGATTATTTAAACATGTTTCAAATCTGTAAATTTGAAAAGATTTTTATTTATTATTATTTCTAAATATTAATTAAATAATTTACTGTAATAAAATTTTTTCGATTTCAAGTATTTTTGCTTGTTCTATTTTTAACTTGTTTTATATAAAAAATATATGTTATATACTTACACAAGAAAACAATAAACAAATAATTATTTGTTTTATGCACTTTCTTCTTAAATTAATAATTCAGCTCTCTATTTCATATTTTTGCAACTTTGTTTGTAATTCATTCTATAACTGTTAAAATAATAAATACATAAAAATTTGCAAAATCAGCTAAACGATTAATTTTTTTAATTTAATAAAAAAATTAATATAGGAAATATTATTTACAATGTACTGTAAATAATATAACATTTTTGTAAATTATTATTATTATTATTATTAAAAATAATATTATGCAAATTACAGAACAATTTTTAATTTTCAAATATCAACTTCAATCTTAAAATAATTAAAAACTCAGAATTTAACTAAATAAGGTTATAAATAAGTTAATAAATAAGTAATTGATTATTATTTTCAAAAATTGTAAGGAAGAATTCTATTATTTTCATTTTAAAAAAAATTCTTCTGAAGAATTCAATTGTTTTTAAAAATAATAAAATTCTATTCTTGAAAATATTTCAAAATTATTTTCAATACAATTTTAGTAATAATAATTTTCAGTCAGAATTAAATTATTTTTTAAAATTTTTAATGAAATTCTACAAAAGAATTTAATTATTTTTAATTAGTTATAAAATTCTTCGGAGGAGTATAATTAATTTCAATAGAATTTCAGCAGAATTTTTTGATGTACTATTTAATTATTTTTAAAGGTAATAAAAAATTCTTTGCATTATTTCACTTATTTTCAGTACACTTATATTAAAATTTCTTGACAGAATTCAATTATTTTTAAAAATATTAATAAAATTCCTTGAAAGAATTCAATTATTTTTAATACAATTTTCATTGAAAAAAAGAATTAAAAAAAAAGAATTTATATTCAAAAATTTCAATAAAATTCTTAACAGCATTTCAATTATTATCAATACATAATTATATACAATAAATTTTTAAAAAATTTCTTGACAACATTGAAATATTTCTAAAAGTTTTAATAATATTCTTCGAAAGAATTGAATTATTTGCAATAAGTTATGAAATTTCTTTGGAGGAATTCAATTAGTTTCCATAGGATTTTAGCAAAATCTCTTAATGTAAGATTCAATTAGTTTTAATTATTTTTAAAAAATTTTAATTAAATTCCTTAAAAGAACTTTATTTTTTTTTCAGTAAAATTTTAATTTTCAATTGAATTCCTCAAAAGAAATTATTTTTAATAATTTTAATAAATTCTAAGCAAAAATCAAATTATATTTCTGATTCTAAAATATAAAATTTACAAAAATAATAATATTTCTTTATAATAAAAACTTTATTCTTTAATATTAAAAAATATTTACTTATTAACGCAAAAAAAGGAAAAAAAATTATTTTCTTAATTTTTCTTACAAAAAGAGTGCATTAATACATATTCTCTAAATCTGAATTAGTAGAAAATTGAACAAATAAGAACAAAAGTGATAAAAAATTTATAAAAATTAATTTTAATGATAGAAAGTTTTTAAAAATTTATTTATATATAGCTATGAAATAAAATAATATGAAATTTTTGATAAAATTGAAATTAATTTAATTGAATCACTTGAATTTGAACTGAAATTGAATCTTAAAAATAAAAAATAAATAATAATTTATCAGTAAAACTAAAAGTAATAATAATAATTAAATATGTAATATTTTACGTGATTCTGGTGTTTCCATCTCTCGATTTTTTCTAGATTTCTGAAATTTAATAACTCGAAACCTAAATAGTTTATTGGATTTGATAGTTTTTTCTGGATAATTTTTGTCATTGTTAAAGTTAATGGTTGTTGAAAATACTTTTTTAATCATT
Organism: Leptopilina myrica (nomen nudum); assembly: GCA_032872475.1. Classification (NCBI taxonomy): domain Eukaryota; kingdom Metazoa; phylum Arthropoda; class Insecta; order Hymenoptera; family Figitidae; genus Leptopilina; species Leptopilina myrica (nomen nudum). The sequence goes on from CM065463.1 coordinate 17,962,612, forward strand.
TATTATTTTTGGACATATTTAACTCTTCATCGTTATATCTTCTTTTAAAATAAGATCATGATTCGGAGAAACGTTAAAAATTTCTTGTCTTTTTCTGCTTGCACTGAAATTCCTGTCACTTCATACTGTATCCTTTAAATAAACATTCTTCTCAAGTTTTTCCTTATTTTTACACTTTCCATCTTTCGTTAATTTTTTTGAAAATTTTCCTATCGAGTTTATTAATATTCTTTGAAATTTGCAAATCATATTTTCTCCTGTTCTCCTTTTATAAAAATAAAATGGTAATTTAAATAATTTCATTTCAATAACTTAAGTAACATAAACAATTTCAATAAGTTCAATAATTTTAATTAATTAAAAAGAATTAACATGAATACACTCGGGTCGCAAAGTTTCAGTACATTTTGACTGTTTACTTGTAAATGCTCGCTCCACTTCAAATTCAAATATTTCTGTAAAAATAGATGCAACAGCTATCAAACAAGGATCAATTTAAAGCTCAATAAATTTAGAGTCAAATAGGCAAAAAAATAACCAATTTAATATTGTAAATTTAAAAATATAATTCTTTAAAGTTAGAGATTTTTTATGAAAATTGCGATTTCGGAATCTGGAGTTCAAGCGAACGCCAATTGAAGAAACAATTTTTTTTAGACTTGACAGTTGTACAATAACAAGTACAAATTCCATTCTTTAATTCTAGACAAAAATCATTTACAAATATGAAGTATTTTTTTCAAATTGTATAAAAATAATTGCTCTTGCTCTAAATTTTTCGAAGAATATAAATTGCAAAATCGTCGTTTCTATTCATTTGTTTTATCAATTAACCACACTTTTGAAAAATATTGAACCTCTTGACTGTAGTAAATTTAAATTATTTACATGAAATTTATCCCTCTTCTTATAATGCTACAAATTTAAACTCGCATTATTACTTATTTTATTTCAAAGTGCAATTTTTTAAATTTTACAATAAAAAAGAGATGCACATTTTTCAAAAATTTGGTTAATTGATAAAACAAGTGAACAGAAATGACGAATTTGCAATTTATATTCCTTGAAAACTTTAGAAAGCAAGAGTAATTATTTTTACAGAATTTAAGGCAAATACCGAATACTTATAAAAGATTTTGGTCTAGAATTAAAGAATGGAATTTGTACTTGTTATTGTACAACTGTCAAGTCTAAAAAAAATTTTTTCATTAATTGGCGTTCGCTTAAACTCCAGATTACGAAATCATAATTTTCATAAAAAATCTCTAACTTTAAAAAATTATATTTTCAAATTTACAATATTAAATTGGTTATTTTTTTGCCTATTTGACTCTAAATTTATTGAGCTTTAAAATGATCCTAGTTTGATAGCTGCAGCACCTATTTTTACAGAAATATTTGAATTTGAAGTAAAGTGAGCATTTACAAATAAAAGTCCAAATGTACTGAAACTTTGCGACCCGAGTGTATGTATGTGAATAAAATTACCTTTTTGTTTATTTCCATTTATCGATAAATCTATCATAGAGTCCACGTGATCTTCAATTTCTTCTTCATTATTTGCTGTAAATTCTTCATCAATGCATTCTTGAATTCCATTTAGAGAAGTTTTTATGTCTTCTTTTTCAAAAGATTTGTTTTTTGATATTAATGATAACTCAGGCATCAACAGTTCATTTAAAGCTTCTTTGCTGTTAATAAGAAGAATAATAAAGAAATTAATAAATCTAATTATTTAAATTAGAAAAAAGTATTTAAGTAGTTTAATGAAATTATGTATTTAAAATAAAAAATTAATCAATAGTTTAATCAATTTAATTAATAAAAAAGAAGTAAATTAGTAATTAATTTAGTTATTCAAATTTATAATACTTATCTAAATTTATTACAACAATAAACAAAAAATATTTAAAGTAATACATTTACAAACTTCGAATAAATTATTCGAAATAAAAAGTTCCACTTAATTGGGAATTGAAAATTTTAATTTACTTTCTTATGTAAATATTACCTCAAGTCTCCATGAACTGTGGCACTTGCTTTTCCTATTTTTTCAACAACAACTTTCAATATTGTTCGCTGTTGTTCGCTGTTGAAATCTATTAGGAACATTAATTTTTTATTGCTGTTTTTGTGCATTAATTATTATGAAAGAATTTCTGTTTTTCTCCTCTCTATTTGAATCCTAAGCTAATCCAAAGTATCTGTCAAAAGCAATAAAATTGTTAGTTATAAATTCTCTGAGATCAATAACAAAAAAGAAAAGAAAATCTGTCATTAATTAACCCAATAAATCAATTCGAATCCTTATCATATTAAAATTTTCAATAGCATTATAATAATTAATTTACTATTCAAATTTCCTTTTATTAAATGTTTTATAGTAATTTTATTATTTTTACAGTAATTAACTCATTTATTAATTGACATTAATAATAGTTGAAAGAAAACAATATTATCGTCTTGAAATTTTAATTCAAATATCAAAATTTTTCCACTTTTAAAAAGAAATAATAATCATTTTGCATAGAAAATAAGTATATGTATATATCAGATATAAGTTAAATTGATAGACGTTAATGAGATAAGAAATATTATTTGACTACCTGAACTAATTAAGTAACTAGATTTATGTTTAATTGAAATTGGCAATATATTCTTGAAAACTGAAAGATAACAAATGAATGACGCTAATAGATTAAAAAAATTTTTCTTTTTAACTATACACGTAACACAAAGATGTAAATGTAAATGTTACTTACTTAATAATGAAGAAAAGAGTACAAACATTAAGAAATCGTAAATTTTCAGATTTTATTCTCAGACTAACTTGTCATCCTTAAATTCAAAATTAATTTCCTTCAACAATGCTCTTGAATCAAAACGTTTTCAAATAATATTATAAAATTATTTCGTTCCCTCTTATTACTTCATTAGAAAATGTCTCATCAGTTTTGTTAATCATTTTTTTTTAATAATAAATTAGTATTTTAGTCATTAATATTTTTTCAGCATTCACTATATAATAATATTTGTAATTATTGCATGTCATTATTTTAGATTCAAACAATTTTGGTTTTAGTTTTTTTTTATTTTGTTTTAATTTTATTTTAATTTTCTGTTCTTTAGTTTCTTTTTTTTTAATATCTGTTAATTATTTTTATTTGTTTTTTTAAAACTTTACTTTGAAACTTATTGAACAAAATATTTTTTATAAATGGTTGTGAACAATAATAACGAGTCTAAGGATGAAAGAGAAAAATTTTGGCCACAATGGTTAGCAGCTTTGGCGTGTGAGTAAAATTTTACAATTAAGTTTTTTAATTAAGATTAAATTAATTTTCGGTATTATATATTTTTTAGTGAGTCTTATTGTTCTTAATTCTGGATTGGTAAATGGATGGTCGTCACCTTACCTGGCTCAATTAACTTCAATGGATTCGAAATCTTCATTAAAACTATCAGACTTCGAAGCATCCTGGGTGGCTTCTTTATTGAATCTCGGACGATTAATTGGAGCTTTTACTGGCGCTTTCATGCAAGGTGATTTCTGTATGTAATTATTAAAAATTAATTCTACTTGTAATAATCAGTAAATTATTTTTTTAATAACTAATGATTTTAATTGGGAGAATTAATTTATCACGAATTGCGATAAAAATTTAATTTCCCTTTTTCCCGAATTTCTAGGCAGAATTTATACTATTTCCCTGAACTAAAAGAAGATTCAAAGGTGGTTCAATTTTTAAAGAAAATTATTATTTTTAGAAACTGAAATTTAATTCAAAACTTTAAATGAGTCTAGCAATTTTAATAATAAAATTAACTTAGGAATTTAAAAAAAAATGTAATGAGACCCCCAAAAATTTAAAAAAGTTTCAACTAAATTCTTAAAAATATCAATTATTGTAAATAGAATTTTAGTAAATTTCAATTATTTCAAAATCCTTAAACTATTTGTTTATGAAAATTTAATTATCTTTAAAAAATAAAACTGAAATATTTAAAGACTAAATTTTTAAGAATTTTAATTTATATTTTTCGAAACTTTTATTTAAGAAAGAAAAATTTTATTTAACTCTTTTTGAAATTAACTATTTAAAAGAAAATTTAATTGCAAGTCATTCGTAAATAAATCATTTTAATTCCAATTTACAACTAATTTAAAAATATAATCAAAATGTTTTTTAATTTAATAAAATTTTTTTAAAATCAAATATTTTTTGAAATTTTTTTATAATTAACTATCATAAGCAAATATTATTAAAATTACTATTTAACTATTTTCTCTTTATACTCTTTGAAAAAATTTAATTTTCTTTAAATGTTTCCTCTTTTATTTCTGAACTATTTTAGTAATTTTTCTTTTGAAATATCTTGATTTTTAAAATTAATGTATTGAAAATCATCGAATTATCACAAAGAATTTTATCAAAAACTTTGATAATATTAGAATTTCTTAAAAGAATTTTATTATTTACACAAATAATTGTATTCTTAATTCTTATGAAAAATGTTAAATTATAAAATAATTAAATTCTTTCCAAGTATAAAATTTTTGAAATTAATAAAAAGAATAATTAATTAGTAAATTTAAAAATTGTTGAATTTTTTTAAAGTTTAAATCTAAAATTATTCAAAAATTCATATTTGAAAATAAAAAACTTTGTAATTTGCCTAATAAGAATAAACAAAAAACCATGTTCCGCGCGCTAGTGCGCGTAACATTTGCTAGTTAAAGTATAATCGTTGTATTCCGGTAATCTTTTCGCAGTTTAAAGTTAATTTTTGTTTAAGTTTCTTTGTTTCCTGATTTTTGAAATAATTTGGAAAATAATTGAATTCCTGTTAAGAATATTATCAAACTTTTTTAAAAATAATTGAACCCTTTCGAGAAGTTTTATTAAAATTGTATTGAAAATCATTGAAATTTCGCAAAGAATTTTATTATGTATTAAATATAATCTAATTCTTTTTAAATTATATATGGTTTATATATATTTATATTTATATATTTTACATGTTAAAATGTTTTTTGAAAATAACGGAATTTTTTTTTTAATAATTACTGTAGAAAATTTTAAAAGTATGATTGAATTTTAAAAAGAATTTCTTGTATTTTTTTGAAATAATTCTAATTAATAATTTTATCATTTTTTATTAAAGTTTCCGTAAATAATAAAATTTGTTTTTGAAGAATTTCTTGAAAATATTGTAGTTTTTGTGATAATATTAAATGAAACTTTCAAAAATAATTAAATTTTATTAAAATTGTTTTGAAATTAATTTAATTCTAACGAAGAGTTTTACTTTTAATAAAAATAATTTAATTTCTCCAAAATAATGTTATTACTTATGAGAAAATTGAATTTAACGTTCTTTAAGTTTTACAAAAAAAAACCCAAAAATAGAATTTTTGTACTAATGCTGAAAATATTATATTTTTCCAAGTACTTTAAATAAAATTCTTTGACATTTTCCTCAATTCCCTCATTTTTTGCAATCCTTTTATATTGTATTAATTAAACTACAATAAATATTTTAAACTACAATATGTATATTAAATTGAAATTTAATAATTTTTAACAAAGTAATAATTATTAAAATAAAATTTCAATTCATAAAAATGTTTACCATAATCAGGATATCTCGGTCGGAAAATTGTTCTGCTTTTTGGAGCAGTTCCAATGGCGATTGGATGGATTTGTACAATAATTGCGAGCACTGTATATTGGCTTTATGTATCAAGATTCTTTCTTGGAGTCGGCTCTGGCATAACTTGGGGTTCATTGACAATTTATTTGGGAGAAATAGCTCATCCTTCGATCCGCGGTGCTTTAGTAAGTAAAATCAGAATTATATTTAGCAGAAAGTATAATTCTAAAAATAAAACTAAAATACAACTTTCAGTTAAATAAATTTTTTATTACTCTACTTGTAGGTAGAGTAACAAAAAATACCTAAATGGTAATTAATTTAAATTTAAATTATTAATATTAATTAATATAAATAAATACCTTATTATTTTTATAAAGAATCTATTATTAAATGAATTTTTTTCAAATTAAATTAATTTAAATAATATCCTTTTCCTTCAGATTTCGCTGAATATTAATGTGAGTAGTGTAGGCAATGTTTTGGGTAATGTCATGGGATCGTATCTTCCCATGAAAGAATTCGCTTACATCAGTCTTGTACCGAATTTCTTATTCCTTGCTCTCTTCACCTTTATTCCCGAGTCTCCATATCATCACGTACAAAGTGGACAAATCGAAAAAGCAGAAGAATCCTTAAAGTGGTTTCGACGAACAAATGAATTTAAAAAAGAAATTCAAGATATGCTGCTTTATTCCGGTACCTTAAACATGACCTTTCTGCAAAAAATGAAGGAGTTTCGACTTCCAGGTAAACGCTAAAAATTAAAATTCTTATTATTCACATAAAAAATATCGAATTTATTAACATTTATTTTTTAAACTATCAATTAGAAAGTAATTTCGAAAAATATTTGAAATAATAAAAAATGTTTTGAAAATTATTTCAGGTAATCGAAAAAGTGCAATAATAATAATTTTCCTTCAATTTTTCTGCGTATTCAGTATGTACAATATATTTTACAGTTACTTAGAAATAATAATAAGAAAGGCAAATGTGACAATAATAAATCCTAGTACAATAGTTTCGGCTTTAGGTATATGTCCAATTGCGACAAATTTCATCTCTGCCTATCTTGTGGATAAATTCGGCAGAAGAAGTCTTTTAATGACATCGTCAATTGGTGTGACAGTATCACTTTTACTTTTAGGTTTACACTTTCATTTACTGTCGTTAAATTTAAGTATCGATAAATTATGGATATTACCTTTATTTTCCCTTTTCCTCTTCAATGTATCGTTCGCCTACGGTTTGGGATGTGTGCCTTCAACTTTAGTTGGCGAATTATTCCCACCGAATATTAAATCATTTGCAGGCTTCGCCTCAACAGCATCGGCAGCTGTATTTAATTTCTCCATAACACGAGCTTATCAACCATTGACATATTTAATTGGCGAAAAATATGTATTCCTTCTTTGTGCATTTGTCGTTTTTCTCTCATTGCCTTTCGTTTATTTTCTACTGCCGGAAACAAAATGTAAGTCTCTCCTCGAAATTCAGGATTGTCTGTCGAAAAAAAGAGAAAAAATTGAAACCATAAAAAATACAGTTTAAATTAAAATACTAAGGGGATCAAAATTCAAAACTTATTTTATAAACTTGTCTACAAATTCAAAAAAAAATTGTCTCGATAAATTTTAAATTGTATCAAAAATATAAAACAAGATCAATAAATTTTCTATAGATAATTTAAGTAAAACATTTTTTTTATTCATTGTCATTAATTATTATCGGAAAATTCAATCAATTTAAAAAAAACCACTAGAACTCAAAGTTTCGCGCTATTACGCATAAACCGAGTCGGTAATAATACGAAGCATACGATAATAAAGCAATCTTCCGAGTCAGCTATCAATCATCATCTTATTAACTCAAACTCTTCAGATTTATTTATAAAATTACATATTAATTAACCCAAAAAAACATTAAATTGAAAAATTACCGCTATTATCGATTCTGAATTTTTAAACCCCACTTAATGAACTAATAAAAATTGTTATATGTAAATATACGAGAACTCCCATACGAATCAATTTTCTACTATCTATAAAGTTTTTTTTAAAATTTAGAAACATCTTACAATTATTAAACATGACATTAACATTTTTCACATTCAAAGAACAGTTAATGAATAATAATACATAAAAGTCATGATGATGACATTTTTTTTATACCTAAAACAATAAAAGCTATCAGGTTTCCCAGTAATTAAATATAAAAGATAATGCAGATAAATTTTATCTTTTTGTAGGCACGTTAATATCTGGAAAGACATATCCTAAAAAGCGCCAGTCACTATTTTGTTGGGCGTTCAAGAAGAAACAATTCAAGATTTTTATTTTTTTGTTTATAAAAAAAAATAGTAAAAAAGAAAAATGGTGTCAATTAATCCGGCATTAATGAAAGTCTTTGGTTTTTGGGGTGCTATTCTAGTTATTAAACTTTTGGCTATGGTTCCATTAACAGCACGACAGAGATTTAGAAAGAAGGTATTTTATCAAACTATTTTTTATAATTAGAAGTTAAAAAATTCAATTTTATAAATTATTTTCGATTTTTCATTAGTTCTTTCATATTTCTCTTTAAATGAGACAATTATTTATTGTTGTCAACCGGCTAGCGACACATAATATAGAGCATTTAATTTTGCTATATACAACAATCGATCCAATTTAAACGAAAATTAATTAATTAATGACAAAAAATAATAAACCGATGATTGCAAAATGTTTAAACTTCAAAGTATTAAATAGTAGAAAAATAAAATTTAACTTTACTTTTAAAAACTATAATTCTTTTTTTAAAGAAATGATGGAAAAATTTTTTAATTATGATAGTAAATAAATGACAAACATAAAATTGAAAATTCTTTAAAAAAATAAAAATTGCAAGAGAATTTTCAAAATTTTAAATCGATAATTACTAATAAATAAACGTTCTATTTAAACAATCAAGAAACTATGCTTTTACTTCATGTGAATTCTGTGGAATCTGTTACTTAAAAAAAATGCTTTAGATTTTATTAGTATTTAATTTTATAATGAGTAACTCAAAATAAATAATATTTTTATTTAAACAATTAAGAAAACATTTTTTTCCTCCATTTAAATTCTGTGTAATCTGTTACATAAAAAAAATCAAAAAAAGTATTTTAAGATTTTTTAAATTAATGAATAGAATTTTTTTTATTAGTAATTCAAAATAAGTAATTATTTCATTTAAACAATTAAGAAAAATTTCAAAAAATTTCAACAAAATTTTACTCCTTTTTCTTCATGTTATTCAAATTTGGTGTAATCATTTTTATTTTTAAATTTTTTTTGCAGAATAATCGCAAGAGTTATACTTTTTACGATATTGTTATCTTGTGCTTCATTAAAAATGATTCTTGTTAACATTGAAAGTATTAATAGTATATACTATATCTATATCTGCTAAAAGAATATCTAATTTATAAAAGAAGAATTGATACGATATTAATGCATTTTAGCTAAATATTAAGAAAAGTTATATTAAAAGACCAATGTTTGAAAGTAATTACAAATTTTTCGATTTAAATAATCAATTACTTGGATTTATTTCGAAAAAATCATTTTTTCCCTATGGAATTATTTTTTCATCGAAAAATCATTTTTTCCTTTTAGAATTATTTTTACATCGAACAATCATTTTTTCCTTTTAGAATTATTTTGACATCGAAAAATCATTTTTTCCTTTTAGAATTATTTTGACATCGAAAAATCATTTTCTCCGTTTAGAATTATTTTTACATCGAAAAATCATTTTTCTAAAGATTAAAATTTTTTTTGCATCAAAAAATCCTTTTTTTATGACTAAAAATTAATTTTGCACTAAAAAATTATTTTCTTGAGTTTATATTTTTTTGGTACTTAGAAAAAAAATATTTTTCAGAGCAAAAACAATTCAAAAGGTGAAAAATGATTTTTTCAATGCAAAGAAAATTTTAAACATAAAAAAATTACTTTTTCAGTGCGAAAATTATTTTAAATTTGCCAAAAAACTATTTTTGTGTAAAAATAAATTTAAATGAAAAAAAAAATGTGTTTCAATGTGAAAATAATTGAAAATGAATTTCAATAAAATTTCTCCATAGAATTAAATTATTTTTACAAATTGAAATAAGATTCTTATCAGAAATTTAATTATTTTACAATGAAGTTTTAATAAAGTTTCTGAAGTAAATAATTCAATTATAGAGAAAAACTTTGATAAAATTCTTTTTAATATGATTTTAATAAAATTTCATCAAAGGATTCAATTATTTTTTATAATTTTAATAACTTTGTTCGCAAGTATTCAATTATTATTAGTCAAAATTTTGATAAAATTCTTTGTAAAAATTAATTTATTTTAAAAATTTTAATTTCGAATTATTAAAAAACTACATTTTGACAGTTTTAATAAAATTGATAAAATTTCAAATTTCAATAGAATTATAATAAAATTTTTTAAAACAATTGAATTATTTAAAAAAAAATTGAATAAAATTCAATAAAAAATTGAAAAAGATTTTTAATTACAATTATTAACAAAAACGTTTGTTTAAAAAAAATCGAAAGAAATTCTGTATAAAATTCAAATATTTTCAAAATTTTAAATTAAAATTATTTTAAAAAAATTTTTTTTTAGTTCGAAAATAATTTTAAATGGGAAACTCTAATTTTTTTAATGCGAAAATAATTTAAATTGTGAAAAAAAAATTTTTGAGCTACAATAATTCTAAATGTAGAAAAACCTTTTTTTTCATCTAAAAATTATTCAAATTATGAAAAATAATGTTTCCAATGCAAAAAGAATTCTAAACAAGAAAAAAAATATTATTTTAGTTCCACAATAGTTATAAACTTAAAAAGAATATATTTTTCGAAACTAATTTCTCCTTTCTTTTCAGGTATTCTCAAATCCAGAAGACACTGGTTTCGCGCCTAAAGGTAAAGTGACCTTTGACGATCAAGACGTTGAACGTGTTCGCAGATGTCATTTGAACGATCTTGAAAATATTCTCCCATGGTTTTTAATAACCTTCCTCTACCTGACAACCGGACCATCCGTCTGGTTAGCCACTAATTTAATTCGCGGTTTCGTTTTCTCCAGAATCGCTCACACTTTAACATACGCAATCTGTCCCATGCAACCAGGCAGAGCTATCTCCTTCTTCATTGGATACTTTATCATGGGATATCAAGCTGTTAACTGTTTAATGCATTACATGTAAACAAAATTTCAACAAAAAAAAATTCTAGCAGCAACTATTTAACTATTTTCTATTTATACACAAAAAAAAAGGTTGTTAACAATTTTTCTTCGAAAAGAACATCAAAAGGAAAACACTTCTACTTAACCATATTTCCTAAATGTATTTTTCTAATAGTTGTATTTTTTGTAATTTATCGTTTTATATTTGTAATATAAATCTCTACGAGTAGAATTTTGTAATTTGTGAAAATGTTTGTTATAAATGCGAAATAAAATAAAATTAGATAGAAAAAGAATGGCAAATAACTTAAAGTGACAGAAAACCTTGATAAAAAAATGTGAAATTTTCTAAAATACAACTTGACTCCGTTTATTAAGAGACAAGAGGGAACTTACCTATCGTTTATTTTCGGAGATTTTCTTTCCACAGCCCCTCTTCCATCGGAAGAAGAAATTAAACTCCAAAGGAAATTGAATTTGCAGTATTAAAATTCTTTCCAGGTGGTCCAAAAGTTAAATGAAGTCGAAACTCTTTCCAATTAATTCAAAAGTTGAATTTCCAAATAGTTCGAAAAGTGTCCAAGGAAGAGAAACAAATTCATTCTTTCCTGCAAATGAAATTAAGTTAAGAATAATTTTCTTTTCGATTAGGACCAATAAACAAAACGATTAAACAAAAAGAAATTGAAATATTATTTTATCATGAAAGAAACTTTCTCAATGTCAAAATTGGAAAAAATGGTATTAAAAATTGAAAACATTCACGCATTAACTGATTAATTATTATTTAGTATTTAAAAAATGTTTCAATAGAATTCTTCAAAACAATTCAATTTCTTATCAAAAACTGTCTAAAAGAATTCGATTTTTGTCATATAAATGTAATTCAATTATTCGTAGAAAGTTAATAATTTTCAATATAATTTAAATAAAAGTTCTCGATAGAATTAAATTATTTCTACCAATTTTAATAAATTTCTCCGCAAAAATTCAATTATTATCAATGCACTTTAAATATAGTTTCTGTAAATAATTCAATTATATCAGACAAAAATTTTGATAAAAATTATTTCAATACGATTGTAATAAGGTTTTGAATAGAATTCAGTTAGGATTCAAAATTTTAATAAAATTGTTCGTAAGGTTAATAAAATTCAATAAAAAAATTGAAAGAAATTCTTTGAAAAATATATTTACTTTCAAAATTTTTATTATAAATTAATAAAAAACTACCTACATTATTTTAAAAAATCAAAAAAAATCATCAATATTCAAAAAATAATTAAAATAAAATTTCACGATAGAATTCAATCATTTTTAAAAATTTAAATAAAATTGTTTAAAGAAATATTCAATTATTTAAAAACATCGAAGAAATTATTTAAAACAATTAAATTATTTTTGAAAATTTTATAAAAAATTCTAAGCACGAATTAAATTATTTTTATAAATATTAAAATTTTTCAAAAAATTCAATTAGTTATAAATAATAGAATTCGTCGGATGGATTTAATCATTTTCAATTTAATTTTAATAATATTTTCAAAATAATTCAATTATTTAAAAAAGTCTTAATACAAGAAGCCTTCACAGGAATTCAAACATTTTCAATTAAATCTTTATCAAATTCTTCTAAAGAATTCAATTACTTTCAGAAATGTAGATAAAATTTGTTTATAACAATTTAATTATTTTTAATACACTATTAATTAAATTTTTCGAAAAAAATTAATTAATTTAAAAAATTTGATTAAATTTAATAGTTTTTCGAAACTAAATAAAAATCTTTCTAGGAATTAAATTGTTTTTAATATAATTTTAAATAAATCTTTCTTGAAAAAATTTAATTTCTGAAAATAATTGAATTCTTGAATAAAATTACATTAAACCTTTTTAAATAATTGAATCTCTGCAAAAAATTAATTATTTCTACAAATAATTAAATTTTTGTAAAATTTTTAAGAATACTTGAATTTTTATGAAGAATTTTATTAGAATTAATGAAAATAATTGAATTATTGATAAAAATTCAATTACTTTCGAAATTTTCAGTGAACATTATTTTTAAAAGACTCTACGAATTTTAAGAATATTGAAATAAATTCTTAAAGACAATTCAATTATTTTAAATAGTTTTAATAAAAATCTTGTCAAGAATTAAATTATTTTCAATACAACTTCTAACTTACATTTTCTCGAAAGAATTTAATTATTTAAAAAATTTTTAATTTAATTCTTCACATGAATTCAACCATTTTTATTGACTTCTTCTAAAAAATTCAATTATTTTCAAAAATCGAAATAAAGTTTGTTTACAAGAATACAATTATTTTCAATACAATTTTATCTTTATTTCTCAAAAAAATTGAATTACATTCAAAAATGTTATTAAATTTAATAGTTATATGTTTTAAAAATGAATAAAACATCAATAGCATATAATAATAGTAAATTTAAAATTTCGAAAAATTAATTTCTATAGCAAATTTAGCAGTTAATTATTTGTAAGTAAAAAAATTAAATTTAATACAAAATAAATTTTTCAATGTTCATCAATTTCGCGGGACATTCTCTCTTTATTTGATAAGGGCGAATTTTCGCGACGGCGCCTTGAATGTTTTTTGAGCGTTTCCAAGGTGACGGGCGACGCTTTGACGCACGCGGGAAATTGAGACGTCGACGACGTTCACGACGTCGATTAAAATTTCAGTGATTCGCGATCCTGCGAAGCGCGCCTACAGAATGCTAACTGATTATACTCACGTGTCGGTTTGATAGTTGTCTTTAGTGTTGTATTAACAAGTGTCAATAGGTTGCCGGTTGTATAAAAAATCTTCAATTCCCTCCAGAATTTAATAAAAATAAATTCAATTCCAAAAATAGGATCAAGGCCAATTTAACTAGGTCAATGGAAAATAATGCGGAATGGTGTCGACAAACGCGGAAATCGATCCCTCGACACTTTCACTCCTCGCAATCCGATTCCCTGCTCATAGAAAGTGTGTTTTTCATTACATAATTTAATCCTTCCATCTTTTGTAATAAATTCACTCCCATATGCCCTTTCAATATAATTTGATATTTTATCTATAGCTTGCAACTTCCATTCTGCGAATTCACTTGGACAAACTCCATTTCTCATTCTGCAAAGAAAATAAATATTTAAATATGAACTTTGTTTCTATTTATAATTTGTAAATATTTTGATATTACAATTGAAATAGTTGTAAATATTTTCAAATTACAATTGAAATAATTGTAAATATTTTCAAAATTACTATTAAAATAATTACAAATATTTTAATAATCTTACATTTTGAAATAAAATTTTTAATAAAATAAAAAAATTAAATTGTCAAAAATAAAAACAAATTAAACAGAATCAAATAAAAATTAAAAAAATATTCAATGGAATTAAAAAATGATTTCTTATATATTTTTCAATTGAAAGAGAAAAATTCCACTAATTTCAAGAAGCAAAAGTATTCAATTTGCAGTTAATTTATTTAATTTGTAAATTTCCCATCATACTTCGAAATTAATTTTCTTGTGGTTTTTTCGTATTGCAATTTTCCCTAATTTCTTTTTCACTTTTGATAGTTTCAAGTATTTCATGCATTAGGAAATCAATGATTGTTAATCATTTTTTTATTGATTAAAAAACACGATTATGTTTGCTAAAAGAAAATCAATTTAAACTATTGCAAATAATCGCTTTTCTAGAATGAAGAACTATCGCCGAAGTAAAAGACGTTTAAATTACAACGGACATGTGCTTTTAAAAAAATTCCCCCTAACTTCTACTTCATGAAAAAAAAATTCATCTCAACGTTACCAGAAATAAGTTTCTTCAGGTATAACAGTAATTTTTTATTTTCTTTAATTTGTAGATGTTGTGATTATAAAATAAAGTAAAATAAAAATAAAATAAAACGCAATGAAATCAAGTAATATAAAAATTTTGTAGGTATGATAAATAAATAATTAAATAAAAAATAAATAATATAGAAATTGAGTTCAATCAAACAAAATGAAATAAACTAAAATAAAGAAAAATACCTAAAATAAAATAATACATTGAATACAAAAAATAATTAAAAATAAAATAAAGTGTAATAAATAAAAAATGAATAAATATAACAATAAGGCAATAACAGATATAATAATATAATTACATATTATTATAAACATATAAAAGAGAAATGCTAAGTAAAACAAAATTAATGAATCGTTAAATCATCTCTCGACTTCCGGAAAGTTAAATTGTACACACTGCTTTGCAATTGCACTTCAATTACTGCAGTATAATGACACTTGGTTACCTTTGCAGTAAATAGTATTGATAAAACAAAAGTACAGAGAGAGAATTGCAAACAATCATTTGCAATAATTATGCTTGAAATCCCAAATGATTATCGAATTTGACAGAAGCTATAAACTTTTTAATTACCGATAACTTCTCGACTGATTTAAAGTTTGTTTCAAAAACTCACTTTTAAACTTTTTTTCTATAAAAAAAAAAAACCTGAACTTTTTTTAAAAAGTTTTTAAGTCAATTTCAATAAGTGACAATCATAAAATTTAACTTAATTATTTAACAAAAACAATTAATTTTTGAATTAATTTTTATCAAAAAACTAATTTTGTACTTAAGTCACTATATATATTGTGAACAAATGAAATTTTTCTGAAACCATTTTATGACCGTGAAGAAAGAAAAACAACAATTTGTTCACCTTCGTTTAAGAGTTTCGAGGATTATTCATTTTCAAGTGAAATGATTGACCTCGTCTGGACAAGTATACAGGAATGACCGAATTTTAAACATGTCAGAATATATAGTGCAATGCAAGGTTGATATGCGTATTGTACAATTACATTTGTGCATGCACAGTGAACATAAAAAGCATTTGTGACATTGTGCGACGACAAATGTGAATAGAGAAAAAAAGAGAAGAAAATTACTTTACGATAACAATAAAATTGGATAATTTCTCCTTTCATTGATGGTAAATCAAATAATAAAATCAGAATTGTAAAATAAATTTTCCTTTTCTGCAAATATTTTCTACTCAATATTAGAAAGAAAAAAAATATTGAAAATAAAAAAAATTTTCCTTTTTATTTTTACTTTGGTTGACTAATTTAATTTTTTTGTATTTATCTATCTAAAGAAATTTCATTTTAGAAACAAGAGAAGTTTCTTTCAATTATTGTTACACTTTTCTGAATTCTTCTCCATTTGCGAACAAATTGGAATAATAAGAAGAAAAATATGTTTTTCAATTTTTCTCATTAGAGATTAAAATAATCGAGGCGCCATGGCGGATGCAAGAAAAAGAAAGCATCACGATATAAGAGTATTAAAGTCAGCGATTAAAGACCTTACTGGCTTTGAAAAGTACTCTGTCAGAAATATAAGCCAAACAGGCCGTGACATCACGAGTACTTGAAACCTTTCTTGCTCCGTTGCAAAGTCTTCCTTTACACATTTATAATATCATATTAACATGATTTTTAATACTTCACTACAATTCACGCCTCTGACTTTTTCATTCCTCCGCCAATCACGCTTCACTCACACTTGGAATTTCGTATTCTAAATCCATTCTTATTTCTCTATTTTATCTAAAATCTTAAAAAATATAATTTTTATGAATTTCACAAGAAAACATAATTTTACTTAATATCATTTTATAAAAAATTTATCTAATAAACATTTCATTTAATGAAATTTTAATTTTCAATTCATTTCTTCTACTAAAAACGTCATTTAATAAAAATTTCATACTAATGTTTCGCTTAATTTTAATTTTATTTTATCTAAAAATTTTTAAAAATATATAATGTTATTCATAACATTATTATAAATTTTCAAAAATAAACTTATTTTCATATAATTTAATTTAATAGAAATTTAATTTTCAATTTTTCATTCAATTTTAAATTCATTATCAAAATATAGAATAATAAAAAAATTAAAATAAAATTTAAATTAAAAAGAACGTAATACAGAAAAACTTCGAGTTCAAAGTGAATAGACTATGATAAGATAAAATGATAAAAATAGTACTTAAAAAATTTATCGAAATGTAATACTCATTCAGATTAGAGAAACACATTTTTTTGGAGCAATAAAGAAGCAATTTTAAAACTCACCTGATATTCTTCTATGAACATCAATTTAATTACACAGTCTATTGTGGCACTTTCTTTCTTCTCCAAATTCCTTTAAATTATCGATATTCATCGCACTCCATTTCTTTTTTGTGAAGAAATTAACCAAAATCTAAAAATAAAAATATTAATTAAAAATAGAACAAATTTATATCTATTTAAAAATTAATTTCTGTTAAAAGAAATCAAAACATTAGGTAATTAAAAATATGCGGAATTTATTTTTTCCATTATTTGGATGAAAATAAAAAGTTTATTTTCAACAAGAATAAAGTTTTAGTAAAATAAATTAAAATTAAAAGAATATATTTTAGAATGAAAATTCGAAAAATTGAAAAATAGTATTCGATTCAATTTAATTGTTAATTTTATAATGATGATTAATAATTGTTTGTTTAATAATAGGAAAAAATTTGCTAAATTTAATTGTTTAATTAATATTATAAGGTGTAAACAAGTTGTTAACACGAAATATGTGTAATTTTAAAAATTTGAATTTCAAATAGACACGAAATAAATTATATTCAACCATCCGTTGCAAAATATACGGAAGGAAAAAGCTAATTCACGGTCTCTTACTAGTGTATATCATTTCCGTTAAAAACACTAGATGTGTTTTCATTCTCACGTAATAATCTCCAACTATTATAAATCCAAACAAAAATCTTGATTTATTTAAGCTTTGAAAATAATACGAGAGAAAATTGCTCTATTAAAAGAAAACATGTATAATAATATTACTCAACTTTTTAATTTATCAAAAAGTTATTCAATTTGATATTAAGGATTTAATTTTAATTATTAAATATTTAATTTCGATTATTTAACTTTTAGTTTCCTATTTATTTTTTTACAATCTTTTATAAACATTATCCACTTACAGGACAAACGTCACAAATTTAATATTAACACCACGTTTCTAATTTTGGATAAATTGACTTTATTTTAAAAAAATCCATCTCGTCAATTCTCGAATAGGATTCTTTTTTTTCTCATTCTGTTTCATTTATTTAATCCAATTTCGATCTCAGTATGAAAAATCCTAGAATCAAGTCGACAAGTTCTGAGAAAATCCATTTAATTTCCAATTCAATTCGCGACGCGTTTTATTGCAAAAGTCATGTTCGTATTGAGGAGTTTCTGATTATGGTAGAGAGTAAAAGAGACACTCCTTGGAATTCGATGCTATCCTTTTTGGCGATCAAACGGAGAAGAAGAAGAAGAAGAAGAAGAAAAAAAAGTGAAAATACAAAGAAAGCTGTCCTCCTCCTCTAAATAATAATGACAAATCTCTTAATAAAAAAAAGACAAAAATTATTTTTTCCTATTTTTTCTTCATATTTTAATATTCAACTATCAATAAATAATTTTACTTCAAAACTATTTTAATGATCTTTTTTTCAATTTTTTTGCTTTAAAGTTATAAAATGTAATTGGAAAAATTTAACATACCCGTTTTTGGAAAGTTGTGTGTGCTCAAGAAACTTTTCAATTTTCACATTATTTTCTCTGGAACATTTTAATTGATGAAAAGAGTCAGCTCCAATAATCACTAATTGCAGTTATCCAAGTATAATTTTCTATTCCGCCTTCATTATTTTTCCCTTGCAAATAGTTGTCTCGAGAACGAGAAAATCCATTAAGCTGAAAATAACAAAAACAACATTAATCTGGCTCTGGAATATTTATAAATTATAAATATATACAAAAATAGAAGTAAAGTAAATAACTAAATTTAGAATAAAATTTAGTAAATAAAATAAATGGGTGTTTTTTATTTTTTTAGCTCGTTGATAATAGATAAATAAAAATATGTAAAGGTCAGTTTTTATTTTTCAAGCCCTTTGAGAGAAAAAATAAAAAAAAATTAAGTAAAATAATGAAAATAGAGTAAATAAAAAAGAAATAAAATAACTAGAGTAAATAAGAATCTGTTACATTTAGATGAAAAATATTCTTTCCTCACACTGCATGACAAAAAATTAATTTAAGAAATGACGAGAGCCTGTAAATAATTCAAATGATTCATTTTCTGAAAGAGAAGATTAAAGGGTCACTTAATATTTTTCGACATTGGCCTTTTAAAGTGGAGCCTTTATTTTGAAGGTAAATCGAACGTGGGCTTCTTTTCGAGGACCATCGATTCGAATCGGAATTGAAACTGCATTTAGAAAAACGCAATGTATATATATTTCATGGGAGAAATGAGTAAGGCCCATTCATCTGTTCATCGGACCCGACACGAATGACGCGGCCTGCTGGTTCACCCACGGATTTCTTTGCCTTCGCCAAATACGGACCCACAAGTTCTGTCTTCTCAACAGCATTTCGACCTACGCTTTCAAGTCGATATTATTTCTTTCTTTTTTTCCCCTCCCCACTTTATCTCAGACTTTTAAATACCAATTCAGGTTCTCTTTAGATTGTCCGGAAAAAATTAACACCTTAAAAAAGAATGATTAATATTTACGGAAATAATTATGAAATTTTTTGGTGTGAAATGAAGAGATATTTTTTTTCCTTAGATTAGAAATACAAATAAAGTGAAAGATAAATTTTTATATCTGCGGTAGAAATAAATTGCTTATAGTTAATAGAATTATAATTGATTTTTTACTTAGAGACTTTTTAATCGAGAAGTAATTAAAAAAAATGGTTTATGTATATTTTTGGAATTCCAATCATCAAGAGGTCTAAAAAGTCATCTAATTGTCGCATTTATCAAATTAAATCCAAATTTAGCAATAGTCGATTTACTAAGTGATGCTTTTTTGCGAAATAGTTTTCGAGAAAGAGATGTAAATTTTGTTCTGAATGAATGTGCAGTAAATGCTTACTGTAGCATTACCGAAGGCCAGATCACACACGCCGTATTTAGAAGGAAATAAGTATTGCGCAAGAAATTGCTAAAAGCCTTCTTCTCTCTATCAATACAATACAAACACAGTCATACGATTGCCTTTTGCGTTATTGAGCATTGTATATATTTACATTTTTCTATAGTTCTCTCGTCAAGTCATTCTGTCTGATTAACTGTACATATGTGACACTGTCAATTTTTTTTTCTATACATTTTTTTTTCTCTATACTTAATATAAGAAATCTTTATTCTAGAAGACGAAATTTAAGAAAATAAATTTTTTTTTAAATTCCTCTTTGAATATTGCAAATGGTAAACAAACTTTTGATATAAAATTTGAGAAACTATTTTTAGGAAAATGTCTATATAGTTGAGAAAAAAAGGAACAATTAAGACTGATTATTATTCATGAAATTATACGCCACTTTTGGATAAATTGGAACCTTGATTCGAATTCAGAGCAAGGCAGATACATTCCACGAAAGAACAAATTGGTTCGTCATGCTTAAAGAGATCAATGGTGGGCATGATTAATTGTTTTAATTACCGTCTATTTTCATAGTGCAAGACATGTAAATTACTCTAATTTAATTAGCGATCGATCCCGATTTAGTGCTGGAATTTATTTAACGCCACAAGTGGAAAAGAAAATCTTCAAATGTCAAAATTCTCAAGATCCTCCAGATATTTCTTTTCTGTAAAACTGAATTATACATTTCAATCGATTAAACATTTTATTTTTATAATTAAATTATATTTCTACAAAAAAATTAAATTCTTTTAAATTTCTTCCTCATTTGCAATTTTTTCAATAAGGAAAAATTATTTTTTCCTTCTTTCTAAAGTTTCAAATTTTGTTTAAATTTAAGAATCCTTTTTTACGATTTTTCGTTTAATTCAAAACTTTTAGAATCTAATTGAAATTCAGAATTTGATATTTATCTGTGGTTTCGAAGTTTTCACGGCTTTTGACGAAAAAGGAAAAGAGACTAAATCTTCGTAAGCCGATACTAATTTGGCAACAACAGTGATATTAAGTCAGGAAATAAGAGACAATATACGAGGTAATAAATCTTCTCAAAACTTCCCTTTTATGCTTGACAGCGATTCACTGAAATTCTCAATCGCATGTTCAAAAAAAAAGAAGGTCGACGTGTGAAATCTGACAAAATATTTTTATGATTCATTAAGCAGTTTTCTCCTCGATAACAGACCATAATTTCTTTCAAATTAAAAGAACGAAAAAAAATGATAATGCAAATAATAATCAATTCTTCAAATCTAAATAACAAAAATTATAATTTTACTAAAAATAAATAAAAATACTATAAATAAAAAAATTAAGACTGAAAATAAATATTTCATAAGAATGTTTCTTTGAATAAAGGAAAATATTTTTTTTAGTAAAAATTAAACTTAATGAAACAATAAAAAGGACATTAAAATTTTCTAATTGAGAATTAATTTAAAAAGTTATTCGAATATTTTCCATTTGAACTGAATTGGTGAAAAAGAAATCTATTAATTCTACAAAATTCTTATCAATCTGTATTACTTTTTAATAAATTGATAATTTTAATCAATTCGAAATTGACTCAAGAGTGCCTAAATCAATATCAAAGTCTCGAATTATGTTTGATTAGAATTTTCATTCCCCTAAATCGACTATAAGCATCGACCTCGACTGGTTCGTCACAGTAATCTCAAAGAAAAGTGACTACACAATGAGACGTGTGCCTTGTAAGAAACATGCACTCGTAAACTTGTTAGTATACTTACATTAAAGCAGTAGTGAGACAACAGAAATGTATGAGTGCGTGTATTAACTTTGAAGCATCCCACACGAACCTCTCCTGGCACATATTATGGGGATGGCGAAAAGTAGGGAGATCGGTTTGAACCGGCGTGTTCTCCAATGCGAGGGCAGATCAGTATGCGACCGGCAACACCGGCGAATTTACCAGGATTTACACAAACCTGGTAACAGTTTCAAATCTGACATCGTTCACGCCACATCGCGTTTTGCCCCAAATAAAAATCCACCTGTTCAATTAAAACATTTCATAATTAAAACATTATACTTAATTTAAATATTTATTATTTTAATTCTAAATTAATTCGAAATTTACTTGATTCGATACATTTTTAAAATCTAAAAACGAGTAAAAAACAAAATTTTATAAAACAAAATTAGTGAGTATAAAAGTAAATATCAGTGTTCGGAGTTTTTTTTTATTTGTGAAGTGTCACAATGACGATAAAAAAAGGAAACGTGGGCAAAGGTAAGGGGAAAGATATCTCGAAAACACAAGTTAAGAATGAAGTTTCATCCTCAACATCAAAAACAATGGATTTGACCCGCAAGAGTTCGACTTCATCAATGAAACACGAAGTTGTATCCTCATCATCAACCCTCCAAGAATCGAAAAATGTCACAGCATCCGAAAAGCGAACAAACACCGTCGAAATGTCAAGTTCAAGTCGTGAAATAATAATGGACGCTGACGGAAAAATAATCAAAGTTATTGAAAATAAACCAACGACAGTTGTACAAACGGCTTCAACATCAAAATCAGGTAAATCATCACAAGATTTAATAGCCGATGAACAGAGGCAAATAGTAAGAGAGAGAAGTGATAACGAGAGATCAAAAATTATTCAGGACGAAAACATCACGTCAACCGAACGTGGTCATCAAATAATGCATGAATCAAATGAATCATTCGACACGAGTCAAAATTTTGATAAAAATTACCAGATATCACGTGCAACGCCAACGAGTTATTCGAGATCGATCGAGAGTAGCGAATCAAAAAGAATCATCACCGAAGGTCACACCAAGGACGGTCAAACTATCACCAGCACAATAAGAATCGACCAATCGGGTCAAAGGGTAGACGATAACGGACAAGTCACATCGACGACAAGTCACAATATCGACAGTGACATAACGATGGACGATAGTAAGAAAATAAATAAATTAAATCGATTGAAAATTGACGATTCCACCTCAACGTCCAGTTTTCAAGAAGAGAATTTCACTTCACTGAAAGATTTAAAAGTCTCCTCCACCGACACAACGGATTACGCTCGAAGAGATTCGGACAGATTAGATCACAGTCCGGTTCGTTACACGAAACCCGGCGATTCGACCTGGGACGGAAAGTTTATCCTCGAGAAACCCGAGAGCAAAAAGAAGACAGTGTCCTACGATCTCCGCGATTCTAAATCGACCGAGTCAACTTCAAAATTTACCACCGAAAAAAAAATCGACATTCAAGACTCTAAATCACAGGAAACAAATATTCGAAGCATAATTCGAGATTCACCATCTCCCACTCGAAGAGTCACGCGACCCGGTGATTCCACCTGGGACGGTCATTTCACCTACGAAAAGCCCCAGGAAAAAAGAATCAATGACCTCACAGTCGTTCGAAAAACAGCAAAACGAAACGATTCAGTCGAAGTTCAAGACGTCACGGAAGACAACAATCTCACCCAAGAATCACTCTCCTCATCCTACATCATCGAATACAACACCGAGGGCGACAAGAAAATCGAAAAAGTCACCTCCGTCTCGGACGTGATCATAGAAGAAGAAGACGCTCCAACAAGAAAACCAAAAGAAGCGCCAAGAACCTATCGCCTCGGCGAATCAACCTGGGACGGTAAATTCATCTACGAGAAGCCACTCCCCCAGAAGAGAACTCCAGACATTCGTCGAGTCGACAAAAGGTCCGAGACTGTCGACATCAGGGAAGTCACCGAGGACAATTCAATCAACGAAGCCGACGTTTCAACCACTTCCTACCTGATCGAACACACCGCCAGTGACAAGAGTCTATTCGACGATCGCTCCAAGAATGTCAAAACAATTTTCGTCGAAGTCGAGGGTCAAGAAACTCCCAAACGTCCTCAGAGTCCCGACAAGAGTCGCACCACAAAACCAGGCTCTTCAACCTGGGACGGTACTTTCGTCATGGAACGAAGTCCAACAACGAAAAAAACACCTGGACCAGAGGACAAGTACCCTCCCCAAAAATACGATCAAAGAAAATTCGAGAGCGTACGAAAGAAGAATATTAGCGACACCACTCTCGACTTGACCGAGGATGAAGTCCTGCACTCCTCCTTCATCATCCAAAAATCATCCACTCACGAGAGTTACTCAGACTCGAAGAACGATTTTACCACGAGCTCCAC
The DNA here is from genome assembly GCA_032872475.1 of Leptopilina myrica (nomen nudum). NCBI lineage: Eukaryota > Metazoa > Arthropoda > Insecta > Hymenoptera > Figitidae > Leptopilina > Leptopilina myrica (nomen nudum). The sequence continues at coordinate 17,986,724 of CM065463.1, forward strand.
CGAAACTGTTGTCATTCAAGACGGTCAGACAAACATTCTCGACCAAAACTCAATCAAACTGATCACTGGCGATAAATTCGAATACGAACCCACTGAACATAAACTAATGATCACAAGACCAAGAGCCGACGATTCACCGACTCCTGCTCCGGAAAAACGACCAACCTCCGAGGAGAGGTCAATTCGACCCACCAAGCCCGGCTCATCAACCTGGGACGGTTCATTCACGTACGAAAAACCCTTTTCCAAAAAACCCGATTCTAAAGAACCCGATTCGAAAAGACCCCATTCTAAAGAACCCGATTCGAAAAGACCCGATTCTAAAGAACCAAAATTGCCTTTGGACAGAACAACAAAATTCGACAGTTTGAATACAACGAGGGAAAAATCGACCATCGAATCGAGAACATACGATTCGTCAAACATTGATACAAGTACGTATGAAATAAAAATAGAAAAATCGCCGAAACTGCAACCGAGAAGCGAGAAAACAAAGTCGCCGGAAGATAAAACGAGTCCTGATCGAACGACGAATCGAGCTCAACGTCCAACGAAGCCGGGTTCATCGAATTGGGATGGTTCGTTCACCTACGAGAAACCACAGGAAAAGCGCCCGTCCGACACCAGACGACCCAGTAATGACGATAGAAAACCCCTTCGTGAAAAACCTCATCCCAAATACGATAATTCAAACACAACAATTGAAAAATCAACATTCGAATCAAAAACGTACGATTCGAATATTTCAACGTACGATACGAATATTTCGACTATTGATACAAATATTTCGTCTATTGACAAGAATATTGATACGACAAAATTCGAAAAAACTCCAAAAGTGCAACCAAGAACGGAAAAATTATATCCGAAAGATGACACATTGGATAAGAGTCCTGATCGAACGACAAATCGAGCACCACGTCCAACAAAGCCGGGTTCATCAAATTGGGATGGTTCTTTCACCTATGAGAAACCGCAGGACAAGAAACCGAACGATAATCGAAGACCTAGTAATGAGAAAAGAATACCAATAAATCTGGATGAAAAATATCCAAAGGATAATAACTTACCGGATACTATTGATCGTAGATCATCAATAACTAAGGATATTGTTAGTAGCACCACGAAACATGATGTCATTGACTCTCAGAATATTATTTCCGATACTGACAACACAACCGTTACGTCAGATATTATGCAACAGACCTTTGTCATAGAAAAATCGTCAAGTTCCATTGAAGTTCAAGACTTTCGGAATATTGTTGACAATCGTGTTATTAACGAATTCACAAAGGATGTTCGCCAGGATCAGGTAAGCTGAAAAAAAAATCAAATGAATAAACATTTCTTTCGTTTAATTCACATTTTCGCTATATAATTTTTTCATTCAAAAAAATTCAAATTCATTTAATATGTATTTTTTATAATTATAATTTCTTATAATTTTAATAATTTTTTCATACTAAAAATGAAATAATGAATTTTTTAATTATAGTTACAAAAATTATTGAATTATAATCAAATTATAATAAAATAAAAACTTATAATAAAATTGAAATAATAAATTCTTATAATATTAATTAGAAATTAATATAATCCTTATTATAATTACTTTGTATATTAAAAATTTTATATATAAATATTTAAACATTAATTATTAAATAATTACAGATTAAAAGTTAAAAGAAATTAATTTATTTATTATCTATATAAATATTTTTCGCAAAAAATTAAATAATTTCTTATAAATAATATTCTTTGGGAGAATGGAAAAAATTAAATTATTTTTTAATAAATAGTAAAATTTTTCCAAGCTTCAATGATTTTCGAAAACAATAATAAAATTTCCCAAAATTTTGATAAAATTCTTCGAAACAATTTAATTAATTTTTTGTGAATCTTAAAATTGTTCACAAGAATTGAAGTATCTTTATAAATAATAAAATTATTCTCAAAAATTTAATTATTTTTAAAAACAATTTTTTCATAAAATTACACGAAAAGATTCAATTAAAATATAAAAAGTTTTTTAATCAAATTTTTCGAAAGAATTCAATTATTTTCCAAAATTTTAATAAAATTCTTTGAAACAATTGAATTATTTTTGAAAATTTTAAAATTCTTCGTAAGAATTGAATTATTTTTATAAATATAATAAAATTCTTCAAATGAATTTAATTAATTAACTCTGGCAAAAATAGAAATTGTATTCAAAATATTCGTAAATTAATATTATTGAGTTTTTAGAAAATCGTTCCAAGAAATGTTTTTACTAAATAGTTAAATTAACTTTCTAAATAAAAATAATTTAGTAAATTTATTTGAATAATTTAATTAATATATATAGATAATTAATTTTTAGTAAAAATTTATTAATTTTTTACGATTATCATTATTTTTATTATGAATATTAATTTGAGTTTTAGGAATATTTTAACATTTTTTAAACCTTTCTACAAATAAAATGAATTGAATTAAATAATTTAACATAATTGACAAATTAAATTAACAATTTACAAATGTAAATTACTACTTATTCTAATATTGTGTCGTCATAATTTCAAGGGATTTAAAAAATTAGTTTTAAATCTTCGTAAATAATAAATGAATTTCTAGAAAATCTTCTTAAATATCCTCGATGTTTTTCTTATAATTTCCAGAAGCAATATCCATAATATGCTAATCAAATTTTTTGAAATTAAAATTTAATAAAATGCAGATTGTTTAATAAAAAATGACTTTAATAGAAAAAACAGTGAAACAATCAGTTGAATAAAAATTATATTAAAAGAAAATTTTGTTAAATTAAAATTGTTCCCAATGAAAATTATATTAAATATCAATTTAGATAAATAAAAAAATAAAGAAGTGAAAATTTCTTTTGATGTAAATTTGATGAAATCCAAATTTATGTAAATTGGGAAAATTAAAGAATTCAGAAATGAATAAAAATTACGTACAAAGAAAATTTCTTTAAATTGAAATTCTTTCCAATGGAAATTGCATTAAATAACTATATGAAAATTCCATTGGAATCGAATTTAGTAGAATTATAATTTATAAAAGTAAAAAAATTAAAGATTTCAGTTGAGTAAAAATATCATATTAAGAAAATTTCATTCGATTAAAACTCGTCTTAAAGCAAATATTGTATTAAATAACAATTTGGATAATTAACAGTATGAAAATTTGATTCAAATTAAATTCTGTGAAATTAAAATTTATAAAGGAATTAATGTACTTAAAGTAAAATAAATTACCACGATTTGAACAAAAATTTCAATTTTGTACATTTTTGGCTCTCCAAGTATTGTAGAAATAAAAACCCTGTAACAAAAAAAAATATAAATTAATTGGTCAAATATTTATTTAAATATTTAAGAATAGGCAAACTTTTCAACATCGAAAAGTCAATCGAAATATGAAAATAATAAATTCAAAAATTCCACTTCAATTTCCATTCGCACTTCAAATTAGAATTTTAAATGAAACAGTTAAATGATAGTTTAAACTCTAAAATTATCATCGATAAAAATTGCAAAAAAGAAAAAAAACACAAGTATACGTAAACAGAAAACTTGATTTATTTGAAAGAAAAAAAAACTTCAGTAACCGATAATTTTACAATCTTTTATAAACCATCTCATGCAAGATATATTTTTTCATCAATAATAATACATTGAATCGGAGTCTGCAATTGAATATTAAATTTTTTTTTAGGACGTAAAAAAGATTTATATCCGAATAATAAAAAGAAAAATGTTGAGTATTTTTCTTTTTTTTCATTCTTTATCTCTCACAGTCGAGGGCGCAGCCCTTCAAAGGAATCGGTGACCTCGCGAAAGTTAAAGAATCGTCAACTCGCGAGTTCCATTCGTACAAGGCAAGACCACATTGACTTTCACTTCCAAACAGTGCAAGGATTGTGCTGAGTGGACCGTTTAAAAATAAATCTGACCTAATACGGTCTCGTCGTATATTTATTAAAGGAAAAATGTAATGCATGTCCCCACACGTCCTTACAAATGGAAAAACTTTGTGAAAAGAAAAATATTTCCCGTCTGCAGTGAATGTCGCTAGATATACAAATTTTTCTCTTTTTCCTTAAAGAAGTTGAGTTAATAAAAGTGAAAAACAAACCAAAAATTCAATTTTTTTTTCCAAATTAATTCAATATTGGAAAATTCTCCCGCCAAATGGCGATAAAAATCGAAAAATGTTTCTTTAATGCCTAAAAGATGTTTCTTAAATGAAGATTTAGAGCGATAAACTTTTTTCGTAACATGCACTCAATCTGTTTTCAATTGTTAAAGAAGGCAAACAAAATGTGCTCTAGTTGTCTTAAAACACAACACGTTATCGTGTATACGTAACCACCATTTCTCACGGCTCGTTTATAATTGAAGAGAAGTTAATTTACCTTACAATCTTGTTTGGAAAAAAAAATTCATAATTCTAGGAAAATTATTTTTACTCGTAAATTACCAAAAAAAACTTCATTAATAATCATAATACATGACGTTTCCATCTTCCAGTTAATAAATAAAAAATATTACCTTTTTAAACTTCAAACAAATCGATAAGAAAAATATTAAACGAAAAAAAAATTTTTAAATAAAGTTTATAAATCATAACTAAATAATAATAATTTCACTGCTGATGGTATTTAAATTTCTTTTATTAATATTATTATGGTGTTAATAAATAAATTTAAACAAAAATTAATCAATTTTCAAAAAAAAAAAAAATAATAATAATAATAATAATGAAAATAATATAAGAATTAAAAATAGAATCGAAATAATAAAGTAAAAAAAAGAAAAATAAATATTAGTAATAATAATTAAAAATTAATATTAATATTCGAATACAGTGCAGTAATTCATAAACTGAGACGTCACGTTCTCTATACGTACTTTCAAAATAACTTTCCTAATCTAAGAAGCAAAGTGATAATTTTTAATACCTGACAATCGCATCTTTTATGTCTTTAAACACATCCTTGACTTTTTAAAAGCTTAAAAACTGCATAAGACTTTTTCAGTAAATAAATATAAATGAAGCGTAATTGAAATTTGCATAAAGTTTAAATTATTCACATGCAAGCGAAAATAAAAATGTAAAAATTAATTTCTCATAAAAGTTATAACTAAAAATTTATATATTACTTATTTATATTATTAACTTCTTATATTTATTATTAAAAAATATTTATTACTTTCTTATTATTTTTGTTAATTTATATTTTATTTTATTTATATACCGAAATAAATTAAGAACAAAAAAATTACCATTACAAATGCAAAATTTTCCAAACTTATTATTAAGAGAAAAATTCAATTGTTACGATTTGAAAAATAAAACAATAGAATTTGCAAAATTTTAAAAAAGTTAAAATAAAAATGTACTTAGGTACATTTTTATTTATTTTTTTTGTATTACGATTTTTATCATAAAAAACAGAATGTCAATTAACGTTTAACAGCGACATAGAAAATATCCAAAAATAAAATAAAATTTTCTAAGAATAAAAAATACTAATTAATGTAATTATTTAAATAAATAGATATAGAAGTATAAAATAAATATAAATAAACTTAGATAAAAGATGTCAATAAACGATAGAAATATCTTAAAAATTCCAAAGAATGGAATGTATTTTTTTGTAAACTGCCATTAAATTTTTAATTTCCATTTTTTGTGACAAAAAAAGTTAAAAAATTAAAATTTTCTTTAATTGTAAAATTATTCTGCTCTTAAAATCAAAATATTATGTATTTCAGTCACTGATTCTGGTAAAAGAAATTACATAATAGGAATGTAGTATACAATTCATTTCGTAATTAGCGACGTTCAATGAACTGTCAAGCGCTGTTAATTATCGCCCGTCTAATCGTAACAATTGACTATGAATTTTGCATAATCTAAATATGTCCGGTTAAATAATATTCGAAATAATGAAAAAAAGAATTTAAAAAAAATAAATAAAGTGTAAAAAATAAAGAAAAAAAAATAGGAAAATTGTTATTTTGTAAAATGACAAGTAAAAAAATATCAAAAAAGTAATTAAAAAAAGTAAAATATGAAAAAAGTAATAAAAAAAATAAGAAAAAATATGAATAAATAAGAAAAGAAATAATAAATAAGAAAAAAAAAGTAATTACAAAATAATTTTAAAAATGATAAAAGAAAACCTTCCCTTTCAAAAAATGTAACTTTTTTCCATTTCGTTACCTATTAATCTTTTTTTTGTTTAATTTTAAACTTAATTTCGATTATCTACTTATTTATTAGCAAAAAAATATTTCGATTAGCCTGTAATCTGATTAATAGCTATAATTAAATTACTTAAATGCCTTTTTTAATCTCCCGTTTGCAGAGAGATGTCAGCAAATCAACGAGGGAATTTGTCAATCAAGAACAGTTTAATAGTATGGTAGCGCGTGATGTCGTCGATGAGACAAGATTCGAAAAGAGCCCAACTTCTGGTCCGCGATCGCCAAGCGAATCGCCTCAAAAGGTCTCTCCCGATCGACCCGGTTATCCCCGAGGAATTCCAAATCTTCGAAGCGATGACAAACCGAAATCAATTCCCGCCGCAGGAAAACCGAGTCGACCACAACGCCGTGAGGAAACACCACGACAAATTGGAGATAAACCCGGACCAAGGAGGTGAATTCCAGACTCTTGAATTGAAACAAATAAAAATTAGTAAATTTTGAAACTTGATAAATTATTAACTTTAGTATAGATAATTTTTTATAAATCGTTAAATTTCATTTCTGTAAAGGATAAAAATTATTTATTTCATAATTTTCTATTGTTCAAATAAGAAACAAATATAAAAATAAAATATAAATAAATAATTTCTCGAAAAATTAAATTTCAGCAAAGAGGGAATTTAAAAGCAAACAGAGAATTATAAAATTATTTCATAAAAGAAATAATATAATTCATATTTTTAGAAAAAAAAATATTCTTTACACTCAATGTTCAATGTCACGGTAAAGAATATTACTCGAGTGTATTTTCATTTCTGACATCATTGCTTAAGGATAACAGATTGAACGCTAGTTAGGAAAACACAAGTGTTCGATTCATGAAAATTCATAAGGTGTATATAATAACAACTGACAAACTTTAAAAATTATCTCTTTTGCAACCAAGAAAACATACGTTTCGAAATTGAACATAAATTTATAACTATTATATAACATTTTTTATTTTGTTTTCAATTTTCAGACCCTCTGACACTAGGACCAAATCACCGGAAAAACCTCGAGATTACATTTCACCGACAGAGAAATTACCCGTTAAAAATGAAAAGGAACCGAAACCGCGACGAGGTGATCAGAGTCCTGATTCCTTGGATAAAGAAGATATCAGCCCGCAAAAAGTACCGGACGTTATTGCTAAAATTCCCCTAAAGGAACAATGTATTTGTGAACTTTGCACTTGTGGGTGAGTGAAATTAATTTTCCCTATTCTACCAGATTTTCCATAAATTACATATTTCATTTGTTTTTTATCAATAGAATTCAAACTATTAAGCTAAATTGAGTTTCATCTCAAACTTTCGAAAAATTTGCATTGTCAGACTTTTATTTCTTTTAAATTTGTCCATCAAATTTATTTAACCTTTTAAAATTGAAATTAATCCCGAAAACATGACGCAGTCGTCTCACGTGACTCATTTAATTTAAAACAAAGAGAATCAACTGTTCAAAACGGAAATCACTGTTATTACTTTTGATGTTTAAAAACCCGAGAGAGAGGAAATTTACATTTTTTACGACCAAAAGTTTAAGAAACTAACAAATTACAAAGAATTATTAATTTATTTATCATTTTAAATACTTTATAGGTTTTAATTACTTCTGTTCAAGAGTTTTTTCCCTCCTTTATATTATTCTCTTCTTTTGAAATTAATATTTAATTTGAAAATTAAAATATTCACTTTCTCTGTCTCTTCTAACAAAAAATATTTTTAAAAAAGATCTTGAAAGCTGTTCGAGTTTAAATTAATATTTGTATAAGTAGAACACGAGAAAGATCCATTTAAGGCAACTTGGAAGCGACAAATCACGTAACACACCACTTTTTAAAACTCCTTTGTATCTTTCTATAATCGTTTTTTAATATTCTGAGAAGAAAGTTTTTTTCTCTTGAAAAGACATTTCTTTCGTGTTCGATATCTTTTAAACAGTAATTAATTCAAAGCAAATGAAAAAACTAAATTTTTGCCCTGAATTAAGAATTTGTAGTTCGAAAACAATTTCAAAGAAAATACTAAAAATATTTCAGTGAGAAATATTTTTCTTTTTTAATATTTTATTATGTAAATTTTAAATCTTGTAAAAAACTAATTTTGCCCCCCCCAAAGCACAAATTAACTTCTCTCTCGTGTGGAATAAAAAAAAGATGTCCTCGATACTTTACACTCGTTTACCTTCGAAGAAACAAGTGAACCAAATTAGTACTCGATCTGCATCGAAAATCGGCAATTTGAAACGACTTTTTTCCATTTATGTCCTTTTATTCCAAAGAATCCTCAATCTTTGGTCCACATTGATAAGAACCAAGGATTTTGAAATCGATTTCATTCCGAAGAATTCCAAAGAAAAACTGCAAATAACTTAATTTCTTTTTCCAACTAAATTTTTTTTCTATTAAGAAATAAAAACGAATTTTTTTTACCTTGATAGACGTCATCGCTGTCCACACAATAACTTCCCCGAGGAACATCTGGAGATACCGCACGACCAGCCGGTGTATACAGTAACATCCTACAAGAATGACTTTGACGAGAAACATGTCGAGAGGCAGACATTTTATCGACAGGAGGATCATTTGCATATGGAAGGCGATTTCCTTGGCGAAAGACGAACTGATTACGTTGCAACTCATGGCGAGAGACTTCCAATCAAGAAGCCTGAAGACCATCTTAAACCGGAAGGAGATTTTATCGGTCGTCCCAAGGAAGAGGCACCCAAGTATGGCGAACGTGCTCCCATTAAGAAGCCAAAAGATAATCTGAAACCAGAAGGTGAATTTATTGGCAGGCCTAAGCAAGAAGCGCCAACTCATGGCGAACGAGCGCCTATTAAGAAACCCGAGGACAACTTGCGTCCTGAAGGAGAATTTGATAGTAAGTCCACATCCATAGAAAAAACACAAAACAAATTCCATCTAGTGATAAAATTTTTTTTTTGCATTTTTACGTTTAATTAACAATAATATTTCATTTACGGTTAACTTGATAATTTTCTTCTTTTTATCATTTCACACCTTTTGGATAATTTTGTAACACTCGTTACTTACTATTCATATATCAATTCATTAAAAAGATAAATAACTTGCTCCACCCTTATTTAATTTTCATTGCGCAAATAATCATTTTATCAGTTAAATAATTGGTTATTCATTTAACAGGTCTGACAACCACAGAGCTGGTTTTCACCGGGATTTCCGGCGAAAGGCCAAGCCCTGCACGTCGCAACACCTACACAAAAGTTGAGGGAGAATTCACTGACGAGACAACATCGCGAACTGAATTTATCGATCACAGAACTATTCAACGTGCCGAGATCATCCGACATGTCGATAATCTAACAATCGGAGAGGGAGAATTTACGGTAAGAAAAATACTCTTGTCCTCATAAAAAATAATATCCAAATTAATTGATTTATAACCCAACAAATTAAGCTAAAATAAATAAATAAATACAACATTTTATTTAGTAAAGAAATAAAATGTTCTATATTTGAAATCTAGGGAACCTCTCACGTGAAAGAAGATTTCCACACCTACGATGTCGTTAAACGAGAACCAGAAAATCGACCAACGTGGACCACCGACGACGTTGATAAATATTACGGACGAACTGATACCACAGAAAATATTTCAACAACAACTCACGAGGAGTATCACAATTTCGATCAATCGGATTATCGAAGTACTCTCGTCATTCGACGGGATGATAATTTAAAACCAGAGGGACCTTTCGAGGGAGTGCCGAAATCGAGAGAAGATTTTGTGCCCATGATAACAGAGAGACCAATTCCACAAAAACCGAAGGATAATTTAAAACCCGAGGGTCCTTTTGAGGGCAGACCAAAAGACGATTACACGCCAAAGCGTATCGAGCGACCGGAAGTGAAAAAACCCCGTGATAATCTAAAACCCGAGGGTCCTTTCGAGGGGAGACCCAAAGACGATTACAAACCGACGAAAGGCGATCGAGCTGATGTTAAAAGACCGGTGGATAACTTGAAACCTGAAGGTCCATTCGAAGGAAAGCCGAAGGATAAATACACTCCTGCCGAGCGTAGAACGCCCATCAAGCCCGAAGACAATCTTCGTCCAGAAGGTGATTTCGAGAGACCGCAACAGCAACCTTATGGTCCCGGAGATCGTGCACCAATTGTCCGTCATCCTGACAATCTGTTCCCGAAGGGCGATTTTCCGGATCGTGAACGAGAACCATTCAAGCCAGCGGAACGCAGAACGCCCATCAAACCAGAAGACAATCTTCGTCCCGAAGGCGATTTCGAGAGGCCGCAACCGCAACCCTACGGTCCTGGAGATCGAGCACCAATTGTCCGTCACCCTGACAATCTATTTCCGAAAGGTGACTTCCCAGATCGCGAACGTCAACCGTTCACTCCAGCCGAACGAAGGAAACCTGTAAAACCAGAGGACAATTTATATCCCGAGGGAGATTTCGAAGGAAAGCCGAAAAATGATTACCAACCGAAAAGAGCAGAACGACCGGAAGTCAAACGTCCTGAAGATAATTTGAAACCGGAAGGTGTCTTCGACGTGCGACCAAAAGATGACTACAAACCGACAAAAGGCGATCGGGCAGATGTCAAGAAACCGAAGGATAATCTAAGACCAGAAGGACCGTTTGAAGGAAGACCGAAAGATGATTACAAGCCCACGAAAGGAGATCGGGCGGATGTTAAAAGACCGGTGGATAATTTAAAACCAGAGGGTCCATTCGAAGGAAGACCGAAGGATGATTACAAGCCGAAAAAAGCCGATAGACCGGAAGTTAAAAAACCGGTGGATAATTTAAAACCAGAAGGTGATTTCGAAGATCGGCCTAAAGACAAGTTCACTCCGGCTGAGCGAAGGACGCCTATCAAGCCAGAAGACAATCTTCGTCCAGAAGGAGACTTTGAGAGACCACAACCGCAACCTTATGGTCCTGGAGATAGAGCGCCAATTGTCCGTCACCCTGACAATCTATTCCCGAAAGGCGATTTTCCAGATCGGGAACGTCAACCTTTTACTCCAGCCGAACGTAGAAAACCTGTAAAACCAGAGGACAATTTATATCCCGAGGGAGATTTCGAAGGAAAGCCGAAAAATGATTACCAACCGAAAAGAGCAGAACGACCAGAAGTCAAACGTCCTGAAGATAACTTGAAACCTGAGGGTACTTTCGAGGTGAGACCAAAAGATGACTACAAACCGACAAAAGGTGATAGGGCGGATGTTAAGAAACCGAAGGATAATCTAAGACCAGAAGGACCGTTTGAAGGAAGACCGAAAGATGATTACAAACCCACAAAAGGAGATCGTGCGGATGTTAAAAGACCGGTGGACAATTTGAAACCAGAAGGTCCATTCGAAGGAAGACCAAAGGATGATTACAAACCGAAAAAAGCCGATAGACCGGAAGTTAAAAAACCGGTGGATAATTTAAAACCAGAAGGTGATTTCGAAGATAGGCCTAAAGACAAGTTCACTCCGGCTGAGCGAAGGACGCCTATCAAGCCAGAAGACAATCTTCGTCCAGAAGGAGACTTTGAGAGACCACAACCGCAACCCTATGGTCCTGGAGATAGAGCGCCAATTGTCCGTCATCCTGACAACTTATTCCCGAAAGGCGACTTCCCAGATCGGGAACGACAACCATTTACTCCAGCCGAACGAAGGAAACCTGTAAAACCAGAAGATAATTTACATCCAGAAGGTGAATTCCCCGATCGTGAGCGTCAACCATTCACACCTGCCGAGCGTAGAACGCCCATCAAACCAGAAGACAATCTTCGCCCCGAAGGAAACTTCGAGAGACCGCAACCACAACCCTATGGTCCTGGAGATCGAGCACCAATTGTCCATCACCCTGACAATTTATTCCCAAAAGGCGACTTCCCAGATCGTGAGCGTCAACCATTCACTCCAGCGGAACGACGAACACCAATCAAACCCGACGACAATCTTCGTCCCGAAGGCGATTTCGTCGACAAACCTCGAGACAAATTCGTTCCCGCCGAAAGACGTCAACCCATCAAACATCCCGACAACCTCCAACCCGAAGGAGACTTCACTCGATCAACACCCACACCATACGCACCCGGAGACCGAGCACCAATTGTCCGCCACCCCGACAATCTCTTCCCAGAAGGTGAGTTCCCCGACAGGGAAAAGCAACCATTCACTCCCGCCGAGCGACGAACTCCCATCAAACCCGACGACAATCTCCGTCCCGAAGGAGATTTCCAGGGAAAACCAAAAGACGACTACAAACCAACGAAGGGCGATCGAGTTCCGGTTAAGAAACCAAAAGACAATCTCAAACCCGAAGGTAAATTCGAACGCCCGGAGAAAACACCAGTTAGACCCGCTGAACGACGTTCTCCAATCAAACACCCAGACAATCTCAAACCGGAGGGCGATTTCGAACGACCAGATCACGAAGAATTCCAACCAGCCGAACGTCCTAAGGTCAAGAAACCCAAGGACAACTTGAAACCAGAAGGCGATTTCGAGAGACCACAAACCGAGAAGTTCAGTCCTGCCGAGAAACGAACGCCTATTAAACAAAAAGACAATCTCAAACCCGAAGGTCCTTTCGAAGGTCGACCTAAAGACGATTACAAACCATGTCGAGGAGAACGAATGGACATTGTCAGACGAACGGACAATTTACACCTGGAGGGCGATATCGAGACTTCTAGAACTCGCGACGATTACACAGATTTTCTGGTACGAGAAAGAGTCGAAGTTACGAAATACGAGGATAATTTACGAATGGAAGGCGAATTTACCGACACTAGAACTCGTGATGACTTCAAGGTAGTGCGTGGAGAACGAGTTGATATCGTCATCCACGAGGACAATCTCAAACCCGAGGGACCTTTCGACGCTCGACCGAAAGATGACTACACTCCAAAGAGAGTCGATCGACCGGAAATTAAAAAACCCCAGGATAATTTGAAACCAGAGGGTACTTTCGAACGACCAGAGCAAAAACCATTCAAACCGGCCGAAAAACGGGTTCCAATCAAGCCCGAGGATAATCTCAAACCTGAGGGTGAATTTACAGTTCGTCCAAAAGAGGAAGCACCGAAGAAAGGCGATCGTGCGGATATAAAGAAACCAAAGGACAACTTGAAACCAGAAGGAACTTTCGAACGTCCAGAGAAGAGTCCCGTTGGTCCCGGAGAACGACGCACGCCAATCCGTCACCCAGACAACCTGAAACCCGAGGGCGATTTCACCGATCGTCCCAGAAAGGAAGCACCAACCAAGGGCGATAGAGCTGAAATTAAGAAACCAAAGGACAATCTTCGTCCCGAAGGTACTTTTGAACGACCCGAGAAATCGCCGGTCGGTCCCGCAGAACGTAGAACACCGATTCGTCATCCCGACAATCTTAAACCAGAAGGCGATTTCGAACGACCGGAACACACAGAATTTAAACCAGCGGAACGTCCCAAGGTGAAGAAACCAAAGGACAACTTGAAGCCAGAAGGTGAATTCACAAGTCGTCCTCGGGAAGAAGCGCCGAAGAAGGGCGATCGTGCCGAAGTGAAAAAACCTAGAGACAATCTGAAACCGGAAGGAACTTTCGAACGTCCCGAAAAAACACCCTTTGGACCAGCAGAGCGTAGAACACCGATTCGTCATCCCGATAATCTCAAACCCGAAGGAGATTTCGAAGTACCGGAACATGAAGAATTTCGACCAGCGGAACGTCCGAAGGTTAAGAAACCAAAGGATAATCTCAAACCGGAAGGGGAATTCACGACACGTCCTCGGGAGGAGGCGCCAAAGAAGGGCGATCGGGCAGAAGTGAAGAGACCCAAAGACAATTTGAAACCAGAAGGAACTTTTGAACGTCCGGAAAAATCTCCCGTCGGTCCAGCTGAACGAAGAACACCGATTCGTCATCCAGACAATCTAAAATCAGAAGGCGAATTCGAAAGACCAGAACACACAGAATTCAAACCTGCGGAACGTCCCAAGGTCAAGAAACCTAAAGATAATCTCAAACCGGAAGGAACTTTCGAGCGTCCGGAAAAGAGTCCAGTTGGTCCTGGAGAACGACGCACGCCTATTCGTCATCCAGATAATCTCAAACCAGAGGGTGATTTCCCTTGTCGTCCAAAGGAGGAAACACCGAAACGCGGTGATCGGGCGGACATCAAGAAACCCAAGGACAACCTCAAAGTGGAAGGTGAATTCGAACGGCCACAAAAAACATCCGTCAAACCAGCTGAAAAACGCACACCGATCAAGCATTCTGATAATCTCAAACCTGAGGGTCCATTCGAGGGAAGACCGAAAGATGACTACGTGGTCGTGCGAGGTGAACGAGCTGACATCGTCAAGCACACTGATAATCTTCACATGGAAGGTGATATCCAAACAATCCGCTCACGCGACGACTATACCAACTTCCTGGTTCAAGAGCGTGTTGAAATAACCAAATATCAAGATAATTTGCGAATGGAAGGCGAATTTACGGACACTAGAACTCGAGATGACTACCAAGTGACTCGAGGCGAGCGCACCGATATTGTCAAGCACGAGGACAATCTCCGACCAGAAGGTGATTTTGTCAGGCCCAAGAAAGCACCGGTAGGACCAGCCGAACGACGATCACCAATCAAACCCGATGACAACTTAAAACCAGAGGGTGAATTCATTGGTCGTCCGAAACAGGAGGCACCCAAGAAAGGTGAACGAGCAGAAGTGAAGAAACCAAGAGACAATCTTCATCCTGAAGGGGAATTCGATCGTCCAGTTAAGAAGCCCATTGGACCGGGTGAGAAGAGAACGCCAATCAGACATCCGGATAATCTGAAACCCGAAGGAGAATTCACAGGAAGACCGAGAGATGATTCACCGAAGAAGGGCGATCGTGCTCCAATCAAGAAACCAACAGACAATCTTCATCCAGAGGGCGACTTTGTCCGTCCCACGAAATCACCAACTGGTCCCGGTGAACGGCGAACGCCTATCAGACACGCCGACAACTTATTCCCTGAGGGTGATTTCGAGAGACCGGAGAAATCCCCAATATCCCCGGCCGAGAGACGAACACCCATTCGACCAGAGGATAATCTCCATCCCGAGGGTACGTTCACCGGGAAACCAAAGAACGACTTCACCCCGAAACGCGTGGACCGTCCGGTTCAGAAGAAACCCAAGGACAATCTCAAACCTGAAGGTGAATTTACCGGTAAGCCGAAGGACGATTACAAGCCCACAAGAGGAGAACGAAGTCAAGTCGTCATCCACAAGGACAATCTTCGAATGGAAGGGGATATTGAAACCCATCGAACCAGTGACGACTACACGATTACTAGAGGCGATCGCATGGATATCGTTCGTCATGAAGATAATTTACGAATCGAGGGTGAATTCGTCGATATTAAACGACGGGATGATTACAATGTCACCAGAACCGAGAGAATTCAAGTCGTTCGACACGAGGACAACCTACGACCCGAAGGAGACTTCCAACGTCCCGAAAAGAAACCAGTTGGTCCATCCGAACGAAGAACTCCTATCAAACATCCAGACAATTTGAAACCAGAAGGAACTTTCGATCGTCCAGAAAAGAGTCCGTTTGGTCCCGGAGAACGTCGCACGCCGATTCGTCACCCTGACAATTTGAAACCCGAGGGTGAATTTACAGTTCGTCCTCGAGAAGAAGCGCCGAAGAGAGGCGATCGTGCGGACATAAAGAAACCTAAAGATAATCTCAAACCGGAAGGAACTTTCGATCGTCCAGAAAAGAGTCCGATTGGTCCTGGAGAACGACGCACGCCGATTCGCCACCCTGACAACTTGAAACCGGAGGGCGACTTCACTGAACATCCAAGAAAAGAAGCACCAACTAAAGGCGATCGGGCGGAAATTAAGAAACCAAAGGACAATCTAAAACCCGAGGGAACTTTCGATCGACCATCGAAGTCTCCGGTTGGTCCCGGAGAAAGACGAACCCCAATCCGTCACTCCGATAATCTCAAGGTCGAAGGCGATTTCGCAAAACCATATCGCACCGAATACGTTCCATCCGAACGTCCAAAACAAAAGAAACCTCAGGACAATCTCCATCCAGAGGGTCAATTCTACATCGTTCCAAAGGACGACTACGTTCCCAAGCGAGCCGACCGCGCTCCAGTGCGCAAACCCGAGGACAATCTCAAATCAGAAGGCGACATGCAAATCACAACCGCCTCACACGACGACTACAAAAAACACACCAGAGGCGATCGAGTCGAAATTCGTCGCCACGAGGATCATCTCCGAATGGAGGGAGAAATCGACGTTCGTCGTTCGCGAGACGATTACAAAAACATCACAAAAGTCGAACGTATCAACATTCGAAAGCACGAGGACAATTTGAGAATAGAAGGCGAATTCGTCGACGTTCGCCGAAAAGACGACTATCATCATCACACAACTGCCGAACGAGCTCCAATCAAAAAGCACCCAGACAATCTCAAACCCGAGGGAACCTTCGAACGTCCCGAAAAATCTCCCACTGGTCCCGGTGAACGCAGATCTCCAATCAAACACCCAGACAATCTGAAACCCGAAGGCGACTTCGCCGTTCGTCCACGCGACTTCACGCCAACTCGCGCCGAACGAAGAGAAATCGTCCGACACGAAGACAACCTCCGCCTCAACACCGGCACCATGGAGACAAAGACAATAAATCGCGATTCCTACACAACAAAAACCGACTCCAGGGAACTCGTTTCCAACGGAACCAGGAATCGCCACACCGAATCCTCGATAAACTTGAGTGACGATCACTTGACTAGAAACCAGAATTACAACACCTACACAAAACGCTCAAGCAAGGAGACAATAGAATACTCAAAAGACTCCGATCACAAAAACCAGATCATTCGACCCTCGAGTAGACAAAGGGACGATCGCTACTCCGACGACTACGACTACAATCGGCGAAGCGAAAAACTGCACAAATCACAAATCCGCGAAGAGAAGCAGTATTCAGAAGTCGATCGCCAGCACGAGCACAACAAACGTGACTACGTCAACTCCCAACACTTGGAATCAAAAACAAGCAGTCAATCCCGACAATCAAAATTAACCCAACAAACCATAGCCAGTCAAGCCCGCTACAATGCGAATCAAGCCAGCAGCAGTGAATTCAAACAAACCATAAGCGGACAAGACCGTCACCAAGAGTCCCTCACCAAAACCACTCACCACCGAAAGAACATCATTTCCTCCTCATCCGCCGACGTTTGCAACGCCGTCCTCCACCGTCGTGGCGTCGTCTCCTCAACCGAAGCCCTCCACACAATCTCCTCAACAGCCGCCGATCAACGTAAAAGTCTCTCGAATCTCGCCGAAAGCGGTCAATTCATCAGCAACTCATCGCAAAGCAGCGATCGCAAGAGTCTCACCTCCCTTCATCGTAGCAACAAGGAAGTCAATCCCTGGGCATCATCATCCTACGAACGACCACAACGCATTGTACGTCATCAAGATAATTTGACCGTCGGTGGGAAATTCTACTCCCACAGCGAGGGTCGTAGCTATGGAAATTTCTCAAATCAACAAAAAGTCGAACGAATTCAAAAGCAATCGAACGTATCGCACATTAGTTTAGGTGATTCATCATCATTGAATTCGAGTATGTATAAAAAGGAATACATACCAAGAAATCGAGGGCCATGTCCTGCTGCACTTCTCGAGGCGAAGAAAGTTCCATTCAAGCACACACGCGACACTCAAAAACACAAATTCTACATGCCCTTGATTTCCAATTAGAAAAACGTACATTCTGCTCCTGCATCCCTTTGATAAAAAGATAAACTGGCTGTGAACTACCAGCTGCAATTTTCCTTTCAGTTCCACCAGAACGATGCCTTGATTTCAATTTCTGAAAAAAATCAAAAAATATTTAGAATTTAGGATAAAAAAAATATATCAGATATATTTATTAATACTTAAGTGAAGAAATCGATTGTTTCTTACATAAAAGAAAATTTTTATCGAATTCATTTTTTAATAATTGCAAAAATTATTGAAAGAATCGATTTAATATATAGAAAGATGAATCTATTTATTGTTGAATTCAAATAAAATGAAATTTAAAAAATCGTTACTAATTATGAAGAGTAAATTAGTAGAATTTAAAAATAATTTATTCCCGTTTTGCAGGCTTCGGATTGACTAAAGTCGCTTTAGTCGATTAAAAATAGAAAAAAGGTTGAAAAAGTCTTTTATTTTATAAATTTAATTATTCGAAACTTGAAAAATTTTAATAAATATCTAGAATATCTATTCCATGGGAAATAAAATTTTTTAAATTTCAATTTAAAACCTGATACTTTCTAAAAATGACAACTATAAGTCTTCCAAATTTTAATTATTTTCTGTATAACTAAACTTCATCTTCAAATCAAATATTGAAATAAAAAATTACTATAAAAAAACTGAATAATACAATATAAAAAAGGAAATTTAAATAAATTTTTATTTACTTTATTTCAAGATAATTGAATAGTTGAAAATTATTATAGAACAATTCTAAGAATATTAGTTTCTTAAAGCACTTGAAGATTTTTTTTTAAATTCTTGAGAATTGGAGAATTATTTTCAAACTTTGTAATTATTATAATTCGTCAAAAATCTCCAAAAACTTTATTAAAATAATTGATAAAAATCAATTACTATCAATTAAATTTTACAAAATTCCAATTATTCAAAATCTTATAAATTCTATATTTCGAAAACTTTTTCAGAAAAATGATAAATTTTCAAAGATTTTTCTGTAACTATTTTTCGTACCATAAAAATCTCAAAAATCTCAAATTTTATACTAAAAATGTGATATTTTGTTGGAATATTTGGAAGGCATGTCGAAGAAGTCACGGTTTTTGAAAATAGTCAAAAAAAAAGTCATAATATCCGAGGCCTGCAAAAAAAGAAATAAAATATTTATTGTTAAAAAAAAAATGTTTTTAATGTATCGGTACTAATTTTTTTATAGATTAAATTAGTAAACAAATTTTATATTTAACTAAACGGCATCTAGCCTGTTAAAAATTGAATAAATAAATAAATTATAATTTATTCCCTTTTTGCAAGAAATAAAATATTAAAATTTCAATAAAAGGGAATAAGCTATAAATATTCGTGATTTCCATAATATTATAAAATCAGTACGTATATGGAAATACACATAAGAGAAAAAAATAATGACAATGTAGTAAAAATCAAACGATTTCTACTCTTTCTTGTTGATAATATAAATACTAGACAATAGAATTAAGAAATTTATTGCCGCTCATAAAAAGTTTATTGCCGTTTGAATTTTGCAGTTCAATGAAAAATACTGTACAATTCACCTAACATAAGTAAAAATTTTGTTTTGTTTACCATAAAAAAAATAGAAAATAATTCTTTGATGTTTAAAAAAAATTTTTGTGTTTCCTTTTTTTTCTTTACAATTTTAAGCTGAATATGTTAAGAAGCAATAACTAGAGCTTGAAAACCGTGATAACTTCGAAATCAATTCATTAGATATTGATTATATATATTATATGCTTAGTTTATTATTATTTTTCACATTAAAATCAAAATTTTTTATTACCATCAAAAATTTTTGATGATTTTTTTATGTTTATTTTCAAGTTATTAATTTATGCTTAGATTTTTTATACGCTTCAAAATATATATTATTATATATTAAATATGTATTTATTTATATCTATCACATTTAATTGCCTGTTATAAGAATGCTATTAACCAGATGTTTTTCTTTCATTTTTATTCTGTTTCTTTTCTAACTAAATAAATTGTTTTGTAACAATTATTATCTGTTTTATTTTACTATCCTTTGGTTTTAATTTACTTTTTAGTTATAGTGTGAAATATTTATTATGCTCTTGATTCGATTCATTATATGTTTTGTCAACAAATAAATGTAAAAAATTTGCAAATTATTAATTTAATTTTCTTTGTTATATTACAATTTTAATTTGCATTATTAATTAAATATCAGTCTTTTTAGTATTAAATCAAATACTTTTGAAAATTTAGATATTTACAAATTAAGAAATATTCTTATCGAATAAAACATTTTATTTGTCTATAGATTAAAACTTTATAAAGTTTATAAATTAAGTTATAAATTTAAAAAATGGGAAAAATTTGAAAAGCTCAAAAGATGTTTTCTTTTATAGAAACGTCTGGATTTTGCTCACAATGAAAAAAATAATTGTTTAACTAAAAGATCATAGGCTATTCACATATATGTGAATTCGTAAAGCTTTATTGATCGTAAAATTTAAATTTTTTCGTAAAAAAAATAATGAAAATGAAAATTATTTTAAATTTTTGGAAAAATGGCTGTGAATTTTGTAAACACTTTATTTGCAATGAAAGCAAATTTTTTAGTCGAAATAAAAAAAATCATGAAGACGTTATGTATTCTATTTAAAAATTTTATAGAATTGTTAATTGTTAATTATTATCTTAAAAAAATATTATATATAATAAAGTTTTAATTAAACCATCGAAGGAGCAAAAGCAAAAAGGACGCAACGTGTTCTCAAATCTGTAAACGAGTTTTACATATTCTGCAGAAACGTATGAACAAAATATTCAAAAAGTTTTCTCTGAATTGAAAATTAAAAAAATGACTTTCCATTTATAATTAAAAGTTTTTAATTCAATATATAATTTAACTATAATTCAATAATTATTTTATTGTAATTCAATATTTACTTGATTGTAAATTAAGATTTCCTCGACTGCATTTCAATATTTACTTGATTGCAATTTCACATTTATTTGATTGCAATTCAATATTTATTTTATTCTAATTTAATATAATCCAATTGTATTTCAATATTTATCTGATTGTAAATCAAAACAAGTTAAATGTAAATCAAATCAATCTAAATGTAAATCAAAGCAATTTAAATGCAACACAATACAATTTAATTGTAATGAAATAATTCATTTTTGAGAAATTTAAATTCACAATTAAAAATTATATTTTAATGAAAATAATAATTATAGTGATTGTAAAAAAAGTTAGTTGCAAAAATTGTAACTATAAAAAATAAACAGGGTGTTCAAAACTTTTTATATTCGCCTAAAGGTGTTAATTGAATAAAATTATTTTTTATTGTTAATTAGGATTAAAAATCAAAAATCAAAAGTTACTAACTATTCAATCATTCTGTAAAATTTTATCATTTAAACTTATACACCAGCGTGTAAAATATATGTTAAACTGTAAATACAAAATCATTTAGAAAATAAAGTGCAATATTTTGAAGAATTTCATAAAATTTTCAATCAAAAATCCCTTTTTCAATTTATTGTCTTTAGCAGTTATTTATCTTTTTTTATAATAATTCATATTTTCATAATAGAAAAAAAATAATAATAAATAATAATATTTAAGATAATTTTTTAAATAAAAAATACAATCTTAAATAATTAAATTAAATTACAATTTTCATCATCAATACCTGTGAATAGTTTTTCTTCGTCAACTTTGAAATTTCCGCTTTAAAAGACATCATCTTGTTTTGCAAACAAGTTCAGGTTCCTCTTTTGGTTTGTTTTCAATCAAATTGTCAACCTAAAAATTCACAAATTATGTTTAAGTTTCCATAAAGAAAAAAATTGTCGACGGAATTTTTCTGTAAAAAGTGTAGAAAAGAAATTGCAAAGAATATTGCAATGTTATCGTTTAAAAAAAATGAGAAAAATATATTTATATCGTTATATATTTATTCAGATATTTATCTTTCTGATTCAAACTCATCCGTCAAGTAGTTTTCCAAAAAATACAAATTCAACTCTCAGGTAATTATTGAAAATTTTAACAAAATAAAAATTTCTGAACTTTTCTTTTAGTTTTGAGACTAAGATTAAGACTAAGACTTAAAAAATAGAAAAAAGAAATTAAAAAACTAAAAAGCAAAATAAAAATACTTGTAAATCGATTTAAAATTTTTTTAATTGAAAATTTTTTTCTTTTAATTAATACAAAAATATTATTGTTTGGTTTTTAGCAAATTGAGAAGTCTTTTTAATAATAAAGAAAAAGATAAACAATCGCATCTGAACGTATTTGCGGAGAATATTAATAGAATTGAAAAACTACGCCGATGTAAACGTGAATTTCATAATAAAAATAATTCAAATAAAAAATCCCTAAGAAAAAGGGAAACGAATTACAGAACGATATTTGAAAACGATGATATTGAAATACAAGAAAAAGAAGAAGAAGAAGATAATGAAGATGAAGAATTAAAACAAGAAGAAATAGAAAGTGAAAATCAAAATCGTTTTAAACGAAACGAAAAAAACTCCAAAGGAATTTTCAAGAAACGTAAAACAATACAATATTTAACAAATAAAGAAAAAAATTCCAAAAACCACAGAAATAGGCAAACATCAAAAAATACAGGAGCAATTTTAAAAAATGAAACACATTTTTCAAATCAAATTAGAAAAAATAAAACAAACGGTAAGGGAGAAATAAAGAAAGTAGAATTTTTCGTGAAAGAAAATGAATCTGAAAATGATTTTGAGAGTAGAGTGGCTCGACAGATAAGCGAGAGAATTGACGGAATAAAAGAGGAAATAAAACGTCAAGTTGAAGAAAGAAGTAAAATTGATGACATTATGGAAAATAATTACATGTTTGACGAATTACAAAAACAATTGTATGAGTGTCAAGATTTTTCAAATGCCAAATTAATCAAGAGACGGTCTTTCAGAAAACTTGACAGAAATTCAAAAAATTCGGCAAAAAGACGTAAGAGAAAAAGATGTTTAGCACATAAAAAATTGAGGCGAAATAAACAATTAAATCGTCAGAGAGAGAAAATTAATGATTAAGGAAAAAAATATTAGTATTAATTTAGTACCTAGAAAATATAATTAGTCAAAATTCGTAGACAAAAATATATATAACTAAAATAAAATATAAATTTAATTACAACTGTAAAACTAAAAATATATTGTAAGAAAAAAATGTAAATCATCATCTGAATATCAAATCAAAAAGTTTACTTATTTCTTTCAAATTAAATTTACAATTTAAATTGTTTCTTTCATAATCGTGATCCACAAGTTTTGAATTTTCAAATGAACGATAAATATTTTTTATTCAAACTATTTTCCAAAATTACTGATTGTGAAAATAAAAAAGTTATGTAAATTTTTTTTGACAGTGATGCAAAATTTAAAAAGTTCTCAAAGTTTAGGATCATTTATAACTTTCTCTATGTTAGTTTATCATAATTTTTATGCGTTTTCTAACCTAAAAACTGAAATAAGAAAAAAGAAAAAGATTATTTTTTTATATTATATAAAAAGTATAAAAAAATATGATTTCTAACCTGAAAACTAAAATAGAAAAAAACACGAAATTTGGAAAGGTGTATAAGGTATAATACTCACAGGTACACAAAATATTTACTGGAGACGTCCAAGTTTAATAAAGATATGATAAAACTTGAAGAAGACAATTATGCATTGTGCGTTTATACATTATTTCTAAAAGTTTCTCTCTCCGTCTCGTCTTCGTACATATTCTTCTTTTATAAAATACATAAACAAGTTAATATATATTTAATAATCGTATATAAATATTAACAATTATTTACATTGATAAACTCTAAATATCTAAGAAGGAGAATTCCAAAAAGGCCAAAATGAGAAATTGATTTCCTTTTTTTCTGTATAAACACGAAATACATAAACTCTCACATGTGTAACGCAAATGAGATATATTTTTTTTTATCTAATTTATTTTGTATTGGTGATTCTTTAGTAAATATCACGGAAAATGACGGATTTCTTTATTTTTAGTAGATTTTATCTATGAAATACTAATTTTCTGCTTAAAATGATTTTATCTACGATATATTATCTCTCTATACTTTTGTTTTTTGACGAATTGAACAAAATTTATCAAAGGGATTTTTATTTATATATAATAAATCTATATATCATTATTAGGGCGTCTCGAAATATTTTCGTCTTGCGCCAATAAGAGGGAAATTTTTTTTAGGTTAGGTACAATTCAATGTAATTTTCTTCAGAAATATTTTCTCGATTATTTTCACTATTATCTAATTTCATCGCGAAATAATTGGACAAAATTGGTTAGCAATTTGTTTGACAATAATGAAAAATCAGTTAATAAATGTAGAAATTGTAACAGTATTGTATTAAACATGAGAAGAAATGTGCTGCTCACCTTTTCCAATTTGCCAATTTTTCTCTTTACATTATTTTTTTCTGAATGTAAAATAAAGCACTTTTCTTTGATTGTAATAATGATAAATAATGATTTTTTTAGTTAAAATATTATGAAGACAGAATTTGTGACTGACGCGGCGCAATTCGTTGCGGTCTTGCGGATCACATTTTTCTGGGATTTCCTTGTAACTTAGAAATATGACCCTAGTAGTACTTTTAGGCGCGCGAATTAGAAAATTCAAATTATCTACACAAATTCTAATTTTAATAAAATACTACTGTCAAAAAAAATACGGAGTTAAATTCTAATGAAAGATTTTTTATTAATCGAAACAAATTTATCATCCACGTTCCGAATTTTTCTTGACGAAAAAAAATTGATTTCATAAACCGAAAGTTGGTACGACTGATTAATTTGAAATTTGAATACTGCTTTTAATTTTAATTAAAAACTTAATTAATTTTAACCCCGTTTTTTTTAAATCAGTGTACAAGATTATTTCTAAAGCTCGTGATTTCGAATCAGCTTCGAATCGAATTACAAAATTCTTTAATTTTTTGTTTTTTATTTAAAAAATCGATGTCTGAGAAATGGTGTTCACAATAATATGGTACAACAACATATTGGCAAATACAGAGTAATTAATTTTTTTTTAATAATATGTATATGTGACAGTCCACGAGAAAACGTGCCTTAGCTGTCGAATATCAATTCCACAAAAAAGTATTACAATCCAGTCCTTCATGGTTGGTTCAAATTATGCTCATGTTTAAACATTTATAACAAAAAAATCTATAAGTAAAAAGTATTTTTGACTTATGTACGTGAAAGAGGAACTTAAAATCTACAGAGTACTATTAAAATTCGACATTAAATTTTTGAGAGCTAAGGCACGTTTTGTCGTGGACCGTCACATATATAGTAATTTACCACAAATAACATTGGCTATTTACAAATATTACAATTTTTTTTAAACTTTTCTCATTGCCCTCTTATTATTTTTTTCCGAAATGAAACAGGATCGATTTTCGAGACGTACATTATTAATTAACTTAATTATATAATAATATTATGATTCATTCGCACAAAATAACGTTTCTATTCGATTTACGATTGTTTAACGACTGACATTTTTTTTCTCAAGATGCAAAAATTTTTTTAATTTTCAGTCGTTCGACAATCGTTTAACGTCTATTTTCTTTTTTAAAATTTTGTTTTCAAACAGGTATACAAAACTGATTATTACAATATAATAATAAGAAATTATGTTTTCAGTCCTGGTGCCAATTTATACAAATGTTTCATTATTTTTATCAATTAATTATTATTAGTCAATATTAAGTACCATTTCCCATTTTCTTTTTTTAATGACGAATTATTTAATTTAATTACAAATTGGAAATTTGGCGGAATTTTTCATTCACTGGCACTACAGATTTTCTTTTTTTTTTAATGAACAAATGATTGAGTCTTGTGACTTATTAATTAGAGAAAAAATAATACACTTATTTATTTTTAGAAAAAAAATTACATTTTTAAAGGTGATATTAAGAAAAAAAATTATAATTATTATAAATTAAAAATACTCTTAAGAAATAAAAATTACATGAAATAGAGATTAAACATTGAAATTAGATTTTAACATAAAATATATTCTTAAAAATTACTAAGAAATAAATTTTTCAAAAAACGAACAATATTTTTTTTTTGTCACAAAACTCGGATATGTGAAAGCTGAGAAAATTGATAATTTTTATGTCAATATTCACAAACCAGTCTCACTTGTACAATTTCAATTCACTCACACTTTTTTTTTCTTTTTCCTTTTTTTTTGTAAATTATTATTCAGGCAAATATTTAATTAATTTGAGAGTTTACACAACAAATTCTAAGAAGCTAACAACTGTAATCTCATACGTTCAGCAACTTGCAGCTTCGGTGTCATCAAAAAAGATTTTTCAATTCAAAATAATTTTGTACAAATGCAAAATTTTATCAATTCTATTAATTATAAATTTCTCTAAATTTCAAATTTTATTGCACACTTTTTATTATGCAAAGAAAAAAAAGCAAGGCAAGTTTGAAAAATAAAATTTTTAACAATCCCTTATAAAAAAAAAATTCAACACACTTCTTTAAAAATTAAAAAAAAAAACATTATTACACAAATTAACAATTAACTAAAAACTATATCAAGTTAAAAAACAATTTCTTAGAGATAAAATTTTAAGTTTTCGAAAAGACTAAAAACTATAAACAAAATTTATATATATTATTTAAAAGGACAAAAAAAGAGAGAAAATAATATTAGAGATCTAAAATTTCTTTTTTGAAAAATCATCAAATTTCTTATATATCCAGAAAAACAGATTTTTTTTAGTGAAAAAAAATTTGTTTCAATGGATGAAAAAGAAAAAGCATCGCTACTATTTCAGTCACCAGAACCTGTGAGTTCCTGCATAACATTCCCTTTTAATCGAGTCAACATTTCATAAAAGTCGTATTGTTAATAATATTATTTAAGTACTACGGTAAAAAAAACTGTCGTTTTCTTTACAATCAAATTGTCTTTTATATATATATATATTTATATATATTTATGTATATATATAATAGGTCATAAAATTCATTCATTATCTTTCTCTCTTAAATCTGTGGGCACTGCGACTCAGTCAGTTGCTTTTATATATTTAAATTGACATTCCAACTTTTAATCAATATTATATCGAAGCGTCATACGAATGGTATCAACCGACACATATATATATATTTTTAATATAATTATTTAATTATTGCACGACTATACGAATCGATAGCATGTCTTAATTAATCTACAATAGACAGCTATGCGATTTGGCACCTTTTTAAATGCTTTTTGTTTCCTTTTTTTTAGAATAAAAAATCGAGAAATGCATCGGCTCATTTGAAAAAGAAAACATATATTAAAAATAAATCTCTTTTTTCGTTATCGAAATAATAATAATAGTAATTCGAAAAAGAGAATTTCGAGGCGTAGAAAAATTCTTCAAACACTTTTGCCAGGAATTTGTCATGAAAAAAAAACTTTAAACCTTTTTGGTTAAATTTAATCACTAGGATCAATTTTGGTAAATATTTGACTGATGTTCTATTTACTGAATTGTCATTTAACTGACATTTTAAATTATTACTTTAAAAATTTTTGAATGAAAATTAGTTTTGAAAAATACTTTTCTGAATAAATGAATTTATTTATATATTAATTTAATTTAAAAAATCGAAATTTAGAGAATTGAATTTCAGAAAAAGAATTAATTTTGTAAAAATGTAAAAAAAATAATGCAACAAGATTTTACAGAAGAAGTCAGATTAAAGTTTAATTAAATGACAATTCAGTTATTTATAAATCGTTCTCTATATTCTAATTATTATTTTTATGGCACACTAGGCATTTCCATTTTGGTACTTATTTGAATTTTTTTCTCAGTATCCCCGCATTAACAAGGATCTTGAAATTCATAAACACTTAACAGTTCAATAAACAATATATTATGCGCAACAAAAAATATCATTTCGTCTCCGTCACTTCTAAATTCTACTAAACTATTATTTAGTAGTTTATTCTGCTCTAAATGATATTTTTTTACAAAAAAGTATTTCGTAGTGTAAAAACAGTATTTTTTGTCTAAATTACTCTTAGTAATTTTTCCCCTTATTACAAATAATTAAAGAAAAAAAAACAAATGAAGCTAAATTCGCACTGGTCGATGATTTAGAATTTCATTCTTACAAGTCTTGATTCTCGAGAGATTCCTATGAAGATAAATTTGAAAATCACTCGAACCTTCAATATAATGAACAACATGTAGTCGAAGAAATAATAATTTAAAAACAAATAGCAAATTAAAAAAAAAGTTTTTTTAAAAAAATATTTCCAAGACAAAAGCAGTCAATTTGGAAAAATACTAATTCCTTTTTTGAATTCATATTATTTTCTTTTTAACTATTTTATTTTACAATTTGTAAATTAAATTATTTATATTTGGATAATTTTTGTTAAGTATATTTTTTTTAAACTTCTTCAAATTTTTTGCCCACAGAAATTACAGTATTTTAAATAATTACAAAAATTTTGTATAACTTTTTTTAAGCTTTTTTTAACTCAAAACTTTAAAATTCAAATGTAATTAATCTCCAATAATTAATTAATATTTTAATCTTCAATTTACAATTTTCAATAAAATTCATTTTTAATCCAATTCTCATTTGAAAGTTCTAAGAAAAATAAAATTATTTAAATACAAAAATAAATGATTTATTGAATAATTGATTTTATTTAAATTTCAAATTAATTAAAAATTTAATTAATTTGAAATTAAATTATTAAAAATAGTTGAAATGCTGCAAAGAATTTTTATTAATAAATAATTGAAGTTCTGTAAAAAAATCTTATTATTTGTAAAAATAATTGAATTTTTTTGAAGAATTTTATTCAAATATAATTCCAGCTAATAATTTTTTTATTGGTGAAAATAATTGAAATTATTAGAAGAATTTTATTACTTGTGGAAATAATAGAATTATTTAGAGAAAATCTATTAAAATTTATTTAAAATTATTTCATAAAAATAATTGAATTCTTTCCAGAAATTTTACGAAAATTTTGATACTGAAATTGAAAACGATAATTCAATTCAAATTGTAATGAAAATAATTGAATTCCATCGAAGAATTTTTTTATTTATGATAATAATTTCATTCTTTTAAGAAATCATCCAAAAATTTTATATTGAAATTGAAAATAATAATTGAATTCAAATTGTTATGAAAATAATTGGATATTACAATAATTGGATTTTACAAAAATTTTATATTGAAATTGAAAATAATAATTGAATTCAAATTGTTATGAAAATAATTGGATATTACAATAATTGGATTTTACAAAAATTTTATATTGAAATTGAAAATAAAAATTGAATTCAAATTGTTTTGAAAATAATTAGATTCCTGAGAAGAATTTCTTTATTCATGAGAATAATTAAATTCCAGAAATTTAAAAACTTTTATATTGAACATAATAGTTCAATTCAAATTGTAGTAAAAGTAATAATTGAATTCTTGCTAAATTTTATTTAGCAAGAATTTTCTCAAAATTCTTGAAGAATGAAAAAATAATTTAGACTTATTGTCATTTCCATAAAGAATTGACCGCTTAGCTCTGAAATAATTTTCTTACATTAATTTCTTCAATTAAAATTCATTTTGCTAACAAAAAATTGAAACACAACCAGACAAAAATGTTCTAGTTAATTTTTTTCAGATTTGAATATTTAAAATATAGACCGATGGTGATCCTAAAAACTTGAGAGAGTCGCAGGTGCACTCGACGCATGAAAAATGTTTCAAACTTTTTCACTATATATTTTTCATAAAAGGAGATTTTTTTGTGGATTTTGTTTTAAAGTACTTCTCTATTTACGATTAGAAATTTTTTTTAGCGATTAAGAGAGCGCTACGATTATAGTGCGTACAGATGTAAACGTTGGTTTTATTTTATTTATTTTTTTTTGTTTTTTCACATACAGATTTTTATCGATTATCCTAAAAAAATTCCACGATCAATTATTATGTTTATTATTTGGTAGTCATTATATAAAGTAGAGCGTATTACTTTCAAAAAACAATTGACAATCGTGGAGGGTATACGCGCGCAACTAGATGCTTTGTTCTTTTAATTAGTTTCTATTTTTTTTCGACAATATTTAATTATATTATCAAATTATCAATGATGAGAGACGAAGAAAATCGGTGTTTTTTTTTCTTTTGAATATATATTTATATATATTATATTTTAATTTTTTTTATAACAAATCGCTATTACACTAGAAACGCACTAAAATCTCAGGAACTCTATTGACTTTTGTGATTTGTTTCCCTCGAAACGTTTATATTTTTTTCTTGGATTCCTGAATTGATTCTACTAATTCTACTATTAAAGTTTTTTTTAAATAATTTTCGAGAAATGCGTGCATTATCGAAAGAAGTGAATAATTTTTTATACGAAATGATTTAATTTTTTTTTTTGTGATTTTGGTCAATTTTTGCGAAATATTCAATTCTCAAATTCTTTTGTATTGATTTTTTGATATTAAATCTGATTAAATATTTCTTTGAGTTGTCTTTTTAATTTTTTTTTTATTTTTAAAAATACGGTTTTCATTTTGAAAATTTTAATTTTCTTTTCAAAAATGAAAAAAGTTTTTTTCAATTTTTATCAAATCTGTCGAAGCACGCAATTTCTCTTTTTTCTTAGGTCCCGAAATTTTTTTTTTTAAAGATTGTGAGACAATTCTTCGCCACATTATTGTTAGAAAAATTGTACAAACTAAAAGAAGGATTTCTAACATGTTTTTTTCAGCGTTTATAACGCTTTTAATAATAAATTTGCTTTTATACTCTTCGCTCTCTCTCTCTTTTTCTCTCTCTTTCTTTTCTACAATAGTTCAACCTTCAAAAGGCATTTCCCTCATTCCTCAGATTATGTCTTTATGCGATAGTGTACTCCTTTTCTTTCTAAATAAAAGGAGCACAAAGATTGACTCACGTCTTTTTATAAGATGAAATATATCTTAATTTTAAATACCCTAAAAATGGTAGATCAAATAACTATATGACCGGCGTTTTACAATAAAAGCATGTATAAATCAGTAAACATTTTTTGTTTTTGTGCTTTTTAGAGATCATATACACGTTACAATATTATAAAGTAGTATAAAATGAAAAAAATGTAATAAAGATTTGTAGTACTCAATCGTCAATCAATTAGTTTATCACGAGGGATTTCTTTTTCTCTTCAATCCATACCATTTCCAATGTTATTCCAAGAAAACACGTTCTTTTTATCAGATAAAAATGAACATTAAAAAGAAAATAGTCCACGAAATTTTTTTATTACTAAAATATTCCTCTGAATAGTTAAAACAAATTTTTTAAAAATCTATTTTAACATAAAAATTAGTCAATATTAAAATTAATATTCAATAAAATATTAAATTAAAATTAGAATAAAATAGTTTGTGCATTATTTAAAAAGATAAAAAAAAATGTTTGAATAATTATGAAATTAAAATCATTGGAAAGAAGTATTTTTGGAGAAGATAAAAGATCCCTATTGTCTTAGTGTCTCGATTAAATCAAAACACCAAGGATTTTAATTTATATTATTCTAAAGTATTTTAGTCATGCGAATTGCGATTAAAATAAATCGCGCATTAACTCGGGAGTATATAAAACTCTGGTCTCTTTAACGATGCTCTAACCTGAAATGAGCTTCCGCGCATGGATCCGATATAACCATATCGGAATTATCGGCGAGCCTCTGTAGATCTTCAAT
The DNA here is from genome assembly GCA_032872475.1 of Leptopilina myrica (nomen nudum). Classification (NCBI taxonomy): domain Eukaryota; kingdom Metazoa; phylum Arthropoda; class Insecta; order Hymenoptera; family Figitidae; genus Leptopilina; species Leptopilina myrica (nomen nudum). The sequence goes on from CM065463.1 coordinate 18,018,623, forward strand.
ATCCAATGGATCTAGATCTTGTCGAAGAGCGTTGAGTGGATCCTGTCTAAGTGAATCATCCGTACTAAATATATCAGGACTAAATGACTCCACTATCGATGGCACCAAGTCCTTTGTGAAATCCGAATTACTCAAATCCCCTGTACCCAACGAACAATCTGCAAATTTTTTAATATTTACAATTATTTTATATTTTAGTTACTTTTTTTTAAATGAAAATTTATTTACAATTTTATTTATCAACTATCGAAAGGTGGTATTTATTTTCTTTTGACAATTATGCAAATTAGCAAATTATTTAATATTATTCGATATTAACTGCAATATTTGAATAATTTCAAATTCAACATTTCAAAAGACAATTCAAATTATTTTCATTTATTCTCAAAAATAATAATATTCTTACCAAGAATTCAATTATTTTCAATAAATACAGTTTTAATAGAGTTACTCAAAAGAAGTAAATTGTTTTTAGATACAATTTTATTAAAATATTTCGCAGAAATTAAATTATTTTCAATAGTTTTAATACGAAATTGAAGTCCACAACATTTATCAACAAACAAAATTTATTTAATGCAATAAAACAATATTTTTAATTTAATATTTAATTGTACAACAATTATCATTAAAACATTAATCTTTTCGTTTAAATATTTTTCTGTCAATATTGATGCAATATTTTTAATTAATTTACTTAGTGAACAATTTTTTTTCGTTGATCAACGTTGTAAACTTCAAATTGGTGGGAATAATTGAAATATTTTCATAAATAACAAAACTTTTAATTTTAATAAAATGTTTTGTAAATTAGTGAATTCTTTTTTTGATTATTTTTATAAATAATAAAATTTTTTCCAAGAATTCTATAACATATTTTTAAAGTTCATTAAATAAATTTCTAAGCAAAAATTTTATTTTTTATAAAAACTTTTATAATATTTCTGGAAAGAATTCAATTATTCTCATAAACATTAAAATTCTTCTCATAAATTCAATTGTTTTCAAGAATTTTATGGAAATTTTTTGTCACGAATACAATTATATTTATAATTAATAAAATTCTTCACTGGAATTAAATGATTATTTACAATTCGATTTGAATTCAATTATTCGAAATAATTTAATTATTCTTTTCAATTTTGATAAAGTACTTCAAAAAAATCCACTTATTTCCAAAAAATAAAAATATTCTTCGCAAAAGTTCAATAAACAGCTTAATAATAAAACTTTTCGAAAAAAATTAATTATTTTAAATATTTTAATAACATTCTTCAAAAGAAATTATTTTCAAAATCTTTGATAAAATTTGCTTACTTATATTCAATTAATTTCTAAATTAATAACATTTTTCCCAAAAATTAAATTATTTTCAATTTCATAATCAAATTTTTGGAAGATTTCTTAAAAGAATGAAATTATTATCATAAATAATAAAATTCTTCTCAGGAATTCAATTCTTTTCAATACAATTTGAATGGAACTAGTATTTGCAATTTCAGTATAAAATTTTCGTAAACTCTCTGGAAAGAATTCAATTATTTTTATGAAATAATTTTAAATAAATTTTAATAGAATTTCTCTAAATAATTCTATTATTTCCACAAGTAATAAAATTCTTCTAATAAATTCAATTATTTTTGCCAATAAAAAAATATTAACAGGAATTCAATTTCAATAAAAATCTTCGCAAAAATTCAATTATTTTTATAAAGATTTTTTACAGAACTTCAATTATTTATTAATAAATCAATTTCTTTAAAAATTGTAACTTTTTTTAGAAATTGTATTAACATTTTTCAAAGGAATTAAATTATTTTCGAAAATTTTGCTAAATTTCTCTAAATAATTAAATTTTTCCACAAGTAATCAAATTCTTCTAATAAATTCAACTATTTACTTACATAAAAAAAATTATTGTCAGAATTAAAAGAATCTAATTTTTTATTTTTGAAAAATTGTAAGTTAAATAATTACATTATTTCAGATTCAAAACTTTAAATAATACAAAAATTGTAACTTTCTTGTTAATATTTAGTTAAAATTTGAACTAATTAAAGCAAAAGTGATATGAACTATCCAAAAGTAAACTTTTGAATACTAGATATCGAACGGGACATTTAAAAATCAATAAACAGAAATTATATTTTAACTACTATATTCAATTATAAATGTAATTTTTGAATTAAACTTTATTGTTTTAAATTAATTATCCTAAAAATTACCTGTGAGCGTGATTGTTGGGGTGTTTGGCGTTTGGGGTGTCAATTGTTGTGTTGTCGTTGGCGTTCTAGATCGATAATCGATTTGAAGTGAAGTTGCACTAAAAAAGGCAGCATCTGCACTACTGAGATCACTACTGACGTTTTGATAAACATCGGCAGTATCATTCTAAAAGAAAAGAGAATAATTAGTATCACTCTAGACGAAAGAGAGGAAAGAAAATAGAGACTATATAGCAGTATACTCTAAAAGAGAAAAATTACCTCCACTTTAGAAATACAGAAGAAAAGTAATAAAAAGAAATTGAATTTTTGAGAACGTAAAAAAATATTCAAACCTGTGAATAACTGGAAGTGTGATTTGGAGATCCAATGTATGTTCCCATTGTCGTTGATGTCACAGACGGCGAAGAATCAAGCTGCGAGAACGTAAAAAGAAAATAAAATTATTTTTTTTTGTTTTTTTCCAATTTCATTTGATGAAAACTCTGAAAAATGTTTCGCAAACGAAAGAATATTAAACTTTTGGCCATTGGTCGCTTTTTAATAACTGAAAATAAATCAGAATTTCTCATCGATCAATGAATTTCTGCGATACTTTTAAGCTTTCATTACAATATTTTTATTTTTCTACTTATTAATTAATTTCATTTAGTTTTTATTATTTTTTCAAAAAATGTTTTTCTATCCAAGAAACAAATTAATAATTAATATTTATATATAAAAATAATTTTTTTTTATTTTTTGAAATTAGAAGCTAAGTTTGTACGGCAGAATATCAGACAGATGAGAGAAATGAAGAACCTCTTGAAAGAATCAATCAATTAAACACGACTACAAGAAAGCACCTAAGAAATAAAATTAGAATCACTCAAATAAACGTCGATCACGGTCGATTACATAAATAATCATTCTAATATTGTTCTTCTATTCAACTTATTCGTAAAATATTATTAGTAAATTTTATTATTCTCATCAATAATAATTTTTTTGAAAGCAATTCAATTATTTTTACAAAAAATTTAATAAATACATTCCTTCAAAAAAATCAAATATCTTCAAAAAAACAGATAGAATTCTTCAAAACAATTTAATTGCTTCTATGAATTGTAAAATCCTTCCTAAGAATTTAATTATTTTCATAGATAAGAAAATTCTTCGTAAGAATCAAAATATTTTCATAAGTAATAAAATTCTTCAAAGAAGTTCAATTATTTTCTTAATTAAAAAGTGATTTCGAAGAAATTCAATTATTTTCAAGAGTTTTAATAAAACTTCAATTATTTTTAACAATTCTGATAAAACATTTTTCGAAACAATTCAAATATTTTTAAAAATTGATATAAATTCTTCGAAACAGGTTTAATTATTTTAAAGAATTTTAACAAAAATCTTTCCAAGATTTAAATTATTTTCAATATAATTTTTATTACTTTTTCCCGAAATAATTCAATTTCTCCATAATTTTAAGAAATAATTTAATTTTTGAGAAGAATTTTATTAAAATTGTATTTAAAATAATTGTATTCCTGTAAATTTACTGTTTATTGATATAATTGAATTCTTTTGAAGAAAAAAAATGTTTAAAAACAATTTAATTTACCTAGAATTCAATTAAAATTCTATTTGAAAAAATTGAATTCCATAAAAAATTTCATTATTTATGAAAATAATTGAATTTTTAAATTTAATTTTAATACAAATTTTTCAAATAATTGAACTGATGTTAAAAATTCATTTTTTTTAAATAATTGAATTTTTATGCAGAATTTTTACAAGATTTTAAAAAATAATTGGATTTTCTTGGAGAATTTTTACAAGATTTTTAAAAATAATTGAAATTTTCGGAGAAATCAATTAAAATTGTATTGAAAGTAAGTGAAAGCCTGATAAAATTTTTATTATTTATTGAAAGATAATTGAATTTTTTTACGAAGATTTTTATTATCTATAAATTGACTTTTTGCAAAGAATTTTATTAGAATTTTTGAAAATAATTGAATTTTGATAAAAATTTAATTACTTTTACAATTTTTAGTAAAAATTATTTTTTTTAAATTTAATTAAAAATAAATTCTTAAAAGAATTAAATTATTTTAAATAATTTTAATAAAAATCTTGACAAGAATTAAATTATTTTCAATACAAGTTTAATTACATTTTCTCGAAAGAATTCAATCATATTAAAAATATGACGATAAAATTCTTGAAATGAAGTCAATTATTTAAAATTTTTTTAAATAAATATTTTACAAAACTTCAATGATTTTCAGTACATTGATTTAAAAATTTGAAACAATTAAAAAGAAATTATTTAAAAAGTTATGAAAGATAAAAGCAAACAGCAATTAAATTCAAACTGCGAACAAATTACCGGAATATAGCGATAACTAATATAGAAGAAAATAGAAGATTTTAAAATTTCAAATTTCTATTTAATTTTTCACTTCGAAATTTAAATTTACAATTTAATTTTTCACTTCAAAATTTTTAATTAAATTTCTTGATTGGATGAAATTAATTTTATTATTTAGAAAAAGTTTCATTTTCAGAAAAATTGTGAATTTTTCTGAAATGCTGCAAAAAAAGTAGAAACTGAGATCGTCGTTCATTTGAGTTAAATTAAAAAAAAAGCAGAGGAAAGAAATCCGATTGGCTGTAATGGAAGTGGCGAGAGATTGCCAAAGACGTTTTACGAAGGGGAAGATCTCATCACCTCTAGCTGTGTGGTCAAGGCATAACCGGAATCCGCGAGCTGTTGCATCATTTGCACCCAATCCTAACGGAGGCAGGCAACAAATAAAGAGCAATATTTTTAAAAACATTTTTTTTTTAAATTCACGTTTGAAATTAGCAACAAATATTTTCAAAAATTATTTAAAAAAAAAAGTTGATTAAAAAAAATATAGTCAAATATTTTGACAACTCGTGGCTTTAGATTTTTTTTCTCTTTCTTTTTTTTCTCTTCAACACAAGCGCTAATTGCAGAGTGGTTCCTCATTATTTTCATGTGAGAAGAGGAAGCAGCTTTCAAAAATTTCTTTTTTCTTTCTTTACTTTGTTTTAATTTCTCATTTTTTACAATTCACTTCGTACAAGTAGAGCCCGAATTTTTTAAGTCTGCATTTTACCCTCTTCTTTTGCATTCTTAAAAGTTCACCACAGGAAGAATAAAAAAAAAGGGAGCGAGAAGTCAACAACGTCGTTTCAATTTGACTGCGCCACTTAAAATGTGAGAAATTCTGAACTCTACTCATAAAAACGTTTGAGAGAAAAATTATGACAAATTCCACTGGGAATGTATATTTAACTTCTTTAAATTAAAGATTAAAAGAAAACCGAGTGGTTTTCTAAAATTTTTAATAACTAGACACTAATTTTAATAATTAGAAATTATTTTATAAAAAATTATTAGAAGAGATTTAGTTATTAAATGAAATTATTGTTATTACCTCGTTATTTTAGATTAAAAAGAAGAATTTTAATAAAAGTTTAATAAAAATTCTGATTTCGAAAAATAGAAACACTTACCATTCCCTTTATTTGCATGAAAATAAAGGAAAAAATTTGATTAAAAATTGATACATTCATTTCAGTGAAAATTCAGGATCAAGATATTTTCTGTTTTTTTTTGTCCTGAAGGCAAAGAAGTAAATTTTCTCGAATACTAACCATACTGAATTGCTCAAAGTCGGAGTGAACTTGATTAATATAGTAGCTGTTTTGATCTAGACTATCCGATGTTAAGTTTGGATGTGGTAAATGTCCTCCCATTGGACTCGATGGCGTTGAAGGATTATTGCTATAACTCAAAGGACTCCCCTAAAACGGAAAAAAAAGAAATTTAGCGAAAAAAATAGATATAAAGGAGGATTTATTTAAAGACACTTATTAATCATTATAAATTGTTCAATGAAAATCTCACTTGAAGCGTAAGACTAGGCGACGATTGAGGTGATGGCCTATTAACTGGTTGGGGTGTCCTGTAGGATCCCAAAGAATTGAGCGGTGAGGCCTGCTGAGGTTGTTGTGGCGACTGCGACGATTTCTGAAACGTAAATTATAATTTATTAATATACAAGAAAATTTTACTCGCAATATGTTTATTTACTTTTTTTCCATCTTCAGTTTATTATTATTATATGCAAATTACATAAGTTTTATTATTTGCAAATATCAACTTCAGCTTTTTAAATCATTTCAGATTCAAAATATTTAAAAATTCCATTATTAAGTAATTAATTGTTATCTACTATTATTTTCTAAAAATGATGAAAGTCTTCGAAATAATTTAATTATTTTTCAAAAATAATTTTTGTAAAAATTTTTTATAGGTATAAGAATTTATTTATTTCTAATACAACAATTATAATTATTAAATTCCTCGAAAAAATTGAATTACTAAAAAAAATTTTAATAAAATTCTGTACACGAATTTAATTATTTTCAAAAAATGTAAAGAAACTCTTCAAAAAAATTAATTAGTTTTCAAAAAATGAAAAAAAATCAAAAATTTAAACAGCAAAAATTTAATGAAATTTAAAAAACAACTAATTATTTTTAAAAAAATTTAAAGAATTTCTTTGAAAAATTGAATTATTCTCTAAAACTGTAATAAAATTTAAAAATAAAATTATTATTTACAATAATTATTAACAAAATGGTTTATATTAGAAAATTAAAAAATTCTTTGAAAGATTTGATTATTTTCAGAAAAATAATAAAAACCTTTGAATGGATCCAATTATTTTGTAAACATTTTTATAAAATTCAATAATCAACTTTCCAATTAAAATTATTTTAAAAAACTCCAAAAATATTTTTTGAATCATTACGATTATTTAGAAAAAAATTAAAACAAAATTCTTTTCAAGAATGCAATTACTTTTATAAAAAATAAAATTTTTCTCAATAATACAATTATTTTCAATCAAAATTCAATAATTTCCCGAAAAAATTTAATTAATTTTAAAAATATTTTCAATAAATTAATTTGAAAGAATTCATTTTTTCTAATACAGTTTTAATTGAATTTCTTATTGAAATAATTGAATTACTGTCAAAAATTTTAAGAAAATTATGTACAAGAATTTAATTATTTTCAAAAAATGTAAAGAAACTCTTCAAACAATTGAATTAGTTTTCAAAAAATGAAAAAAAATTCAATAATTTCCAAAAAAAAAGTTTAATGATATTTAAATTTTTAATTAAAAAAAAATTTCAATTACAATTTAAAAAAAAAACAAATTATTTTCAAAAAAATTTAAAGAATTTCTTTAAAAAATATATTTATTCTTTAAAACTAATAAAATTTCAAAATAAAAATATTATTTACAATAATTATTAACAAAATGGATTGTATTGGAAAATTAAAGAAATTCTTTAAAAGATTCGATTATTTTCAGAAAAATAATAAAATCCTTTAAATGAATCCAATTATTCTGTAAACATTTTTATATAATTCAATAATCAACTTTCCAATTAAAATTATTTTAAAAACCTCCAAAAATATTTTTCAAATTATCACAATTTATTTAGAAAAAAATCATAACAAAATTCCTCATAAGAATTCAATTACTTTTATGAAAAATAAAATTCCTCTCAATAATTCAATTATTTTGAATCAAATTTCAATAATTTCCCGAAAGAACTCAATTATTTTGAAAAATAATTTCAATAAAATTATTTGAAAAAATTCATTTTTTCTAATACAGTTTTAATTAAATTTCTTATTGAAATAATTGAATTACTGTCAAAAATGTTATTAAAATTTAATTATTTTCAAAATTTTAATGAAATTCTATGAATGAATGAAATTATATGAGATTCAAATTTACAAAAATTAAAAAAAATTCTCTTATTAAAGTAAAATTACGGAAATAATATAATTTCCAAATTTTTTATGCTATAAAATGGTATAATTTTATTCAATTATCTCCTTTACATTAATAATAATAATTAATTTTTCTAGAATAATTTAAACGTAATTTTTTTATGTTTTAAAATATCAAAATACATTGTGATTTTTAATAGAAAATAATTTTGTTCGATTAATTTTTATTATGATTTAATCCGCAAAATATAGAATTAGAATTTCATTAGTTTTAAAATTCAAACTATTTAAAGTTTAAAAAATAAATGTTTGCAAAATAATTTAAAAATAATTGAAAAATACATGAAAAGTTATCAAAAGAAGTTACGAAACAAACAACAGGCATTTGGAATATAGCGAATATTAATTAAGTTTTTTTTATTAATTTTAATAAATTAGAATTGAACCGAATCAAATAATATTAGAAAATCAATGAATGTTTTATTTTAAAAAATGTTTGTTAATAAAAGAAAATAATTGAATTAGAATTATTTCATTTAGGTATTTTATAAATTAGTCTATTTTATTTACTTTCTAATTGAAAACGTAATTTAAAAAATAAAGAGGAAATATAAAAAAATTGTAAAAGTTTTTGCAAATAAGAGAGAGAAAAATTTGGAAAATCACCAAATTTTTTTTTTTTATTAATACTCACTGGACTTTGAGGCTGAGCTATAGGACTATGTGACTGTTGTTGATAAATGTAATGCCCTTGACACTGGTTCGTCTGTTGAGTTTGTTGGGATGGTTGTTGGGAATACGATTGAAGATCCTGCGGTGAAGTACTTGTGCTGTTTTCCAGCGCCACACCCTGCTTTATACCAAAAAATAATTAGAGACCAGTAATGACCTAATTTTTTATTTTTCTCTTTTATTTCTTCCATTGATAACGCTTCAGTCTAATCATCTACCCTAATCATCTATTCTATACTTAATAATAATAATAATCATCATCATCATCATCATTAGCAATATTCATTCACTGTTCGACACTCCATTTCGATAAAATTAAAATATGTAGGTACTCATTCCTCATTAATTATTATTTTTAATTAATTCCTTAAATAATTACTTACTCTGAGAAGAACGAAGCGAAAAATTATTTACCAATATTTTACTTTTTTTTAGGAAAATTTAAAAATAATGTTATAATTTATCATCAATTAAGTAATTTATTAATCAACTGATTAATAATTTTTTAATTAATCAAAAACTGTTGATCAAAAAATAATTAATTAATCAAAAATTTATTACAATTACCAGTAATAAAACTTAAAAACATAAAAAAATTGCTTTTAACCATTAATCAAATAAAACTGGCTATTAATGTAAAATTAATAAATTTATTATTCAGTAATCAATCGAATCAATCAATCAAATTCAAATAAATGATAAATTACATAGTTTAGAGACAATTTCTACAATTTACAGATTTTATAATTTATTAACAAATAAAAGAAATGAACAACTATAATAAAAAAATGGAACACTGCAATAATTAACAATCTAATAATTAATTTAAGGAAATTAATAAATTATTATCCATAAATACAATATTAATCAAAATCAGTGATTTTCCCTTCATTCAAGTTTTGTGAATTAATAAAGAATATTGACATTTCACAAAAAAAAGTGCAACACACAGTGAATAAAATTTTGCTTTGAGAATAAAAATTTCTTTTTGTGATTTGCACAGTCCAAGCAAAAAAACAATAAAAGAAGCTTTGCCGGAACGCTATAACAATCGCCAGGTAAATAAGCGTTTGTGTATTTAAAAAAAAATGAAAGAAAAAGAAAAAAATGATATATAGGAAAAGGAGGAAAAAAAATGAAAAGAAAAAAATTGAGAGAAAAAAAATGATACAATATTGAAAAATTAAACTAAAGAAAAAAAAATGTTGGTGTCTACTGACCTTAAATGTGGGAAGATACCTAGAGTTAACAGGCACTGATAAATGGTTCTGCAAAATAACAAAGACAAAGAACCGCTACAACGAAGGCAAAATAAAAATAAAAATGGAACCAAATTATAAAAAAAAATAATAATAATAATAATAACCAGCCATTAAGCACAAAAATCAAAAGCGATAACAAGGTACAAACATTGTGCTACTAACAATTATCAGAAAATACATCAACATTTTTCCATTTTTGAATTTCCATTTTTTCTCGCTCGGATATTAACAGTATTATTAAAATTTGACTTTTCTTAGATAATATTCTTTTTAATATTTAGAAAATTAATTTTTTCCCCACAAATAACGAATTTATTTCTTTTTTAATTTAATTCTAGTAATTTCCAAAATAAAAAATAATTCATTTAAACGTTCAAAACTTTAGAAAAATGCAAATTTTCGTAAAACAAAGGAATTTTTATTTTTGCATGAAATATGGATATTTAAAAATGGAATACATTGTTAATTGTTTAATTAAATACAATGCTATTTATATAGGTGTGTGGGGTTCAATTTTCATAGGGAACTTAAATCTACGATTAACTAAAATGGTCGTTGATTAAAAAAAAAAATTCTCTGAAGCAGGTAACATAAAATATGGATATTTCCTAATTTTCATGTATATAGGTTATAAATATATTAATTATTATCAATATTCAGTATAATAAAATTAGTGAAAAATTATTATACAATTAGAAATTTAATTAATTATTTATATAAATAGGTATATATAACACTCACAGTCTAGAACTGCACAAGCTTTTCTTTCAATTAAATTTATCAAGCAGATTTAACAATATTCGTTCTTGCTATCCTCATCTCTCAATTTTTTATTTAAAAAAATACCACTCTCTCCAGCATATTATTAGAATAAATAAAATTTTTTTTTACAGAAAACAAATTTTTTCTCTTCTTAATAGTTGTACAAAAGTGACTTGAATTAGAAGTAGCGAATTAAAATTCACAAGCAGAAATAAAAAAAACTTAATTTACTTTCATGACTGCAATATTCTAGGTAGATAAAATTAATTATAAAATTATGAATTGATTTTTAAGTTTTTTATCATGATTAATTTCATTTTCATTTTATGCGATAATTAATTTTTGTTCATTTCATTCTTTTTTCCTTGGTTCGAAAAGTACCTAACTTGAAAATTTGTTAGTTATTATGATTATATTTTTTCATAATATTGAAAAACAAAAGAATACGAAAATGCTAAAATTAGTAGATTTCATATAAATAATAAATTGAGAGAGGTAAAAGTAGTCCGTCTCATGCAGCTACACAGTAGTTCTACTTTATAACGAACTACCGGACGTCACAAACGTAAAGCAAGGCAAATTTTTTATTTTCATTTTATTTTTATACACACAATGGAAAAGAAAATTTTTAAATAATTAAAATTTATACAAAAATTTCCAATTATTAAAAAAAAATCTCTGCGAAAAATATTACACAGAGAAAATTTGCTGTTTTCATAAGATCATTTTTTTTCATAAAATAAATTTTTTAGTATTAATTTAAAAATATAATAAAAAAAAACAAATTTATTATTCAACTGTATTTTTAAATAAAACGTACATTTTTCAATTATTTTTTTAAATAAAAAATACACGTTGTAAATAAAAAATAAATTATTTATTTCTCGTTCAATAAAAGCCAATAATTTTTTCTCTCTTTACTTTTTTTTTACACAAAAAAGTGGATTAAAAAATAAATTTAAAATAATATTATTTTTAAAGTTTCTATTTTGAGGACAAATTTAATTCCCATGAATCCTTCAAGTTCGCCAAGTATCTCGTTAAAAGATTGAACTACGAGACTTTGTATTCTCTTAACGCTTTTCATTTACCTCGCTTTACAAGCGCGCCCTGCGATCCGATACGAAAGCACGTGAGTGGCCCTTTTAGAAAAAAAAAATTCTTCCAATCTAAATATACAAACGAAGAAAGAGCGAGAGAGAAATGGATCAGCTCTTTTATAATTTAAATTATTTTTTTTTATATTTAATTAGGAAAAAAATATTATTTATTTTGCAAAATAATTATTTTCCGTTAATTTGGAAATTAAATTATCAATTCAATTATTATGTAAATTAATTATATAATTACGTTATGTTTAATTTTCTTTTTTAATTACGTAGGTAATTAAATACAAATACAGACATTTTACATAAATAGCTAATTAATATAATGAATATTAATTTTTAATATTAATTACGATTGTCTAATTTATTTCTCTTAAAATAAATTTAATTTCTACATACTTACATAAAAAATTAATTAAAAGTTATTATTTAATATTCGTTAACTTGTTATTCAAATATTAATAAACTAATAAATTTTTATAATTAATTTTAATTGAATAAAATTAATTATAAACTTAATCAAAATAGTAAGAAAAATCGTAGAAATCATAAAGATGAAATTAAGTTTCGATAAATTTCACAAAATTAAATAAAAATTCATTTTTTTTAGAGAAATCTCAGAAATATTAATTTTTTTTATTGGCCTCTTGTGATATTTCATATCGGATAGCAACATGGCGGTAGACTATTTAAGAGGATCGCAAGGATATTTACTTGGATGCTTGGCGGGCTGTGTTCCTGTGAAAAGGACAGCCTCCCAGCTTGCGTCAAGCTGGTTGGCGACAAATTTGTAGGACTGCTCGTTTGAGGACTCTGCAATATTGCATATACACTATTTCAGAACAGCTCCTACTTTTTTTTCAAAATAAAAAAATTATTTTTTCCACCCACCCACCCACAACACTCTTATTTTTATTTTTACCAACAAAAAAATATCTTTCATTCACTATAAAAAAAAATTGCCTTCTTTCATAATTGCTCGATTTCTCCTCACACAGAAAAAAAATAAAAATAGAAAATGTGCTAATAATTTCGAAAAAAAATTCCCGAGAATAGAAAGGTCAACTACTATAAACTATAAACTATGAACTTTTTTTTCCCTTTTTTTTAAATAATAAAACCAATATATTGGAAAGTGGAAACAACTTTCTCAAGTAAGTTCACTTATCACGTATTATTCAATGTATATGTAAGAGGGGAGGAAATGTTAGAAAAAAAAAACAAAATTTAATTATACGTATTTTCTACTTTCAGACACGAATCTAAAATTTGTAAAGATATAGTAATTAAAAGAAAGAGTCTTTTTTATTTTCTCCGCTGTGAGTTCGTAAAATTTCCTTTTTCAACTCTACTAAAAAAACTTTGAATAATTAAAAAAATAAAAAATAAAATAAGAAAAAACGCTCTTGGCAAATAATGGAATTTTTTCACTCCGTTATAAAATAAATCCAAGAGTAAAAAGAAATGATACAAGTAATATTTTTCAAAAATCAACCCGCCTGTAGATGGACAAAAAATCTCGTGAGCGAAACACTGATTTACATCTGAATCGTTTCTCTTTAAAAGTTTTCAATATATGAGAAAAATTTATTCATAATCTAAAAAGAAGTATTTCATTTTTTATCGATATTATGAAAATATATATGAATGCCATGTCGGAAATATTGGAACATTTTTTTTTAAGACACTTGTTCAATCAAAATGCTTATCATTAGTTTCTTTTCTTTTTAATCAGTTTCACGATTCTTAAAAAAAAGAAAAAAAAACGGAAATTAATATTTCAATTCATTGAAAAGTAAAGCTTCCTAAATTTATTTTCTCTATATTTAATCTATATAAAACTTAAATCAATATTTAATATCTGCAAATTCAATTAATTTGTTCGCCTTCAGTTCTCTTCGACAAAATTTTTCCTCTTTTCTTTGAAAATAAATACTAAATAAATATCTAATTAAAAAAAATAACAAGAAACAAAAAAATAGTAAAAAATACTAACAAAATTGTAAAAACTTTTTGAAATTAGTAATTTAATCAAATCTAATCGATTTCGTCCCTATTTTGAAAAAACTAAAATCTTTCCGCCAAACTTTGAAATTCGCAACGATTTATAAAAAAATTCTTCTAATAACATTTTTACATAAAAAATATTTCGTATATTTCAATAATTTGAAATTAAAAAAAAAAATTTGGAAACCAAATATTTTATTACTTTCGTCCTAGAAAATTTTTTTTTTCTTGCGATATAGATATAGTTGAATGTTGGGAACATGATAATAATTTTAAAACTCTTCAAAAACACTGAATTAGTCAATAAAAATAGAAAATTCAATATTATTATTCAGTAAAACGGTGATAAAAGGAAAATCGAATTATTATTCGTTTAGAAAAAGAGAAAATGGTAAAAAATGTAGTCTCACGTCTTGGTTAGAAAGAGAACAAAGCTAGTTGAAAAAAAAAGGAAAAAAATATAGGGAGCCTCATAGAAAGTGAGCAGGTGAAAAATAAAAAAAAAACAGAGCAGAAAGCTAATTGTGAAGCTTACATTGCTGTAGGGCGAACCGCCACTCGAGTGTTCCTCCTGGTCCAAAGGTGTATGAAGAGGAGACGCAAAGTGGACGTTACTCAGGTCGGGCAACGATCCTGTATTGTTGCTTATTGGAATTTGTTGCCCCGGAGGTTGTGCACTCGGATAAATACTGAAAAAGAATTTTCAAATTAAAATCAGAAAAAAGAAATATTCAATATTTATTGCAAAAATTTAATTTAATTCATAATTACAATTCACAATCAATTAATTTAATAATTAATTCAGGGTTACCACAAAAATTTCACTATTTTTCTAATACATTTTACTTTCAAATTTCTACAATAAAATTTTTTTAATATTTTCTTTTCTTTCTTTTTTTTCAAATTCCCTGACTTTTCCAGGTTTTCCAGGTTAAGAAACGAAATTTTTCCAGGTTTTTAAAACTACGTTTATTCTGAATAAGCAATGTATTGGAAATTCGATTATGTTCAAAAGTAACATAATTCTTCACAAAAATCGAATTATGTTTCAAAATTGTCAAAATTTAAATAATCTTCATAAATAATAAAATTCTTTTTCGAAATTCAATTATTTAAAAAAATTCTTATCAGAATTTCAATAGTTTTTAATATACAACATTTTCATCAAATTTCTCGAAAATTACTTAAAAAAATTTTATTAAAATGTTTTAAAAGAATTTAATTATTATTTAAAAATTTGTTGAATCTTCATGAAAATTCAATTTAAAAAAAAAAGTTCAATTATTTAATAAAATGTTTATTTTTATAGTGAAATAAATGAATTCTCGTATAATTTTCAAATAATAAATATTTTTAAATATGATATTGAATTACAATCCAAAATTTTTACTGAAATTTATTTTTAAATAAATATTTATTACAAAATTCTACAAGAAATCAATTATTTAACTATAGAAATAGATAATTTATTAAATAATTTAATGTTTTTTAATATTGAATTTTTAAAACAAATTTTATTAGAATTTAATTATTATGTTTATTATTATTATTATTATTTATTGTCAAGAGACAAATTAAAAAAAAGTGTAACATTAATTTCATTTTTCGAGAAAGTCGTTGAAAATTTTGTATATTAAAAATAATTGAAATTCTGCCAAGAATATTATTAGTATTTCAGAAAATAATTAAATTTTAGAGAAAAACGTTACTTATTGATTTATAAAGACAATTTAAAGTTTGACAAGAACTTTTGTAAATTATCAAATTATAACATATTATATTATAACATAATTGGATTTTTGTGAAGAATTGTGTTACTTTTGAAAATAATCGAATTTTTTCAGACTAATTTTGTTAAAATTTCGGTTTAAATAATTGAATTGTTTTGTGAAAATTTAATCAAATAGCAAACTTTGAAAATAATTGAATTTGAAAAAATTTTTGAAATCAATTAAATTTCTACGAGTTTTATTAAAATTATTTTGAAAAAAATCAAATTGTCACAAAAGAATTTCATTGAAATTTTTGAAAATAATTTAATTCTTTGAAGAATAAATAATAAAAGATAAAAAAAAATAATTGAATTTCTGAGAAGAATTTTTCTAAAAATAATCGAATTTCTCCAGTAATATGTATTTGCTTCAAAATTCAATTTTATTTTAGTGTTTTAAGTGAAATTCTTCTATAAATCCTTTTTTTTATTTTATCAATTAAATATATATTGAAAAATTTTAATAATTTTAGAAGAATTTTAGTTATTAAGGTTTGTTAAAAATCTAATTTTGAAGTTTTACAAAGTTTTAAATGAAGATGTTTTCAAATTCGTCTACTTATAAAAATTGTAATTGCAATTCTTTTAAAATTAAATTAATTTTGAAATATTTAAGTAAAATTAGATTTCAAAAATAAATTTTCCAGGATTTCGATCAAAATTCCCTGACTTTTCCAGGTTTTTTAAAATTTTTATAAAATTCCCTGACATTTATCGGTTTTCCAGATTTCCAGGTTGCGTGGAAACCCTGACTATAAAATTATTCGAAACATTGATAATTTTTAAAACAAAATTTTCCACAGGAATTAAAATTTTCAAAAAGTTTCTAATTTAAGACATTCTGAGAAATTATTTGTAAAAATTTCAAACGCAACTCAATTGTCTGTTTAATTTTTTTTTAAATAAAAATAATCGAAAAATAATTATAAAATTCAATTTTTTTTTAATTTTCAAGTAAAATTATTTATTAACTTAAATTGAAGTTAAAATTTAGTAACTTTTTTTATTAATTTATTTTCTTTTTTGATGAAGGAAAATTTTTGTAGTAAAAAATTGTTATTTGAAGAAGAAAGAAATAAATTTCGTTTCATTTGAACAACGTTCAGAACTTCAGGGACATTATTTTTAATATTTAATAATTTAAACACTAGATTACACTTATTTTATATGAGAGATCCACACTGAAATTTTATAGATCGTTACGATAAAATTATACACTGAAGAGATAATTTTTAATCACGTACTTAATTCCAGGCACCCTTGGCATTTCGCAGGAAGATCTTGGTCGTTCAATGAGCCCATGAAGTTCTCTATTTTCATTACCAGTTCCGCCCATATGTTGATCTGCAATAAATAATTGGAAATTAATTATTTTTTCTCTATCTCTCTGTCACGAAAAATTATTATTATATAAAACAAACTAATTTAAAACCTGAATTATGTGTGTTAAAAATCAATTCTTGATTACGAAAGTCCAGTTTACTTTCTATTGAAAGCAAGGCTTATATTATTACTAAATCACTTTCTGGTTCAGTTGAATAAAAAATTAATTTTTTTCTACTAAAAAGGATTTTTATTTCTTTATTTCCCCTATTTTCTTTATTCATTTTTCTATTTTCAAATAAAGAAAATTCCAGGAAAAAAATATTTTTTCTATTTTATTTTTTTTTGTTATCAATCAAAAAAATTGAATATCTAACAATAGCAAAAAAAAATTATTTTTTTCAAAAAGCTTTCTTGCTCCAAAACAATTTCTTGTAAAATTCCATCTTTTGTGTAATTTACCAATTTTTTCGTTTTGTACAGTAAATAAATTGGACTTAAGTGATTCAAGTCAGACAAAAATGCTAATGAATTTATATGGAAATTATGACTGATTTAGACTCAGAGCAGAGAAATTATTTTCACTCTTTTTTATCTTGACTATTAAAAATAGAAATCTTTTGTGTATTTCTTATTGGAAATTTATATTAAAAATTACAAACATTATTGAAAGAAGAAAATAAAAAGGGATTTATTTAGTTTTCATTCATTTTACTGAAAATTAAAAAATATTATTGAAAGAAGAAAATGAGAAAAAACAGAAAAGGAATTTATTTCATTTTTTTTATACTTATTATTGTAAATTAATAAAAATGATTGAAAGAAGAAAATGAAAAGGACTTTATTTATTTTTAATTTATTACTGAAAGTTAAAAAAATATTATTGAAAGAAGAAAATGGGAAAAAAATAGAAAAAGAATTTATTTTGTTTTTATGAAGGAAAAAAAAATCAAAGAAAAAAAATTGTTCGATACTCTCAAGAAATTGGAAGTAGAAATTAAATTATCGAATGCGGAGAAGGCAATTCGTTTCACTGATAGAAGATAAATTATACTAGCGATAAGAGGACGGGGAAAGTAATTTTTTCCCTCTTGTCTATTCTTTACATAACTGTAAACTATATATTACAAATTATTAGTAAAGAGTAAAAGGTGAATTGACTATTTACAACTTAATATACACATGATGAATGAGCTTGTATTTGAAAAGTTCGCTCACTATTTCCTCTTTATTTCCAAAGACGAGAAATTCAAGATATGTCTTCAATTTCCTTGTAACAATTCTATTATCAAAGAACAAAATGTTGAGCATTGCTCTTTAAAGTCTCTCGATATCGAACTTGAAATAAAAAAAGGAAAATTAAACCATTAACTTCCAATTTCAGTCGGGAGAATCAAAAAATTAGTTTCTCGTTATAAGCTTCTTGGAGTAAAAAAAAAATTGAAAAAAAAATGTTCTTGGATATTTTGAAAATGAAGAAACCAATTAACAAACTAAATTCCACTGAATTCAAACAACTTTCCAGAGTATAATATTCAATTGAAGAAAAAAAGTTTGCCTTCTTTCTTTTTTAACTTTGAGAAAAAAAGTGCAGGAATAAAAATCTACGAAGAGAAATGGTCAGATTATTATTTTTCTTTTTTTTTTCCTTGAATGATGGAGAAAGAAGAATTTCCATATAACGTGAAAGGTTTGCCGAGGAAAAATCTGTCTGTAAAATCCCTTGGCTCTTCAAAAAGGGTTCTTTAAAACTGAAATTTATGATTCTTTCACGGCAGTCTTTCTTTCTTGCTCTCTTTCTTTTTTTTACAGTCTTTTCACTAAATCATGTTGTTCTTTATAACTCATTCCATTATAATATTTATTCGTACTCTTCTCTCTATATACAACATAGAATGCCGAGTTTAAATGAAAATTCGTTCCTTCGAATTTAATTTCAGGATTCCATTAACTTGACCATTTCTTTTTAACTCTCTGCAAAAAAAAGAAAAACAAGCGAAAAAAGTAGAATTAATTGAAATTTTTTACCAATTGCTTGAAAAGTTTATTTATTTCTTGTCCCCTGTTGGGTTTTATTTATTTTATTTTAAATATAAAATTGAATTTTTTAATAAAATATTTTAATTTAGTTTTAAATGTAGAATTAATCTAATTCAATGCATTATTTTTATTTTGAATAGAAAAAGTTGTGTTTAAAAACGAAATCTTTATCTTTCTCTAAATATTGGACAAATAATAATCAAATAGTTTTAATTCCAAGGAAAACTCAACAAAACTTATCAGTTGAAATGTATTCTTTTCACACAATTTTATTATATTAGAAGTGAATTTAATTTTTAAACATTTTTTTTAGACAGCGAAGGAAAAATTTTTTTATCAAGGGCTTAGTTGCACAAATATCGACAATAAAAATAGCATATTTAATATAAAATAAATAATAATAAAAAGTCAAAATTCTAAAAATCTTTTTTGACAGTATTTTTTCATTCTTTCATTTTCATTAATTGTATTTCAAATTATTAAATTAATTACATTGGATGTAAATAATAAAAGCGAATAAAGTAAAATACAAAAATAAAATTTAATAAAAAATAATTAAAAATTGAATTGAATTGAATAAAAATAAAATAAAATAAAATACAATTTAATAAAATGATATACAAACAGAATGAATCAAAAATGCAAAAATAAAATAAAAACAGAATTCTGTTTGTGTTTATATTTATTTTTTTTAACAAAATAAAACACCAGATACCTTTTCTCAATTTCTGAAAAATTGTTTGATTCCAGAATAATAAAAATAAAAATTGTTGAAAGTAGATTTTTTTTACGACTAATTGAATGAATATGATCGCAGAATGTAAAAAAAAAGAAAGATGAATATTTCATGCATTGATATTCTCTAAATTTTGTCTACAAAGATTAAAGAGAAAAAATTTGAAACCGACATGCATCGCTACCTCGACGATGAGGCATCGATGACGATGAATGGCAGGCCTCATTGGCACTTTGATGCAGGGCAGAATCGGAATTAGTTCTTCGCCACGTGTCTGATGGTGGTGGTGATAAATAATTATAAGGTGAAGTGTCGTGCCTCTTCTCCATCGGTCGCGGTCTCACTGGACCAACACCCATACTTCTTCCCCTCTCATTATTTCGATAGGACATTGAATTATGCTGCATTTCCTCCAAATTACTCAGGGCCGTCTGAAAACAGTGTCAATAATTAATTACAATCCTCATAAAATTATTCTCAATTATTTATACACACAAGAAAATTATTTCCACTTAATTTTCTCTTTATTCTCCTTATATTTCTCTATTCGTTAATTTTTTATCTATTATTCTTTCCTTATTCTCCTACTTTCTTAATTATTCATTTTCTTTATTCTCTATTTTCTTAATTAATCTTCTTTCTCTATTTTCTATTTTTTTAATCATTCTTTTTTTTATTTATAAATTAATTTTCGGAATTTTTCTTTTTATTCTCTATTATTTTCTTTATTTATTTATATTTTATCATTTTATACATTTGTAAATTTATTATTTATAAATCAGGGCTCGAACCAGTGAAAGTATTTAAAAATACGGACTTTACGGACCAAAAATATATAAGTGAACATTTTACTTAAAACTAGAAATTTAATTTTCGAAAAAGTTCTTTGACAATTTTTCAAATCCATTTCTTTACAATATTCGATTTTTCAATTATTTGTAAATTCTTCAATATTAAATATGTATTAGAAAATAAAAACTTTAAATTATATAAAAAAAACCGCAATTAAAATTTCTCAAAAAATTAATTCCACAGAATTGTTAATTAGTTAAAAATATGAAAAATTCCAATTTTCAAAGATTTGAATCTGAAACCTTTTCAAAATTTAATTATTTCTAAAACTTTACGCTCTAATAATTTTAATATTCAATTATAAATTATAATCTAAAATTTTAACTGAAATCCATTTTTAAATCAATTTTTATGGGAAAATTCTACGAGAATTTCATTATTTAAATACAAAAAAACAATTTATTGAATAATTACATATATTTCTTAAAATTTAATTCTTTTAAAGAATTGTATCAATCAATTTTCAAATAATTTTAATTCTTTTGCAAAATTTTATTAAAATAGATATTAAAAATAATTAAATTAGGGAAAACGTTTAAAAATAACTGAAATTTTGCCAAGAAATTTATTAAATTTTTTGAAAATAATTCAATTTTAGAAAAGAATTTTATAATTTATAAAGATAATTGATAATTTACGCAAAGAATTGCATTAAAAATTTTGAATGCAAGAATTTTATTCTTTAAAGAAATTTAATCAAAAATTTATTAAAAATAATATTTAAATTCTAATGAATAAATTGTAGCAAAGGTTATTAAAATAATTTAATTTCTTTGACAAATTTTAATAAAATTTTTAAGAATAATTACATTTTTCGAGGAATCCGATTAAAATTTTACTAAAAATAATTGAAATTCTGCAATTAGCTTTATTATTCATCAAAATAATTGAATTCCTAATAAGAATTTTATTATTTGCCAAAAAAATTAAATACCAGTAAAAATTTTATTATTTATATGAAAATAATTGAATATTGCGCAGAAATTTATTTAAAAAATTTGTAAATAATGAAATTCCTGTAAAATTGTTATTATTTTTTGAAAATAATTAAAGGTTTGTGTAGAATTTAAGTAGATTGTTTTTTTTAAATAATTGAATTCTTTTGGGAAATTTTATTAGAATAGTATATAGATACCTATTAAAAATCATTGAATTGAGGAAAAATTTTGAAAATAATTGAAATTTTTCCTAGTTCGAGCCCTGATAAATTAATTATTTATAAATATTACATATATAAAATATAAAAAATATATTTCTGTACAAAAATACATTCGAAATTTTTTCCAAATTGTCCTTAATAATATTTTTAAAAAAATCTCTTGAAATTTGACTTAATCTTTTTAATCTTAATTTTGAACAAATAATTTTTTCATGCTTTGTTTAACTAATTACTATTCTCACAATAAATTATGACATGCCTTAGATGTATTTCTTTAACAAATTTTAAATAAAATGAAAATTTTTTTGTGAAATCTAAATAAAAAAGAGTTTATCGGGAAAATACCGTTTTAATCGTTTTAACAATTAACACATTATCTGATTTTTAATATATTACATAATTATGTTAATTAAAGTAGGTAGTTTTTGCAATAACTCAATTAGCCATTCTAATAATAAATTAATTAATTATTTTAATAATGTAATTATCTATTGTTGCGTTGTAAATTAATTATCTATTTAACGAGAAACGATTGTTTCTTTTATTTACAACCATAATTTCAAACGGTAATTACTTAGTTTAATAATTAAATAAAACTTTTCTTTGCTTAGAAAAAGAAACTTTTTATTAATATTAAATTTAAACATTTAATATTTTTTTATGTTTACTTTATTAATATCTATTTTTTATATACATATTTTTATTTTATTAATTTTATTTTTTATTTTTATTTCATATTTATTTATAATTTTAATATATAATTATATGACATCATTTATTTCTTGTCTCAATTTATAAAAATTGTGAAATAATTAGTTTAAATTCAGCGTGAAGGGATTTCAATTTGGGAGAATTTTTTTTAATGATTAAAAATTAAAATGATATAAAGTAAATGAAAGTTTGTTACGAGTTATGCGTTCAATATACGACGACGAATTATTAATTATAATACGTTCTCGCGCCAGGCGCAAGGTTCAAGGAAAACTTGATTCACTGCAGAGTCGGTTTTGTGTGTATTATAATACGCACCGCATTTTAACTTTAAAGTCTCAACTCTTCTTTTAACAATTTAGCATTTTTGCATTAATGTGAATTTAAAAAAAAAGGAAAAAAAAATTGCGGGAATTCCAAACTATGCAGAGAAAGTTTCTTCTTGTTTACATTAATTTTTATTGTAACAATTTTTTTTTACAAAAAAATTTATTTTTAATAACAAAAAAAAACTGTTTTTATTTATTCAATTCATTAATTTCTTTTATTTCGATTTTTACGTTTTTACCTCTTATTTTAATTATTCTTTGCTCCCTTTTTTATTTTAATTACTGTTTATGTTTTTTTTAAGTTCCTGTTTTTTTACTCTATTTTATTGCAATTAATTAATTTTATTGTACAAATTCCAATTAATTGATTTTCACGTATGTGAAGTTTGCAATAAATAAAAATTTCAAAATTAAATAAAATTTTTTTAAAATAAAAAAAATATTTTGCAAACAAATTTTAAAAAACTTTTGTCTCTCACGTGTGTTTTTTTTAAATGCAGAGAATAAAACATTACATCGAAATCTATATTTAAAGAAGAGAAACTATAAATTCATCAGATAAAAAAAATAATAGGAACGAATTTTTTTTTTAATTGTGCAGAATTTTTTGCCATTCGATGCATTTTTCAAATTGTAAAGGAAAAACAAACTTTTTTTTTAATAAACTCACTTGTCATTTAAAAATGTTTTTCAGAAATCGGATACCGTGAAAATTGACCGACAAAAATGGAAGAAAAATTGATTCTAAAAAAATATGTAAATCAAATGAAATTTGTTTCTAAATTTAAAACTGTATGGTAGAATATTGAATAAAAAAAGAATTAAAAATCCAATAATAGTATTGTACGATAAAATGGTAAATTTTTGAAAATATTTCTCTATAAAAAATGTAAAAATTGAAAAATTTCAACAAAATTGTTATTCTTGTTTATTGTATTTATTTATTTTAAAATAATTATTATTACTATTATTGAAGTAAAATAAAACTTAGTGCGTTAAAATTTCATTGGACCAATTTTTCGACTTGGATTATAATTAAATTAATAGTATTTTTTTTCGACTATAAAAAGCTGCGATGAATATAAATGTGTAAAAATATGATTAAGAGAAAAATATTTTTAAATTATTGAATAGAAAATGCTATTTAAATACCGGAAGTTTTTGAAGGTTTCTTTTCGATCTTCATATTGCTCCTATATATTATTTCTTTATCTATAATTTAAGCATTATCAATCATTAAAAAACAAAAAATTATAATTTCAAATTCTATATTTAGTTACGCAATATAAAATTATATTTAATTTCAACTTTTTCCAAGAATTATAAAAACGCATATTTTTTTTTGCTTTTTCAAAAAATTTTATTCATAAAATAAAAAAAATTCTTGCTATTTCTTTATTTTTAGAGAAAGTTTCTTTCTCTTTACATCTTGTTTATTTTTTCTTAATTCAGTTTTTACAAAAATATATATTTATTTTTTAAAAAACAAAATATTTTTATTTATTTTATTTTTGAATAAAAATTTTTCATTTTGAAAAAATCGATATTACTATGCTTCTATTTTTTTTACAATAAAATAAATTATATTTTAAATAAATCTGAAAATTGATTTACAAAAAAATATTCGAATGAAGTATTTAAAGTATATTATATAAAATAAACAAATAAAACAGAAAAATGTAAATAGAAAACTAGAAACAAAAATTAGAATAGTTAACCTTGGTGATTCAATTTCTTTAGTTGACACACATGTGGTGTCGGTTTTTTTCCTATTATAATGATATCAAAATCTACTTAAGGTTTTCGGAAATTTACTTTCAAATAATTGTTTGAATAGAAAAAAAAAATATTTTCCCAATTGAAACATGTCAAACATTATTAAGTCAATTTCCTTAATTTCCTTGCTGCTTTCAATTACATTGTTGTGGGTAAATGTGTTACTTTTATTTTCGAATGGAATAAAAGAAAAATCCATTAAAATTTTAGGGAAAAATTAATATTTTTCGAAATATTATTTACTTTATTATATTATTGGTATTAATTATATAATTATTGTAGTTTGATTTTTAAGAGGGAATAAAAAAAAGTTTTGGATGAATTTATATGGGTTAAAAAATTTTTTTTTTATTTAAATGATAAATAGAAAAAAAATTTTTATTCAAGTTTGTCCTTAATAGAAAAATTTATCTTTTCCAAATTATAAACATTTATTCGAATATTTACATTTTTCTAGAAAAATTTAATTTGTTAAATTCTCTTCTATATTTGTCATTTCTCATATGAAGGAAAAATTTCCCACCGAGTAACAAAATCATTATTAAATTAATAAAATGCTCTCTAGATAATATATTCATTCCCCCAAATTGTTTTAGAAGGTCTTTCATCTATACATTTTTTTTCTATTATCCAAAGTCCGCACATATGTGTTTAAATTTCCGAGAGATCATTTCATTCGTAAATACAATTATGTTATTTTAGAGCGGAAAATATCCATTTTTTAGTGAGTCCTTTTTATCACATATATATACATGAATGTATAGAAGAAGCAAAAAATCCGGAAATGAGACAATTTCGTATTCCTGGCACGTAATGAGTATATAGACTTTTCATATATATTTTTATATACATATATAATTTACTTTATTATGCCAATGATGCACACGAAAAATTTATCTCCCAAAAAAAGAGAAATTTTTTTTCTCTTAATTGTAA
The DNA here is from genome assembly GCA_032872475.1 of Leptopilina myrica (nomen nudum). Taxonomy (NCBI): domain Eukaryota; kingdom Metazoa; phylum Arthropoda; class Insecta; order Hymenoptera; family Figitidae; genus Leptopilina; species Leptopilina myrica (nomen nudum). The sequence continues at coordinate 18,044,180 of CM065463.1, forward strand.
ATTAAATAAATTTTAAGTAAAATGAAAAAAAATGTTGTTAGAGTTTTTTAGTTTCAAATCTTACACCCATCTTTATTATTTCAAACAATCTCTCTTTCTTTTGTCTATTATATTCAAATTAACGCCAAACAAATGTTAATTCATAAGGTATGTGACGAAATCAATTATAAAAAAAAACCTGTTCACTTGATTTTGTTCTTGAAATAAAATTTTTATTCAAACACGAGTCCAATATTATATTTTTAAAATATTTATTTAACAAATTAAAAAATTAAATTCTAAATAAGTTTTCAATTTTTTCTCTCGCCAAAATATATTTATTAACGTTATGATTTGTTTATTAAATTTTATTCTTTATTATCAATTATTATTTCCATAATTATTAACTATTTAGTATTTACAAATTAACATGAAATTATATAAAGAAATTTTTATTTACAACTTTTTTATTATTACCTTAAATTATTAATTTCTATTTCTTACTTATTTTTACACCAAGAGAAAATTTTATTTATACTGAAAAAAGAAGGTTCTTTTTTAAGTAAAAACAAATCTTTCTACTACTTTCTATTAATTAAAATTCAATTCACAAAAAGGATATTTGTCTCAGACTCAAGTAATTTATTAAAACAAACAAAAAAATTTATTTGGCGCAAATAAAATTTTTATATTTTAGCCAAAAGAAATTAATTTGAAACAAATATATTAATAAATGAAAAAAAACAAGAAAAGTTTAGTACAGACTTTGGAGTCAAATTAATTTTTCTTCTGCGGAATAACTTAAAAATATTTCATTATGTAGAAACAGCTTTTTAATAATTATTACTTGGGACGTGATAAAATAAACATTAACAACAATATAAACACCGTTTGAACTAATAATGCAAAACGAATAGTGAAAATGTAAAACAGTAAAAATTAAAACTATAGACAAATTTAAAAAAGTAAAAATAAAACTTATATGATTGAAAATTGAAAATAATAGAAAATAGAAATATAAATTAAAAATTAAATATAGATAATAAAAAATTAGTTACAGATAACAGCAATCTAGAAGCATAATATTGTTAAATATAATGTAAAAATAACAATTTAATAAAAATTATAAAAATAGATAATAATAGAAGCTACGAAATAGAGTTTTATAAAAAAAAATTCGAATTTTAAAACAGAAAGTAATAGTAAAAATTCAATTTCTAAAATCAAAAGTAATAAATATTTAATTAACAACAATATTACTAACAATATTATTTAATAATATTTTTAAATAAAATGCAAATTCTAAAACAAAAAGTAATAAACAAAATTGAAATTCTAATTTTTGACATTTCTAATTTTTAACAGAAGAACATTTGAAGAAAAAGAAATTAGTTTTCACACAAAACCCGATTAAGTAAAATATTATTATATTTATGTAAACAATTATTACGTGTATATAATTCATTAATATATATGGATTACAATAATTGTTATCGAAAGCACATGTAATAATAATCGAGTAAATAGCATTTTTTTTTTGTTGTAGATTAAAAAAAAATTATATTCTATAAAAATGATGAATTATATTATCAACTGAACGACCATGAACCTAGAACTCTTTCCTGCGGCTAATCCGCTTGTTTACAAACATTGTCGGCAGATCTCAAGAGAGACGAGATTTTCCAGCTTCCAACATTCATAAAATTCTTTAGCGTTCAGATTAGAGATTTATGGTGTCCTTTTCTCTCCAATCGAGATGCGTACGGCATCTTTTCACGCAAGGGGCGATAAAGAACATTTTTTTTCACCAATATTTCGTTTATTTGATTTTTATAAATTTTTTGAGAACTATTTCATTTCGCTATAATTATTACCATCATCTTTATGATTTTATTGTTATTATTATTTCATTATTTTTATTTTTAATTATTCTTATTATTAAATTATTACATATTATTAAAATATTTTTATTATTTATCACTATTATTTAACTACTTTACAAATTATTAAACAATTTTACTATACGATGTTTTATGATGTGGTTAAAGTTTCGAACGTTAAAATGAATACCATCATTTTTTTCACCTTAAGTGTTTTTGAAAATAACTATCCAAAAAAGAAAAATAATTACAATTAAACAATATTTAGTTTAGAATTATTTTGTTTTAATGTAAAAAATAATTTTTTTAAAGAAATACAATTAAGAAAAAGTAAAAAAAATATATTGTCGAATATATTCAAAACTTTAAGAACATGTTTTTTGTTAAATGTAAAAAGAAACAATAATTAGCTGCGAAGCGCAAAGCATGACTTTTGAACGTATTCGCTTTGGAGTTCGAGTCCCGTCTCAAATTTAAGACTTTTATTTCTGAGCAATTTTATGATTTTATTAAAACATAGTGAGTTAATTAAAATTGATATCAATTATTTTTAACAATAATATAAAAAACAAAAAAATTATTTAATTAATTAATAATTATAATAATAATTCTGTAAACTACAGAAATTCTAGTCAACATTTTGTAAAATTTCACGAGAAAGATTATACAGAATTTTTACACAATTATTGTTAGTAAACATTTTGTAGAGAAAAAGAAAGAGGCAAGAAATATTAAAAAAAACGATGAGATAAATATAAGCAAACAACATAATAATAAGATTAAATTATGTCTATAAATAAATAAATATTTTTTCCTTATGGTTTTTAATCTACTTTTAGATTTAATAAGAATTATTTACAATTTAGTTATTATTGTAATTTAATAAATATTATAATTAATTTAATAAATATTCCAGTGGACTCTATTCGTCACATTTCATTTATGAGAGAATTTTCATGCCATCTAGGCGGCTGTTTAATGAACTTTATGGCGCGAAATTCAAAAAAAGAAAAATTGTTTTATCAATATATTACTAATATATAGAATTAATATTTTAATATTAATAATATATAATTGAATAACATCTATAAACAAGTAATCAATATAAATAAATAATTGTGTAATTCCTAAATATCAATCATATTATAACTGAAATCATTTCGTTTGTGAGAGAATTCCCATGCCACCTAGGCGACTATTTAAAGAACTTTATGGCGGGAAATTCAAAAAAAGAAAAATTGTTTTATCAATATATTACTATTATATAGAGTTAATATTTAAAATAGCCTTTAAAAAATAATTTTACAATACCACTGCTAATATTAATAATAATAGTATAGAAAAAGGAATAAAAAATTGTTCTAAAAAATAAAATAAAACTATATAGGATATATTTAAATAAAATTAATAATATTTAAAACTATGTAATACAATATTCCACAGAACAATTTAAAAATATTTCTCATTATAAAAAGCAAATTATGAGAAAGATTATTACTTTAATAAACCTTTTTTTAAAAAGGTATTTTTTAATATCATCAGTGACTCTAGAAAGTCTGTAACATTTTCCACATCAGAAAACTGCTTTATATAAAAATGAAAAAATATTATTCTACCTTCATAATAAACTAAATATTAAATTCAAAAATTCTAAAAATGTACATACATTGAAATAATATTTATAAATATTATTATTATTATTATTATTATTATTATAATTATTATTATTATTAGTAAGACTAAATCGTAATTATAATAGAATTTTTTTTCTGATGCTAAAACATTATTTAATAATACCTTTTATTAAAAAATTTATGCACGATTTAAGAAATCGTACAGAAAATTAAAGTAAACAGCAAAAAAAAATCGAAAAATGTTAAAAGTATTTTATTTTCGTAAAAAGTGGAAAAAATTGTGAATTAAGGGGGTGGAAAAATGGCGTGTCATTGTTTTGTTCCCGCGTGTATGAAAGTGAAAAATTTAAGCTCTGAATACATATATATATATATATTGTATATTGAAAGTCCAGGGCGCGTCCTGCTCATGAACGGGGCAGTGGAATGAAAGAGAGCCAAGTGAATGGCAAGGAACGCGGAACAAGTTGGAGAGGTCGGGAACCACCTTTTCCACACTCGAACCAACTTTTGCTCCACCTACGCGGAAACTACAGCGGCGACCTACTTCCCAATACTCACCCCCAATCGTTCATATCACACACATACACACAAAATCTTCAATAATCTCCTTCATTCCCATTTTTTTCTCTCAATTCTTTCCTATATTTTTTCTTTAAATTTCCAGTGAAAAATGAAGGAAAATAACAGAAAATGAACATAAAATTTATATCAATTTATCAAAAATAATCATTAATTGGGGGAAAAAAAATAATCTTCCCAAGTCTGTTATTTTTTTTTTTTTTTGGTCTTAAAATAATATTTTGAATTTAAAATGCAAATATTCGGATTTGTTTTTGAAATTAAAACATGACTCACAACAGACAGAGAATTAATTTAACGAAGTTGAAGTCCGCAACGTTTTTAAAAAGGAAAAATCAAAAAAGAGTTTTTTTTTCAAATAAAATTCATCTCTAATTTTCATGTGCCTTAATTTTTAAGAAATCAGTTGTTACTAAGGATTGTTCAAAAATAATTTCACCCTCATTTAATTTAATCTATACCTAAATGGTTAACAAACTGAAAATTTAAGACCCAAATTCATAAAATCAAAGAATAATTTGTGACGCGCTCCCAAGAAAGGTACCTAAAAAGCAAACAAATTTTGGGTTAGGTTTGTGTTAGATTTAACATGATTTAAAGTTTATTTTTAATTATTTGTATTAAAACCAATTTTTATTGAATATTTTCGTTACAATGAAGACTTGAAGATCAATAATTTTTAATTAATAAATGATTCTCTTTCTTTATTTTCACTAAAAAAGTTTAAAACATAACCTTAAATTTTTTGCTTCTTAGGTATACCTTTCTTCGGAGTGTGCCACATTTCATTATCAGATATTTCGTTTAAAAAAAATATCCAATTTGAATAATAAATGAAAAGGACTTTCAAATATTTTGCAACAATGTAAAACCAATATGTAAAGGTTGATTGCTTTAAATTAGAGGGGATATTACTTTGTGAGGGGTTAATCATTTCCGATCGATCTTGGAAACGCACCCTCCTTTATTATCTTCTCTATATAGAAAAAATTGAGGATTTTTGACCCATTAAAAACATTTGTAACAAATTTAATTTTAAAAAAATGTATTTTTACATGAAACGAAATAATATTAAATTTATTTCTATCCTTTCTATTTATAGAATAAAAATAATGATTACATTATGATAATGATATTCCATTGTTTTATAATAATAAGTATGTATTACTATGTATTTTAACAGAGAATTTTTATATAATGCAAATATAAATAAAAACTGAACGTGTGGAACAGTAATGGTTCATTGATATACTTATACTCTGCCTTGTTCATCTCGTTTGCGAGCGAGATTTCATGCCCTCTAGGCGGGAATTTAAAGAATTATAATGGCGCGAAATTCAAATGTAATAAATCAGCCAGATTAAAGTTCTGAATAAATATTCCTCTATTATTTAAATTCGGAGCTTTACTTTATATATTCCTCATCTAGAAAGAAATATTCTTATCTTTTTGCGATTCCTGAAATTGTTTCAATAATTTTATTTTTCCCACTGTCAAATAAATATATCTAATATTATCCCCAGAGAAAATAAAGAGACTAAATAATAGAAAATAAAAATTGACATCTCATTTCACGAAAAAAAAAACAAATAAAAAATTTAAATTCGTCTGCTTTTATTATTAATTTATTGGAATTTCAGACAAATTTTCTCTATCGAAAGAAGTAAAAATTGATTCCTTTGAAAAATACATTGAATATGCAATTTTAGCTCACACATATCTAGAATTATACGGTATATTCTCTCATGATTGACTTAAAAAAAATTTCTTTTCTTTTTCTAGCATTTTTTTTTTTTTTTTTTTGGTTTTCCTCTATGAAAACAAACATTGAATACAAAGGAATTTGTATTTTAGTATTATCAAAAGGAAGAAGACTCCCGTTTAGCCATCAATGTTATTCGCGAACGGAACGGGAATTAACAAGCGAGTACCTTCTACAAACCACCGCGCGCGGTCCCGCGATCAATACTTGCTATGCAAGCACACGAGTCGAAGCACGTGTTCAGTGGGCGCTTTGTTTTTTGCCCTGAACCCGAGCGACGAATACTTATTGAACCCTCCATACACCCCCCACTCATACTCCTTCACTTCTCTCTATCTCTCTATAATAATTTATATCAGATTATTAAGTCAAATTTCGCACTGCACATCGTAAGGTTAGAAAAACAAAATCAATTTTTTATTGATGTCAACAAAATATCGATTGCAAATAAACGTATAAGAATATAAATAATTGAATGAAATATATTTTGAAATCAGAATAATAATAAAAATATATTTAGCAGTGTAATCTTTTGCCATATTTAACTAAAAATAAACGAATTGTGTCTGTCAGTATTGGTCCCTATATATAGCCAGACTTCTTCATCTCGTTTATGAGCGAGTTTTCATGACATCTAGGCGGCAATATTGGGAATTAAAAGGCGCGAAATTCAAATAGAAAAAAGACGGGAAACAGATTATAGTCTAATTTTACATATTTAGACTGAATTTGAGATTTAAATTTCCATTTAAGTTAAATTAAACACTATTTGCAATTAGTATGATATAAATTCGGCCAAAAACACTAAAAACAGGGCTCAGATCGTCTTTAAGACTAAAAAAAGTATCTTTAGTCGAATAAATTCACAACAAAAGTCACGAAAAGTTGCATAAAATTTTCGAAAAAGTCGGAAAAAAGTCGAATGAAATTTTAGGAAAAAAACGCCGAAAAGGAACCAGAAAATTGTAAAAAAATCACATTTCTCGCCAAAACATATACTTTAACATCAAACAATCTGGAATAATATTTAATAAAATTTAATAAAATTAATGCATGGCAAAATTTTAATTAGGTATTTTTAACATTTTTTTAAAAATCTGTTCAAAATTTCAATTATTTTTATAAATAATAAAATTCTTTTCCAAAATTCGATTATTTAAAAAAATTCAATAAAATGCCTCTCATAATTTGAATTATCTTTATAAATAATAAAATTCTTTTCTGAAATTAATTTATTTTCAAAAATAATAAAATTCTTCGCAAAAATTTAATTACATTTAAAAATTTTATTTTTGAATGTTATATCAAAATGTTATAAATAATAAAATTCATCATGGAAATTCAATTATTTTCAAAAGTAATAAAATACTCCGCAGAATTTCAATTATTTTCAAATTTTTTTAAATTTCTTGTCAAATTATCATTATCTTCAAAAAATAAGAAATTTCATCATGGAAATTTAATTATTTTCAAAAGTTCAGATAACATACTTCGCAGAAATTCAATTATTTTCAAAACTTTTTTTAAATTTTCAAAATTTCAATTATCTTTGTAAATATCAAAATTCATTTACTTTTATCAGAAAATTTTATTGAGTAAAACTTTTTCCTTTAACTTTAATTGTCTGAAATCTTTAAATGTAAAATTTTAGTCCCGGTTTTTTCTCGATTAAAATTTCTGTCCCGGCTTTTTCCCGGTTTTCTCCCGATTGATTTTTCTCCCGGGTTTTTCCCGGTTCTCCCGGTTCTCCCGGTTGGGTGGCCACCCTGAATTAAAACTAAACATTATTAGAATAGAAAATCAAAACTCCAATACCAAATACGAATTTTTCTACTAAAAGCCTCAAGTGTCTCAACATACCTATGACGCTTTGTTCAGGGTGTTTACTATATTTCGTTTAACAAAATTCTAAGATCCTAAAGTTCTGAACGTTTAAATGAACGAAATTGATTTATTTCTTCTAAAAATTAAATTTTTATTGTAATTATTTTGCTTAACTATCCAAAAAATTAATTATTGAGTTTGTAAAGGTAAAATTTTAGTTTTTAAATTTTTTTATGATTAGTAATTTATTAAAATATCGACAATAAAAAATATTTCGTTTATTTGAACGTTCAAAACTTTGGGATCATAAAATTCTCGGTTTTTTCCAGTCTTTTTTTTCATTATCTTTAAATTTTTTGAAAATAATGTTATTTAAAAAATTCTATTGCAAATTTGGAAAATAATTGAATTATGCAAAGAATTTTTTCAATTTTTTAAAAAATAATCTTATCTGTTTGTAACTATATAAATGAAAGTTTTATTTTTCAATTTTGCAAAGAATTTTACTTTTTATAAAAGTATTTATGAAAATAATTCTATTCTTGACAAGAATTTTATTAAAATTTAATTTCCAAATTTTTGACTATCACATATGTTTTTGAGTTAAAAATAATGTAAGAAAAAGTAGTAAAAATTAATTTTGCTCAAGGAATAAATAAACATTATTTATTGAAAAATTCAGAAATTTAAGTTTTTAAATTCTAAGTGAAGATCAATAATTGTAATTACTGAATATTAATAATGATAATATTTATTGAAAAATTCAGAAATTTAAGTTTTTAAATTTTAAGAGAAGATCAATAATTGTAATTACTGAATATTAATCATGATAATAATGATAATAATAATAATAATAATAATAATAATAATAATATAATTTTTAAAAAGAAAAAATTCATTTAAAATCTTTAAGCGGGACTTTAAATTTTGAAAATAAAATTATAATTACGCTGCCAAACTTTCCTTGATTATTTTAGAAAAATTTAAATAAAATTCTTTAAAAGAATTCAATTATTTTTAATAGAACGTAAAGAAATTTTAGTTATTTAAAAAGTTTTCAATTATTTGTATATAAAAATACAATTATTTTAAAACAATAGAATTGAAAAATTTTTAAAACTTTTTTTTTGAGAATTTTCAAAAAAACTTTGCAAAAATTCAATTTTATTTAAAAAATTTAAGTGTATCTTTTTTAAATTAACTAATAAAAATTTAAATATTAATCTTCAATTATTTATTAAATATTAAATTAAAATAACTTGAAAGTTCTATTCGTTAAAAAAAGTTTCTAACGAAATTCGTTAACATATTTAACTTTTTTTCAGTTGAATTTCACAAAATTTCTATTAATTGTATCTTTTAAAAATTTATTTACCCAATACATTTGAATGAGTGACTGATTTTTTACTATCAAATTAATTATTTTTAACTAATTCAAATTTAGAGACCAGTATAAATATCTATAAAAATTGAAATAAAAAGCGATTTTTTAAAAAACAAATTAAAATAATAGAACTTTTCTTTTTTTTAGTGAAAAATTTTCCGGTTTGTCATAAAATTCTTGATATATTCCCGTTTAAATTAAATTCCCGGCTATTTTCCGGATTTCCTGGTTAGTAAACATTCTATTTGCTCTTTAAGAAAATTTTGACTTTAAACCAGTAGTAATAAGAAAAATAAAAATTTCAATAAAAAATATATACGTACACTGTAAAAAAAAGGAGTTAAATTTTAACTCCCCAGGGAGTCTATAAAAGTCGCACCCAATTTGGGAGTTAATGCCAGGGGAGTTAAATAAAAGGAGTTAAAATTTAACACCCAAATGCTAACTCCCCATGGAAAAAATAACTCCCGCGGGTGTTAAATGAAGGGAGTTAAAAATTAACTCTCTTTTGGAGTTAATTTTTAACTCTAAAAATTTGACTCCCTACTCCCGAGTCCGTTAACTCCCTAAATTTTTTACAGTGTATTAATATAATCTCTTATCTTATATTTAATTAATTCAATAATTTTAATATTTAAATGAAAAGATCCGAATAATTTCAGAGAGAAGTCAGTTCCATTATATACCCAACCTACTGCATCTCGTTTATGAGTGAATTTTCATGCCATCTAGGCGGAGACTCGTGGAATTATAAAGGCGCGAAATTCAAATATTGAATAAAGAAGAAAACAGGACTCATGTCTAATTTTTAATTTCAAAACTGAATTTAATGTTTAAATTACAATTGAAAAACATTTCTCACTCAATTTGCAATTTAAATTACTTTATTACAACGGAAAAGAAAACTTTTTCCTATACAAAAACACTCACGTGTGTGTCTAACCATGACATTCTGCAATGCTCATCCACCTTGCGCACATTTATATTCACATGCATACATATAAAGTTAGTGGAAATGGAATGCTCTGGTCAGACGGAGACAAGTTATTGCACTTGTCAAAAGAAAATAAACAGGAAAAAAAATGCTTCCATTTTTAATATAATAAAACAATTCTATATATCTATAAATTTCCAGAAAGAACCATTCTTTGAGAAAATGCATAAAAAATTTTATTATTCTTATTCCGCAAGATTTGTGTGAACCATTTTTATGAGGCCTTTTTAGTGAGAGGCGTTTTTTTAGTGATTCTTAAAAAATAATGGCTCAAGAAAAAAGGCATTTAGAGCATTAGTTTCAGGGTTTACTTGGTCGTGGATCGATTTTCAAGCAAGGACGAGTAATAGAATGAAAGCTGTTTTCGATCTAAGTGAATGATACGCAATGAACGATGGTTTAAGTTTTTATTCCGCATTTTACAATGCTATCAATTTACAACAACTTCTGTGTATGTACATAAGCATATATAGCCAATAGAAAATTACCAGGATTGACGATTATCTAAAAATTCGAAAAATTTTAGAAAAATTTAAAAAAGTCGAAATTCGCCGACGACATGTGCCTAAAGTTAGCGTCGAAAGCTAATAAAAATATCACTATTTTCAGTTCTATTATTTGTCTAAACAGTTAAAAATGTTTGTGCCTATTTTTCTGAACTTAAATCTAAGGAAAAATGATCTATTTCTTTTCGATTTTGCAGAAAAAAAAATATTTTTGACACTTAGCGTCGAGACTAACTTCAAGAATCTCTTATTGAACCCAATATTCACCCTCGATTTCAGGGACGAAAACTAATTTTCATGGAAGAAAAAATTTATGTAGTTAATTATATCTAGAAAATTAACAATTAAAACTGCGGTGTTTTTCGTGTAGATTATAATGAATATTTTTAATTGTTCACTTAATCAAAAAGCAAACAGTAGACTTCCAATGGGTCATTGATACTTGTACTCAGTTCGAGTTAATCTCGTTTACGAGCGAGTTTTCATGCCCTCTAGGCGGGAATTTACAAAATTAGAATGGCGCGAAATTCAAATGTAGTAAAATAAGAAAAACAGAATTTAAAAATAATACTTTAGTGATTTTTTCTTAAATTTACAATATTCAAGTATAAAAATTTTTCAAACAGATTCACTGCATAAAAAATAATGTTTTCCAGTTTCTTGAAATTCCTAACCACATTGTTTAGAATGGTAAACGAAATAAAATTCCACTCACTTCCTGGCAAAATTTATAGTTTTGGCACGCAGACTGATTTCCAATGAAGCAAAACAATAATAATAAAATTAAATTAAAACTCGATTTTCACTCGACAACTATGTAAGATCTTCGACAATCTTTCGCTTATTGTTTCGAGAAATTTTTTTTTTCCAAAAAATGCATTTGTTACCATTTTATTCTAAATTAATATTAAAATAACATTGTTTTGAATTTTCTATGCTTCTTCATAAAAATTTTATTCTTCGCAAAGAAAAAATAAGTAAGGTTAGCGCCGAAAACTTTTATTTTGGATAAAATTATCGCTAATTTTTCTTTTTGATTCACCTGGAGAGTTAAAAAAAACTGTTCAATGCACTTTTTGAACGTAAAAACATTGAAACAATTATTCGGTTCTCCTCGCTTTTGTGCGAAAAATTCTTTTCGGCGATCAGCGTCGACGCTAAGTTTACAGACGTTTGCAAAATATTATTTCGAACTTTTAGGGACGTAAAGGTTACTTATATTTCTTCTATCATTCACCTAGGAAATTAAAAAACGTCCTTCTCTTTGAAAACATTGTTTGATTCTTTTCGGATCCACGAAAAAAGTTGTTTTCGTCGCTAACTTCAGGGACCTTAAATTGTTGGTTGAAAACATTTATTGGTACCTACAGTATTTTTTTGCAGTAAAAATGATCTAATTTTTAATTTATAATTCCAAAAATTAATTGACAATAAAGTTTTATTGAATGCAATTAATACAAATAATATAATTGATTAAATTAATTAAACATTAATGATTAACTAATAAATGATAAGAGAATTAAAAAAAATGCTTATGTACTTTTTCATTAAAATCGCATTTAATGCGAAACAATTGCATTCGGAAATATTTTACGACACAAAAATCAAGGAAGAACGAAAAACTATTAAGAAAATGAATTGTCCAAGTCATGTAATTTATTTTTCACAGCTCCTGAATTAACAGGATGCATTCAAGGTCACATGATGTTCGATGATTGTGTATATTGCATGAGTACTTGAGTAATTACTTATGAAAATTAAACATTGAATTGTGATAAATTACAAACACGGACACCATCTTTATGTTCCAAGGAGTATGGCATTAACCCTTCGTTACTCTTACGCCCACATCCCGTTTCAATGTCCTTATATAATCTTACGATTTCATTCGGAAAATTGCATTTTTTAATAAACCACAGATCATTCAATATCCGACACACACAAAAAAAAACAACAGCAAGAATTAAAAACAAAAATGAAAGGATTTCGTTCTTTAATTGTACTTTGCATTTTAGTGCATGTCGCTATAGGAAAGGTATTTTTAATTAAATTTTCTATTATCTCGAATTTATTAATAATTGCTTTTTGTATTTTCTTTAAGGCCATTTTTGATAATGCTTCAAATACACTTAATAACGAAACTGTAGTTTGGAAATAAATTTATTTTTATTGTTATTAATTTTTAGAGGCTGCATTGCTTGTCCACAATTTAACTGCGCATATGAAAGAAAATTTTATAAATAAAATTATTGAATTTAATTTAAAAACTGTACAAAATTTCGACTACATACGATTAAAAAAAAATACAAATTTTAATAAGAAATAAAATTAATTCAAACTGCGTAGAAGCTATTTTTTAATAAATTTAATAAACAAAAGCTTGTATACAGAGGAAATTAATTTTATTTTGTATTAAAATTTGTAATACTGAAAATATTAATAGTAAATTTCACCAGAAAATATTAATGAAAAATATCAACAGAAATTCATTAAATTTATTACTATTATTACAAAATAATTTTCTAAATTTAATTAATTGAAAGATTACATATATTTATTATTTTCTTTTTTTTCTTTCATAGAATAGAATAAAAATTCATATTTTTATACATTTTGCGCTGAAAATCTTCCTTTTTTCTATTTTTAATTTTGTTATATAATTAATTCTAGGTACCTGACTGGATTCCTGCAGACATGTTGGACATGGTTAAAGGTGATAAAACAAGGTGTATGAATGAACATGGCACAACAGAAGGTAGAGAAAAATGTTATTTAAATAATCTATAATTATGAATAATTTTTGATTATTAAAATATTTTTATTATTTCATTTTATTATTAAAATATTTTTATTATTATTTCATTTTATTATTAAAATACATTTATTATTATTTGGTTTTATTATGAAACATAATTATCTAAATAAATATTTTAATAATAAGGGAAATATTAGTTTTAATAATAAAAAAAATAATTTTAATTTTAATATATAATTACAAAAAAAACCAAACTTCAAATTTTTTTTTAAAGCAATGATCCAAGATGCCAGTGAGGGTAAATTTATAGAAGACCGCAGCTTATCATGCTACATGTACTGCTTATTCGAAGCATTCAGTTTGGTAAAAATTTATTCATTAAAAATTTCAAACATCGTTAGAAAAATTATTTAATTTTTGTAGAATGAAATTTTTTTCCCCTCATGTGGCTAAAGTTTCGAACGTTCAAATGAACGAAATTTCTTTCTACTTTAAGTGTTTTTGAAAATTACTATCCAAGAAAATAAAAATAATTGAAATTAAACAGTATTTAGGGATAAAATTAATTTGTTTTAATTTTAAAAGCTGTAAGTTTTTCCCCTCCCCTTTTTGAAAAAAAATAATGTTTATATTTTTTACGCAACAGGCAGATGAAGATGGTAATGTAGATGCAGATTTATTAAGTAGTTTGATGCCTGAAAAAATCCAAAGCGCTGCTTTAGAAGTATTCGGAGCCTGTGGTGAAGCAGGTACAACATAATTTTCATTTATTTTCTTGTTATTTTTTTGTTTTTTCCTTTTTTTAATTGAATTTCTTTTACCCAGGAGCTAGCGATGCATGTGACAAATTTTACAAAATGGCTGTATGTGCTTATGCAAAACGACCAGATGTAAGTAAAACAATCTCTTTAAATAAAATCACTACCTGATCTTTATTATTTTCCATTAACTATATAAATAAAAAAAACAAATTTTATTTTACAACTAGCAATAAATAATATTGTGAATTACTTTTTGCAGATTTGGTTCATGATTTAATGATTATTATATAGAAAACAATGGAGAACTCCCTTTTCTCAATAAAAGGAGTTGTAATGCTAATGAGAATAGTGAGAATTGAGTGGATTATTCTATACCTATAAGAATTATGAAGTAAATCAAACTAAACTACCCATTTAGTTAATTTTTAATTAAACTCAATTTGTATTTACTGTGCTTTTTTAATTAACCTAAACAAGGATAAATTAGTTCATTTTTAATTATATATTAAAGAAAACATTTATTTTTAATTCAAATATATAATTAGGGCATGTCCTATTGTAAATAATTAATAAAACAAATTTTAAATTGAGTTTTTTATTACCAACCAAAAGAAAAATGTTCCATAATTTTTTGAACGTTCAAATGAACAAAATATTTTATGTTTGATTCTGAATTCTTTTACATTTTTTTATGTTAAAATCTTTAAGTTTGTTTTTCTAAAATTATTTTCGCCTAAATTACCGATTGCAAAATTGAATAAAAAAAAGGTCCTAAATTTTAGTAACTTTATATAATTAACTGTTTGATGCGTGTCAAAAAATTCATTTTGTCGCTTTTGAACATTCAGAACTTTTAGAAACATAAAAAAAATTATGTTCCATTCCTAATTAGAATTTTTTTCAATTAATAATAATTAGAGTAAGTAACATCTAAACTAATCTAACATCTTTCTAAACGAGTAAAAAAATGAAAGCATATGAAGTGAATATTTCACAGTAAAAACAATTTTTGCTTATATTTCTCATGCAACTCATTTTTAAAACATGCCAAGTGTGATTTTTTCTATTTTCTATTCCAAAATTTGTTTGATATTTTACAATTTTATTTCTAAATCATAAATTAAACTCTAAAATGTTTATAAAATTTTAAAAATAATTATAAATATAACTACAGATTTATTTTCAAATATATAAATAATAAATACAACTATACAAATTTATTTTCTATTCAATGAAACTAATAATATATGAAAATTAACAAGAGTATAAATTTCACTGCAACAAATGTATGAGAACAACAATAACCAAATAGTAAAGAGAGAACGAAAAAAGACTAAATAAAGAGACGATGTAAATGATATCGAAATTTTCATGCGCACAGTGCATAAAAAGGCAAAAAAGGAAAAAAAAACTGACGAATGCGAAAATTATAAAATTGCATCTAGAGAAATAATTTTTTCCAATGGTCTGAATTGAAAATGACAAAAAGAATTATTTTCCTTATATCTCTCATTTAAAAAAAATGATATATTACGTATATAATTTCCTACAGAAATTTTTTCCATGTCAACCGCAATTGCAATTAATTACTACTTTAATATACAAATATTTTTATCTCTATCAGGTAATAAGAAAAAATAAATTTCTTTGCAGAGCCAAACCACAGCTAAATTTACTATTATTCTCGAGAAATTGGAAAATTTGTTTAGTTCTCTCAAAAAAAAAAATTATATTAATATTAAAAAATAATTTAATTAATGAATTAAATTTAATCTAAAGATTAATTTGAGATTTAATTAGATTAAATTAGATTGATTTAATTTATTAATTTTATTAATTTTATTAATATTAAATGTTCCTAAAGTTTCGAACGTTCAAATGAACGACAATATTTTTTTACATCTTGTAATTTGTATATTTTTTAGATTAAAAAAAAATTAAGGTGAAAAAAAATTTCGTTCATTTAAATGTTCGAAACTTTAGCCAAATAATATTAAAAAAAATTATTAGTTAATTCATTTTGTTTTGGTAACTTTGAAATTTTTTTTATTTTTTTCTATTCATATTATTTGTATTTATTTATTATTTATTATTCTTTGGACTATTTTTTATTCTTATTTTTCAATTTTATCATTTATGATTTTTAATAATTCGTTCTGTTTATTGTTAATAAATAAATGTTTTGCTCCTTTACGACAAGTACTAAAGAAAAAAAAATTATTTAAAAATTATGTTTACTTTCCAGAAAAATAACTCTCACGTCAAAAATATTGATTTCTAATTTCCCATTTGAGAGAAATATTCCCGAAAACAATGAGACCATTGGAATAGTGAAAAGAAAAATAGTATCAAAAAAAAAAAATAGGTGCTAACTAAACACTTTGAGAGAACAATTGTAAACAAAGAGAGTGAATATACTTATATATACATTTAATATAAAGATCGGAAACCGGATATAGATCAGTACCTTAAGGTCGATCGAGTGAATAGCGGCGGAAGTCCCGGAGGGATCTTTTGCTGCGTTGATGTCGATATTGTTGTTAACATTGGGCAGCGAACCTCCGGGCCTGAATTGATTGCCCAAATTAATATGAAGGTGTTTGCTGCTGGATTGTGGCGGACTGGCTCCGGCACTTTTCACCGATAGAGGAGCTTCCGGTGCTCCTGAACCCGTTGGACTCGCGCCTACAGAACTGCTTGCCGATGCAACCTGGGCAAGTTCATCAAACAACATCCTTTGTCACCAATGCGAACCACCACAAATTATTATCAAAACATCCAATTAATTTTCCAAACACACCAAGAAAAATCGTCTCTACCGATTTTTTTTCTAATTAATTAATTAATTAACCAAAACTACAGTAATTAATTAATTAAACATAAAGTATTTAATTCTAAACTATACCAAAACTTTTTTCTGGTTCCAACAAAAATTTTTCCCGCGCATTACGAAAAATTAATCTTTAGATTATATTTTTCTTCGTGTATTCTTTTCACGTTCACTAATTTTTTTTTTCTCTATTTCACACTTTTTTTTTCCTCAACTACAATTATTTTAAAAACGATAGTAAAAAAATAGAAAGGAAAGGAAAAAAATTGGTTAAAAAAAATAATTATTACGATGCGTTAAAAAACACGTCGAAATATAAAAATAAAAACTTCAGTCTAATGAAATTTCAAAAACCAATAACTTATAAAGTGGATGAAACTTTTTTTCTCCCTCTAGTAGTGTATAGAAAAAAAAGAGGTATTTTTTCTCTCGACAAAAAAACGAAAAAGACAAATATAAAAGGAGGAAAGACAAATCATCGAAATCAACACACAAAAAAATACACAAATAATCTAATTACAAAAAAAAGGTTAAAACCGAAGAACCTATATAATTTTCTTGTTTTAAAGAACTTTCGAGATGGAGAGAAAAATTCCCAATTTTCACTCTCAAGTATACACTATAAAGGAGGAAATAACATTCACTGTTTCCCTCCGCACACTAACTCCTGCGTTTATTTCACTTAGGCAAATAAATAAATCCTATATTAGAAAAAACAATCTATTTAAAATGTTCGAGAAGCAGAAAATGAGTAAATAATGATAAAATTAAAAGGAATGCAAATCCTAGTTCAATTATTACACTGAAAAAAAATTTATTTGACTATTATCAAATAATTTTTACTTGAATCAAATAATTTTTACTATTATCAAATAATTTTTACTTGAATCAAATAATTTTTACTTGAATCAAATAATTTTTATTTGAAACAAATATTTTAGTATTTGAATCAAATATTTCAGTATTTGAAGCAAATACTATTTAATGGATTCAAATAAAAATTATTTAATTCTAGTAAATATTTATTTGATAATAGTCAAATAATCTGTTATTTGAATCAAATAAATTTTTTTTTCAGTGTAATTAGATAATAATATTAGAGTAATAATAATAATAATGATAGTAACAACAATAACAACAATAATAATAATGATAATAATAATAAAAATAACAATAATAAATAATTGTAATAATAAAAATAATAGTAATAATAAAAATAGTAGAAATAATACAGTAACAGTAATAATATTACAACAAAATAATAAGAAAAAGAATAAAGCAACAATTAAACGAAAATAATTATCAACTTCAATGACATATGGAAAAATGAAATAAGCAAAATATACAGGCAAAAACTATATTTGAATAAAACATAACATATTTAAATTTACAATAATTATTCCCAGAAATATTGAATCAAAAATTAATTAAAACTAACACCTAATATTTAATTGCAATTCTCAACAGTTATTGAAATACCGAAATAAAATTAATTAATGAATATCAAATTAATATATAATAAAAATTTTTGAAAAATCTAAATCTTCAAGCTATATAAAATCACACAGCCTCTTCATTTCACTGAAATTGACAGTCCAATTTTATTGAGATTCACATTCAAAGGATAATTTTAATTAAACTAATGAAAATTCTGAATGGAAATTCAGAACATATATAAATTCTTTTAACGAGAACGATATGTTTTCAATTGAATGGCACAAAATAAGCTATTCACATTGAAAAATAATAATGGTAATATATATACATATATGTACGTATAACGCATCGTTAAACCGTTCAATGATCGGTCCATTTCATTTCACTTCAAATGATATACTTCATTGCGTTCAATAATTGATCACTCTTAATTTTCTCCAAAAGGAACGATAAAAAAATTTTTTTTTTTGACTCTTTCTTTTTGGGAAAAAATTACATTTTTATGAATTTAAATTTTATTTTGTTCTTTTTATATATCTTGTCAAACAGAAAATTCACATTTTACGGAAATAGATTCAAAAAGATAAACAACGTGAACATGAGAATATGAGATACACAACTGTTAGTATCGACTGAACATCCGACGGATTATCTCTTGTCCAGAAACATACAACTCCATTTGTCGATGCAATAACACATTCTTTTATATATATGTATATATATAAAGCCATTAATAAACTGAACATGAATTATTCAAGAGAAAAATATGATTCTCTTTCAGATTTCTTCAAAAAAAAAAAAAAAATAACAAATTGAAATTGATATCAATTTATTTTCTTTCAAAACACAATATTGATAATAAAAAGATGCATACCTTTTATTTATACTTTCTGAATTAAACATATTAGTAATTAATTTAATATTGTTGCGTTGTAAATAAATAATTAGAAGAAATTTTCAATTTTTTGTTTTTTTTTCATGAATTCAGAAAAAAAAAATTTTTTTTTATATTTTGAATGACTTTGAATATTGTTTATAAAGATAATTAATCTTAATTCTTATTAGTGAAATATGTCGATAACGTCTATAGTGACATTCTTTCTAAAAATTGCGAGAGATAACTGCAACACTTTATTAAAACGCAATTTTGTTATCGCTAAAATATTGCTTTGCATTTAAACGTGACTGTTAAACTTTTACGAATTGCGGCAAATCTATACACATATGAAAATTATAATTATTATTATTTTACAAGTGCTATATACAGGAAATTTAGAAAAACATGTTGCAACAATATCATGAGATAATAGTATTTAAACAATATATTATTTGCAATAAAAATATTATATCACCACATCAATTTTATTTTCAACAAAATAAAGAAAAGACCAAAAATATATTTAAAAAAGCGGAAAAAAAACAAATCATCAATTTATTATTTCAAAAAGTTACGCAATTATTATTAATAATTGTAGATTAAAATAATAAATGTTGATACGATTATTTCTGTTTTTAGTCGTACGTTATTTATTTTAAAATACGTTGAGATAAATTTTCTTTTTTTGCTAAGTATCGAAACTATTTTTTTTATAGCTACTTGCATTGTATCAATAAAACTAGGATTGAAAGACCCAATGCATGACGTATCTTCATGAGATAATGACCCGTCACACGTGGTAAACTAGATTTCCTTCTTTACGTTTACAATTTCAATTTACAATTTTAGGTTTTCTTGTGAATCGTTAAACAAGAATCTTGATAAATTTTTAACACTTGATAATTTTCGAAATTCCAGGAATAAATAAAGAAACGTTTCTAAAATTAAAAAATTGTCTATAAGTGCGACAGTAAAAAAAACTAAATGCATTAAAACAAAAAATATAAATCTTTCAATTTCTGGAAAAATCTCTAAAAAAAATCCCAACTTTGTAATTTTAATTAAAACCTAAGAAAAACAAAAAAAAATCAATTTCCATGTTGCTACACACACCTCTAAAAATACCCGGTCGCCCCAAGAGTCGAATTTCATCTGCAGTAATGTTGACCAGATTAAACTCTCAGACTCCGAAAAATAAATGATCATTCTTTAGTTAATATTTACGTGACTAAAATTACTGTACTTTAGGATTTTCTCTCCCCCGTGGAGGATGTTAACGATTCCAAAATAAGCCTCAAAAAAGAAAGAAAAAAAAAGTGTTATTGTCATAAACTGTACATTAAGTATACAAACTGAAAGAACCTCTAGGTCGCGAATAGATCAAAAAGTCAAATCGGTAAATACTCGAAAATTCTCATCTCATCTCATGAATTAAAAAGAAGTCATTCAAAAATAAATATTAACTATGACAATAAAAATAAATAATTTTCAATATCAAAATTATGAAAAATTTCCCTTTCACCCTGATTGACTGTATGAAACTATGAAAATATATTTTCATTCTAGAAGAAAAAAAAAAGATCAAAGGAATAATCTTAGTTTTGAAGGTTAGGTTTCTTAATAGACATATACATAATTTTGAATAATGTATCCGCATTACGCAGCACCACTGGGTGTTGAATGTCAATAAAAACAAGTCCAACCCACGGATAATACTTCCCGGCAAACCAAAATATTATTTTTTTTAACAAAAAATTCGGGAAATATGATTAATTTATAATATTTGTAAATTTTTTTAAATTAAATCATAAAAACAAAAAATTTGGGTAAGAAATATATTTCTAGTGTTTGCTGGGACATTCTCATAAAGGAGGTAAAAACTCGATTGTTTACATTTTACGTCCGGGTCTTTGGACGACCTGCTTGTTAAATATAACCGGCAACAAAAGATAAATTAAAAATGATCCTTACTCTGCTGGTGACATCGGAAACCTCCCTCATAATCGCCTCGAAAGCGGCCGTTTCCTCCGCCTGCTTCTGATTAAGCAGGGCAATCTTTTCACTGAATTTCCGAGGGTTCGCCATGATGGCCAGACACTTTAAACAATTTTTTCAACACCGAGCCGTCAGATCGCGAACACAACACAGCCACAACGAATTTAATAACAACAGTACCGCACCCGATCACGCACCAATTAAGAAATTTTCAACTTCAACAAGAATGAATTCACTGCCTACTTCTGGACAGTAGATCACTGATACGCAAGATTATTGAGGCGCAGCGCGCCACGCGCATCGCGCAAAATAATTTCTTCCAAAATAAAAACAAAACATGGACCGCGAGATGAGGTTACACGAAGATGTTGTCCTCATTAAATTAACCATATAATCGAGAACGTTAATATATTACCAAATCAAGTTGTCGCATTATCAATACTTTCTACTTTAAGTTAATTTTTTCCTTATCACAGTTTACCACTTTTATCACTCTCGCGGTGACTCGATTTTCTCTCTTACTTTCGCGCGCACTCTGCCTCAAAATGTCTAACCTCAAGCCTCCATCACACTTCTTAGGTCGATAAAACAGATATTCAAAAACAGTATTACCAACCAACCATTTTCCCCCTCGGCCTATAACATTCTTGGACAAATCAAACTACTGATTTTCATTGGCCGAGGCGGAAAATGAATTTTAATCCTCCAATCGTATGACTTTACTTACGTATAGGAAAAATTAAATACCCCCAACGATCCAACCCTGTCGTCATTTAATTGGTTGAAAAAATAAAGTACACAAAATAAAATAAAAATTATTAATTAAATATCATTTGGAATTACACTCAAAAATTCTAAAATTAAAAACAATTAAATTCCAAAAAACTCGAATTTATTAATTCAAAAGTAGTTTTTAAAAATTTAAACCTACGCAAAATGCAAGGGTTTATAAATAACTGGTTTCTGACAATTTTGATTTGAGCATTGTATTATAGCCCAACAACAAATATTAAACAACCTTGTCCCCCCCGTGCGTGCACACGCAAAAACACTCAGCAGCCGTAATTTCGACCTTAAAACGCAAAATTCAGATTTCTTTGTGGTGGCCCACGAGAGCAATGTATACTTTGACATATACTTCCTTTTATTGTTATTTTTTGAATGATCGGTTGTACAATGTATTAATGTGGTGATTAAGGATACACATTTATTTTTATTTACTAGAAAATTTTTATTATTCGACGATCGAGTATATTGGTTACTCCGAATTCAGTGACTCGAATCATAACCTCAAATTTTAGGATTTTTAATATTTGTTTTCTCGCTCGTCGTTTATGCAAGATTTTACGAAAATCTTATATGGTTATTCGAAAACCGTTAATAATTAATTTTCAAAGGTAAGCCAACAATTTTTTTTGATACTATACTTTTTATTTAGAAAATTTCATCATTTTCCGTCTCTATATCAATATTTTTTTAAAAGTCACAAACAAAACATGTTTTATTTTCACTTATAAATATAAATAAGATGTGTTTTTCTTATTGATGTGTGAATATTTTAGGAAATTCTCAATATTAGTATTGATATTTTTGAATAATACTTTTTACTGTGATAATTAGCTGATGGCGATAATTAAAATATGGTTATCTTTTTCAATGCGTGATAATTGAAAGTGTCAATTGCAAAGATAAGATTTGAATAAAGTGATTTGTTTATCAAAGGTTAATTGCTGGTATGAAGTGTAGGACTTTTTTCGTATCACATGGCGGACACGTACCTTCCAAAGCACTTTACATCAGGTGCCGACTGTGATGTTGAGGCTGAAGAAGAGCTGAATTATAAATTAATTAAATTACTTTCAACGCTGAAAACCCCATCGCAATCAATTCCAATTGACTATCAGAAAACGCGTTCATTGTCTGGCACTAATTCTGATAACGATACCGAATCACTTTTGGATTCTGCGAGTTTACCTGGTTCATTGGATCAAAGACGGCATCCATATGATTACTCATACATTCATCATGGTAGTCCAATTACCTCTAAACATTTACCAAACTTTTTACCGCCTATCGGCGTCTTCTGGGACATTGAAAACTGTCAGGTGGGTATTTTTCCTTTATCGATAACATTCACGCTGAATTTACATTTAAATTGTTTATTTATTAATAATATTTTTTTATATGTTAAATTATAGTAATTTACTTTAATTTTAATTGATTTAATTATTTCCAGGTCCCTAAAGGACGATCCGCCATAGCAGTTACTCAAAAAATAAGAGATAAATTTTTTAACGGTTATAAAGAGGCAGAATTTATAGTAGTCTGTGATGTACAAAAAGAGAATAAACAAATTATACAAGAATTAAATGACGCTCAGGTTAGTAAACTTTTTCTCTTTTAATACAAAATTATTGAATAACAAACAATTTATTAACAACTTAGTTCTTTGCACTTCGCTAGTTTTTTAATATTTAAAAATAAAAAACTAATTTCAATATTAAATTCCTGTAAATAATAAAAACTTCTTCAAATATTAAATACTTATTTAAATATTAGAAACTACTTTAAAAAAGAAAAACTACTTTAAATAGAAATAATTTGTAAAAATCTTTAAAAATTACAATAATAAACAGTAAATTCCAATAATTGATATTAGAATACGTATGAAATAATGATTTTAAATCATACAAAAACAAGTAAATTTTATAATATTGACTCTTTAGTAATAAAAGCTTATATTGTGAAAATTAATTTTGAATGGGAAATTATTGAATTGTGCAGGTAAACTTAATACACGTGGCAGCGACGTGTAAAAATGCTGCCGATGAAAAATTGAGACAATCAATCAGAAGGTTCGCAGATATTCACGGTAGTCCAGCGGCAATTATTTTAATATCGGGCGATATTAATTTTGCTGCCGACCTGAGTGATTTGAGGCATAGGAAAAAAATTCACGTTATCCTTCTTCATAAGGAAAATACATCGGAGGCACTAATTTTATGTGCAAATGAGCACTACGATTTTACTGAACTTATGGAACCACTGCCCTCTAGAACTCCAATTAAGGTAAATATTTTTATTTAAACATTATTTTACATAATTATTCAATAATCGATATTTTTACATCACTTTATGAATCGTTAATTTAAACGAAAATAACAATTTCTCATTCAGTTTAAAATTTTGCATCTTATTCAATTGTTCATTAAGAGAAAATATCAATATTTAATTAATGAGGCGAATTAACATTTTTTTTTGTAGTTAAAAACGATTTTACCAAAAGCAAATATTTCTTTAACTGGCCTTTCAAACAAATGATATGATCAGTGAATGTAAAACAGAATTTCGAACTTTTTTTATTGCAAAGTAATTAAAAAGCGAATAATTATTTGAAAAATAATATTTCATAAAAATAAATTTATTTGTAAAATAATTAAATATTTTAAAAAACAGTTTAATTAAAAGTCAAGTATTTAAAATATAATATTAGGTGAAATATTTGGTTAAATAACAATCGATCAATATATTTAAAAAAAATTGAATTTTTAAGAAGATTTTTATTATTTATTAAAATAATTTAATTCTTGCGAAAAATTTTACTATTTACAACAATAATCGTATTGTTTCAAAGAATTTATTAAAATTTTTGAAAATATTTTAATTCTTTCGAAAAGTTTTATTAAAAATGAAGGAAAAAAATTTGAATTCTTTTGTGAAATTTTATGAAAATTAAATATTATTATTATTATTATTATTATTTTAATAATCTGTCTGAATCTGAATGACATAAAAATTATTCAAATTTTTTAGAAAAATCTTACAATCTATAAAAATAATTAAATTTATTGTTTTAAAGAATTTTAACATACTTTTTGAAAATAATTGAATGTTTTGAAAAATTTTCAAAATGATTGTATTTAATCAAAAACTTTGATTAAATTAAAAAAAATAAATGTATTCTATTGAGAGATTTTGTTAAAATACTATTAAAAATAATTCCATTTCTGCGATGAATTTTACTGTTTACAAAAATAATTCAGTTTTTGCGAAGAATTTTATCAGAATTTTTGAAAATAATTGAATTTAATTAATATTTGTAAAAATAATTGTATTCTCTTAAACAATATTACTACAATTAAATTTAAAAAAATTTCATTCCTTTAGAGAGTTTTATTATTAATGAAAATAATTGCATTCTTGTGAAAAATGTTATTACAAATTTTCAAAATACTGATTTAATTCTTTTGAAGAACTTCTTTAAAATTTTTTAAGTAATCTATTTTCTTTAATAACTTTAATTAAAAATTTTAAATGTAATTGAATTTCATAAAGAATTTCTCTCAAGTTTGGAAAATAAATGAATTTTATCAAAAATTTTATTAAAAATTAGATAAAGTTTTACTGAATTCTTCAGTGAAATCTTATTAAAAAATTGACATAAAATTTTTTTATAAACAAATTGTGTCATTTTTTTATTTTTTAAGAAATCAATTTAATACTTTACAAGAATTTTCTTAAAAGTTCGGAAAATAATTGAATTTTTAAAATAAATGTTACAGATAATCTTAGGAATAATTGAATGTTTGAGATTAAATCATTTTTAGCATTATTTTTAAAAAAATTGAATGTTTACAAAGTCTTTACTCGATAATTGAATTGTTTACATGGATTTATGCAAATTTGAAAGAATAATTTAATTCTTTCGTGACATTTTATTAAAATTGTATTCAAAAATAATTTAATTTCTGTCAAAAATTTTGCTATTTATGAAAACAATTGAATTATTCCTAGGAATGTTATTATGTATATACGTAAATAATTGAATTCTTGCGAAGAGTTATTTAAAATTTTTGAAAATATAAACAATAATAGTTAAATATTTACTTAATAAGGGAATTTTTCAGATTTTAATTATGAAACTATCCAAAAATAAAAATTTGAAAATAAAAAGTTTTTTAATTTGCATTATAAGAAGTTGAACATCACGTTCAGTGCGCTAGTACACGTAAAATTTGCTACTAATTAATAATTTGTAAAACAAAATTTGTAGCATCACGAAATAAATTATTCTATAATAATTAACATTTATATAAACTGAAAAAATGAAATATTTACTTTGAACTTATCATATTAATTAATAAATGAAAAATATATTATTTAAATGTATTTACTCCAATAATTACTAATTTTTGTAATGAATTCAATTTTAGGTTAGTGAATCGTTTGACCTTCTCATTAGTAATCTTCCAGAGGATAAAGACGTTACGGGAATTAAACGTCGACTTAAGAGACTGTCTAACAATTGTGGAGGACGAGTTGTTGAGGTCCAATCAAATGCTGCGATTGTGCGCTTTTTTTCCAAAGAGTATGCTGACAGGTAAATATTCAATTAATAGGTTAAATCACTTTAATTACACTCTTTAATATTTAATCACCTTTTAAAGTAACGTTTCATAATTTTTTTTAATAATATTTAACGATATATTTAACAATAGTCGATAAAATATATTTATTTATACATTTCTATTATTTTATGAGAAATTAATTTGAAATTTGTTGAGAGTTTATAATATTAGTAATTATAGAAATGATTTTTTTATAACATTAATTAAAAAATAATAAACTAAAAGTATTAAAATTTCACGAACCAAAATTAAATATTTGTTTTTAAAAGTTTGCAAGAGTTATGAAAAATTTTATAAATAATGAATTATTTATTTTTAAAAAATAGATTTTTCTTGATAATTATTTGATCGTTTAACAAAAATTTTTTGCAATTTTGTTTTTTAATGGCAAAAATGCAAATAATTATTCAAATCATCGCGCTCTAATGTGAAAACACTTTTAAAAGCGCGTTTATTGTGTTTAGATTTTGAAATCTTTCCAAACTTCCTGTTTTGGTGGGGATGAGTCTATAAATTATCTCTTATTTGAAACGAAAATTAGCAATGTAGTGTAATGGCCATTTTTGAAGCACGCCCGGCAGACTTAGTGTTTCAATAAATTTAATATAATTAATCAGTTGTTGAGATTAATATATATTTTGTTTTGTGTCATTAATTTATTACTAGTTTTGTAGTTAATAGTTTAATATTTATTAACAATTGTATTTTATTTATTTTGTTATTTATTTACTCAAAGTTTATAATATATAATATAATTATAATAGTCCCCGAATCACACACGCTCAATTTTGAAAATCTGGTAAGAGATTTTTAAAAATCGTGAACATTTTTTTTTCATTACTAATTTTATTATAATTACTATTATTACTACTCTTGTCATTATTACTACTCCTATTATTATTACTATTCTTCTGATTTTTATTATTATCATTGCTATTATTTTTATTAGTGAATTTGTTTACAATGTCGTGAAATTATTGAATAACCGAGAGTGAAAGAAATTAGAAAAGAAAAATGTGATTGTGATTTAAATAGTGGAGAAAATTCTTAGCCACGTGCTAAGATCAGTTAGTTTACTTTTTTATTTTTACTTTTTTTTACTTAAAAAAAAAAACTAAATTGCTTTCTTTTTTCAAGGGCTCAAAAACGTATGCATGGAGAATACGTGTTTGATTCGAAAATTTCTGTCAAATTTTTGAAGGAAAAAGATTCATCATCCGAGAATAACAGTCGAGGTGAGTAAAATCAGATTAATCGAAAACTGTTTTTCTATTTTATACATACATATATATAAACCTTTGCGTCTTGTTTTGCTTGCGTGTTTGACCTTCTTATTTTTGTTTTTCTGAATTACCGATTAATTTGAAGAAATTTTACGTTTATAAATGATGATAATATTTTTCAGTTAAATTTTTAAATTTTACTTTTTTTCCAAATGTGTTAAATTGTTTTGGTAATTTATATTTTATTTGAAAGTTTGTTAAATGTTTTTTTTTTGGTTTAACACGAAAAAAAACAAAAAAAAAACAAGTAATTGATAAAATAGAAAATGTTTTGAAATGATAGTTTTTGAAATAAAATTTTTCATTGATTTGTATTTGTTTTTGTTTATTTAGAGAACGCTTGTGTTAGGGAACATACTTTGAGTGAATCTGAAGCCGTAAATTCACCTTTAGTACAAATGTATGGAGCAAATTCGACGATAGCGGGTGCTAGGAGTCTTCCGGTCACTCCCCATTATCATTCGGGTTCTCCAATTGTTGGATCCTATTCCGCTTGGAATGGACTACATTGCTCCTCAGTGAATCCTCAAACCGGGTAAATAATAATAATAAAGAATTTTAATTTATTTTGAATTTGAAATTGAAGAATTTTTCGTTTATTTTTTATGTATTTTAACAATATTAATTCTTATTATTCTTATTTTTTTTCTTTTTAACATTTTACTTCTTTTTTTATATATATATATTTTGAAATAAAAATTTACCTTTTAGTTTTCTTCTTTTTTTGTAAATAAAAAGTAAAAAAAAATTTTGTAAATAAAAAAGAAGAATGATGACTACCGAGAGTGAGCCCTTGAGTCGTAGGTTGATGAAAATCCTTACTGATTCGGGCCGTGATTTTAAGGAGCTTTGATCTTATCTGACTTGAATTTTTCTCGTTTCTTTATTTTTTTTACAATTTGATTTCTAATTATACTAATGAAAGAAAATTTCCTCTTTTTTTATGCAAATATTTTTAGCTTTGTGGATTCAGCGTCTTCTTTTATTGGAAAATGCTTTTCTTATAATGAAGGCACTTGCAACAGATCGCATTCGGAGCACTCGAGAGTTCAATCACCCCATGTTTGGCAAATGACTGGATCTCAACAGCTAAACAGATTGTGGGATGATCACTATAAAGTACATATGATTTCTAAATATTCTCATTTACTATTTCTTTGATCTTCAATTTTTTTAAATTCATTAACTTAATTGTATAAATCTTAATCATTGTTTATTTTTATTACTGTTTTTTTAAATTCATTAGCTTAATTGTATTTTAAAATGTTTAACCCTTTTGGTTTGTATATTTTTGAAAAATGATTTAATATAGTTTATAAATATTCCTTTCAGGATAAATCAAAGACTGTTGGTAAAAGGGTTCATATTTCACAAGTTGGCGATAATATAATTCCTGAGGGAATAAGTCGCACAAACGATGGACATCGTAGAATTAGAGGAACACACGGTTCTTTCGGACAACATTCGGAATTCTCTAGTCAAAGACCTTCTTGGCCAGCACCGCCGATTCACAATGGAAATCATAACAGTAATTTTTAGAAAAAATTACAATTTTTGACTTTAAGGAAACTAAACATTAATAATAACGTTCTATATTTTTTTGCAGCTTTTTCTCAGTCATTCAAAAGGCAAAGTCCGTTGCCAATGTTTTCCCAGTCGCAAATACGTGACATGAGCCACTGGAATGGACAGGTATCACTTTATTGTACATAATTTTCTTGAAAATAATTTATATTTCACCGAATTAATTTTTCCAATTCATTGAGTTTTGAAATTAATTAATTGAGTCCATAAATAAAGATTAAGAAGTAATTTATTTTTGTTTCTGTGCTGCAAATAGCATCAAAATCCTCTGCGCACTGCAAGAGCTTCATCACCGTATGATATGAATTCCGTTCATTCAATGAGTCAACAAATGACTCGCATGTCACCGTATCATCACAGTGATGCTGAAAACGAAGAAGTTGAAGTAAGTTTCTTTAATTCGAAAAAGAAATGTTTCTCAATATTTAAACTTAAATCTTTTATCATTTTTAAAAATATTTTAACCATTTTCAAACATGTTCTAATCCATGAAATCTTTTTTTTGCCATCAAGAATTTCTTTAATCCAATCAACAGTCGGAATGGAATGAATTCATCAAATGGTACATTCACACCAATTGAATTACAAGTTACAAATCTCGATCAGAATATCGATCCAAAAGATATGAAACGTATTCTGTCGTCTATTTTCATGGAACACGTTATGGTAATTCAATTTTTTGATACTCAAAAAAATACAAAAGAAAAAAGAAAAATACATTTTAATCAATTAATAAATAATTATGATATTTTTAAGAAAATTTAGTAATTTGGATTGAAAATTCATGATCAATAATTATTCATTTTTCTTCGTAGGTGCTTCATGTTTCTGTATTTATGCAATCGGATGGAAATTTCGCAGCGAGCGTTAAAGTCCCTTCGTTGCATGAGGCACAATATGCAATTTCGCAATTACATCGACGTAAAATAGGCTACAAACGGATACTCATTTCTTATTCACATACCGGCGGTCCAAATCCTCAACTTATACGTTCTCAGATTGTTATGCTTTTGCAGGAAGTGCCAGGACACAAACTTCCGCTTTTTAAATTTCGCGAAATGTACGAGAGTCGTTTTATGATTTCAATTAGTGTTTCGGAAATTTATAAACTTAAGGTGAGTTAATTGAATAAATTAATGAGTAAATTATTGAACACTTTTTTAGAATAATTATTTTTACAATTGTAAATTATTATTACATTTGTATTGTTTTATATTAGCCTGATTAAATTATTCACAATTCTGAAAAATTATGCAAATGTTCTTAAATCAATTTTGGCGAAATGAATAAAAAAGAGTAGAAATAAAGAAATAGAAAACAACTTTATTGTAAAAATTTGTTTATTGGAAAAATGCTATTAATTACAGGACGTATGCATCATTACTGAAGATCCTGGAGGTAGAATGGTGTCTTTGCATCCAGATCATAGAAGCACGCCTTCCCCTTGCTTCGGAAGTTCCTCTTCAGTAAGTTCAATATTGAAATTTATATATTTTCTTTTTTTATTTATTTATATCTTTTGTATTATATTCACTATATTATAATTATATATTTTTCTTTTATATTTTACTTTCATAGACGGAAAGAAAATAAATACTAAGTTTTGAAAAAGTATTTTACAATTTGAGGAGAAAATGCGACTAAACTTTAAAAGAAAAAATGATACAAAATTTAGTCAAGTTATATTGAAATTTGATTAATATTCTTGGTGTTTGATATAAAAATACCAAAGTTCTCATAAGTTTTTTGAAAGTTTAGTATTTTTTAGTTCAGGAATGGCTTCGAAACTTTAGTTTCGTTTTAGTTTTGAATAGCGCAACATAACGATAGTTTTTATTCCTGCACGAAAACTAAATTATTTTTTCGTTTCTATTGTCTGTTATTTATTTTCTCTCCGTGTGTGCAAATAGAAATAATCATTTTAAAAATATGAAAATTAATTTAAATTAAGTTTATAGTCAGTTATGAAAACTACGAATATCTTAAATTCGATAGTTCGGAAAAATTCTAAACAACTAAATTTAAATAAATCACGAACATAATAAAAAATCATTAGTGTCAATTTTCTTTTAATAACATGATGACCAAACATAAGACCGAGTCTGAGTTTTCGCATTAAGAGTAGAGCTCGTGTTCCTTTTAGTGCTCGAGAACATTGATCATTCTCATTAGCGATTAAAGTGAACTGATTTCGATAAATTTTGTTAGTTCTTCTCTGATAATTAATTATGTGTTTTTAAATGTTCTTCACTTTTTCTTCATCACAGGATGGTCAATTGTTGGAATTTCCATTTTGCACTCTACACACGCAGAAACCATGTTTCGATAAAGGATGGGCTGAACAAGAATTAGCATCTTTACCAAACGTGCAAATATCGTTAAAAATTCTTTCCATTCGTGTTAATCAAATGCTGTCAACGCACAATGGAAGCTTACCATTGCCAAGGTAATTAACACATTTAATAATTAGTCAATTATTTATAATATTTAAAAAAAAAGAGTAATTATTCAAATATTTAGGAAAGAATGTAAATAAATGAAATACAATTGTTTAAATTATTTAAATATTTAGGAATAATTCAGGGATCGTCACGATAGTTTCGTTTTAGTTTCAGAGTTGGTAGAAAAATAAATTCATTTTATTAATTTTTATTCCGGTCGAAACAAAATTAAATTTATTTCATTAACATTCCGACTATTTTCAAATAATGCGACTTTCTCTACTTTTCTTTTATAACAATTTTTGCAAATTAACGTTTAAAGAATTTTAATTGAAAATTTTGGAAATAATTAGATTTTAACAAATTTTAATGAATCTTCAAGTTTAAATTAAATTAAAATAAAAAGTAATGAAAATTAGGTTCAAAAAAAAAAATTAAAATAGTTTTAAAAAAAGGCAATTCTCTGAATTATTTCGTTTTAATTTTTTAAAATTCAATTCTTTTCAATGTAATTGTTGTATTCAATATTTTCAATATTTCCTAAAAGTCAAATACAGAAACAAAATAATTAAATTAAATTTTTTTAGAATTATTTTTAACATTTTGGAGAAAATAATCGTATTTAAAATTTTTAATTAAAATACTTCAAAAAATTATTTTCTTTTGAAACTATACAAAAACTATTTAACTATTTTCCAAATATTTAATTACAATATTTATGAAAAATAGATTCCTAAATTGTTTTATCATAATTTTTGAAGATTCAATTACCTTTGAACAAAGTAAATAAATATTTTTTTAAATTTACTATTTTAGAATTTTTTAGAAATTATTAATCATTTAGATTCTTCAAAAAATTGACTATTTTTTATAGATATTTTAAAAAATCAATTATATTAAAATTATTTTATCAAATTTAAATTATTTTCCAAGATTTTACTATAAATTTAAATTATTTTTTAAAAATATTTTACCAAATTTTTATTTTTTGGACATTTTATAATTGTATTTAATTACGTCTATTGTTTTTTAGAAATTATTAAGAGATATTTATTAAAAACTTAATTATATGAATTTCTTTGTTAACATTTTTGTAAATATTTTACCTTTATATCTTTAAAAAATAAACGGTTTCTATTATTATAAAAAATTGAATTTTTGTAATGAAATAATTGAATTCTCGAAGAAATTTCGAAAAGATTATTCAAAATTAATACAGATAATTGATTAAGAGTTAAACTGTACTTAAAAATTGTGAAAAATAATTAAATTCTTAGAAGGATTCAAGTTTAAATTTTTAGAAATTATTATTAAATTTCAGAAGTTGAAGTTTTTTAAATTTTGTTTCCTGTGAATAAATGTAAGAAGTATTAAAAAATTTATTTAACAAAATTCTACAATTTTTGATCAATTGAATTTATAAATTTGTGAAGAATCATGGAAATAGAAAATAAAATTTTTGCAATAACACTAAATTTAATAAATGATTTTTTCGACTAATTTGCTCATTAATGTCGATCTGAGGCCTGTATTAATTTAATTTCGTGTCGACTCGAAAATAAGTTCAGTTTATAAATTTATTTTCGTCTCGATGCAAAGAACTAAATATTTTATTGATTTAGTTTCGTATCGGAAGAAAACTAAATTTATTTTATTGAGATTTGAAGTCAACACGAAACTAAATTGAAAGTGGATTTTTAATTTAGTTTCGTTTCAGCATCAGTCAATGGAAAAATTATAAATTACTTAAATAGAATATTAATTTGATTATTAACAATTGGAGGTATTGTTTTAAAGAACATTTTTTATCTTCAATTTAGCTTTCCCACTTGTTACGAGGCGGAATTTAAAGAATCATTGCTTGTCGATGAGAATGGAGTTCCCTTAGAGCATTTAGTGTCTTGTCTTTCAACCGTCGAATTGAAACAAGGTGTTGGTAGTGTCAAGCACTTGATATGGACCGGGAACAGAGCACACGACGATAGTCACGAAGGTATTTTTGAAAATGGAAATAATCATTTTTCGAATTCTAAAAGACACTAATAGATTTTTTAATTTAATTTTCAAATTATTCTTCCAATATTATTAAAAATTTGTATTTAATTTTCAAGTTAATTAATCTCTTAATGTTTAAAAATGAGTAAAAGAGAATGTTTTATTTTCAGAAAATAAGTGCGTCAGTCCACCTTTAGCAAATCAATTGGCTCTATTTAGTCGTGAATTAGTTGATCTCCTGAAAACTGCTCCACATTGTCAATTGTCATTCAATAGATTTATTCCAGCTTATCATCATCATTTCGGTAGACAATGTCGAGTCGCGGATTATGGATTTACGAAATTAATTGAATTGTTGGAAGCTCTGACACACACGGTTCAAGTAAGTTATAAACTTTTATTTTTATTTTCCTCAATTTTTAAGTTTTAAAAACTTTTTTCAAGAGAATGTCAAATAATAAGTATTATATATTTTTTCAAAATTATTTTGCTCACGGAATTTAAAACTCTTTGCGATAGATAAAAGTAGGGAAAAATTTTGAATATTTTTGTAAATTTTCAGGTGATGGGAGAAGGAAACAAGCGCGTTGTGACACTTTCACACAGAGCTCAAGTTCGTCGCTTCACTTCTGATTTGCTGCGGGTCCTTAAAGCTCAAGCTAGCAAACAAGTGACTCTCTCGGAATTTTCAAGTGTTTACGCCAGGGTCTTAGGTTTGTAATAAAAAAAAAAAATTGCTACCTTTTTTAAATTTAAAATTCTTTAAATTCATTTTTTAGACGTTGTAAAATTTTATTTCCTTTGTTAAAATTAAATGAAAATTAATGAGAAAACAATTTTTATCATAATGAATGATTGAAATTTATAATTTTATTTTCACAGGCAAACCATGGGATGTTGTGGATTATGGTGTATGTGACATTGAAGATATTCTTGGAGAAGTTTCCGAAAATACAGTCGTTGTCACGAATTTCAACGGAGACGATCAACTTATTGCTATTCCTAAACGAGAACAAACACCTGAGGAAATTGAACGAACAAAGCAATTCGCTGTCGAGGTAAAGAGGAAACTATTTTCACTTTTCATTCATACTTCATTCTATTTTTCTCAAAAAGTAATTTTTCAGATTTCTACTTTCTTTTTCATAAAAACATTTATGTATTATTTCTTTTTTTTGCCCAAAAGTAAATTCAGGATTTCTAAAAATCATGGAAAACCTGGAAATCATGGAATTGGCATGAAATTTCATTTTGATTCATGGAATCATGGAAATCTCATTGAATTTCTAATCAGATCAGACAATTTTTTAGTTT
This sequence comes from Leptopilina myrica (nomen nudum), assembly GCA_032872475.1. NCBI lineage: Eukaryota > Metazoa > Arthropoda > Insecta > Hymenoptera > Figitidae > Leptopilina > Leptopilina myrica (nomen nudum). Next base: position 18,079,405 of record CM065463.1, read on the forward strand.
TTGTTGTAAACCCGTGTGATTGGAATTCGCACTGCTTTATTTTTCCAGAATTCAATTATTTAAATACATAAGTTAAATTTTTTTATAATAATTATGACTCTCCATAGTTCTTGTTAAGTTATTGAGGTATAATATTTTCAAAAAATAATAATGAAATTCTAACAATAAATTTTAAAAAAATATTTTAAAATAATTTTTGAACGATAATAGTTTTTCAATTTTGAAAAATTTTCAAACAATTAAAACTTGGTAAAATCTTTTAAGAATAATTTTAAAGATTTTTTATTCAAATCTTTGATAATTTAATTATTTTCAAAGTTTGCAATTAAAATTCTTCAAAAGTTGATTTTCAAAAATTGTAACAAAATACATGAAATAAATTCATTATTTTCAATAAAATTTTACCTATTCAAAAATTATTTTTGAAAAATTTGGTTTTAGTTATTATTTACATTATAAAAATCAATATAATTTGCACTTTTTTCGCAATTTTTTAAAATAAGTCGAAACAATATCAACTTTCTTAATTTCCCTGGCAAAAAATTTTTGATGTTATTTCCTGAATAACTGACAAAAATTTTGTTTTTTAATGTGTCATGGAAATTTTATCATTTATCACCTGGAAATCATGGAATTTTATACGGAGAAATTTGTAGAAACCCTGTAAATGTTATTTATATTTTTTTTCTTTTATTTGTAGATTTCTGTTTTTTCGAGTATATAAATTTTTTATTTTTTCCCCATGAAAAATTCATGATTGTCTGTTTTTTCGTGCAAGAAAAAGATTTAATCTTTTACTGTTTTTCGTATAGCCAAAAAAAATTGGCTAATTGATTAAGTTATTCACAGAGGTTAACTTGCTTATTTTTAATTATTTTATTTATTTATTATTTATTTTTAAGTAGTTTAATTTTAATGCTTTTAGGGTTTTGTATTAAACATTTTTTCGTAATTTTTCTCTCAGGTTGTTGAGCTCTTACGTCATGCACCTCAATGTCGAATGCTGTTCAATAAATTTGTGCCTTCGTATCATCATCACTTTGGTCATCAGTGTCGTGTGTCTGATTATGGTTTCACAAAGTTAATTGAACTTTTTGAATCGATACCCGACGTTGTTAACATCGAAGACGTAAGCGGTGGCGAACGACGAATATCATTAACGGAAAAGGAAAGTCTTCTCGTTCTCGATGAACAAATATCAAAATTAATTGCTCACTCCAATGGAAGTCTCAATGTTTCCAATGTTCCACAAGCCTTCCTTCAACTTTACGGCTATGCTCTACGTCCCGAATTGTTCAACTGTAATTCCATCTTGCAACTCATGGAGAAAATTGATAATACAGTACAGGTAAATTGTCAATTCTTGATCAAACTGATCAAATTTAATTCTTTTTCTATTTTTTCTTCTTTATATTTTTTGTTCTTAGTTTATACTTTTTATGTACTGTTTTTTTTAATTTTTTGTATTTCTTTGGTAATTTTTATGCATATTCGAAAACATATTTTTCTTTGAAAAACAAATTTTTTCCGTAGGTTATTCATACGGAAACAGGAGCCGTCGTTATTTCACTGAATAAGTCGCATTTGCAACAATTGGCATTGCAGTGTCGTCGAGTACTGATTGATCAAATAAATTATTCCATGCCGGTGAAAAAGTTTCAATTGCTGTATTCGCAATTTTATCATCGAAATTGCGATTTGGAGGAAATAAAGAAAGAACTCAGCAACGTTGTTCAAGTAAGAAATCATTTTTTTGAATTAAATACTTAAGGAAACTTAAATACTTTTTAATGAAAAAGAAAACAATTTTCTTAATTGATGTAATTTTTTCTAGAACGTTGTAAACATTTTTTCCTGCTTTTCTATAATTTTCTAAATTTTTCTTCTTGCAGTTTATCAATTTGAATGATAGTCAGCATATTGAACTCACGCCGATACAATGCTTCGCCTGCAATGTCTATCGTGTTTTAATGAATTACGGTGGTTCTTTAGGCATAACACAATTCGAAAGCGCTTACTTGAATATTATAGGCTCGGCCTGTAGAGCTGCACAATTTGGATATCCAACTCTAACGGCTCTCCTTCAATCTCTATCTTGTACGGTGATTCTGAAGGAAAATCGAAATAAGAAGAAAATTGTTCATCTCAATAAGAAACTTGCCTGTAAGTATTTAATAAACAATTTCATCACTCGGTGATATTAATAATTAAGAAAATGTTGACTCGTAGTGATCTCGTTCATTTCAACATTTTATTAATTAAATTGTCTTTTTTTTTCTTTTTAGCTGTTGGTTTTCCACTACCGTCGACATTTTCAACATCGAATCAAGAATCAGAATCGGGAATTGATTCATTTGAAATGGATTCATCGACACGTCTGAATGTTTCGAGTGCATCGAGTAAACACGAGGAGCAATCAAATTGGACATGTGAGAGTGGCAATAGTTCATGGAAGCAAAAGAGTGACGTTACGAATTGGCCGAAGAAAAACACATCACCCTGGTCGGCAATGTCATTGAATGACAATCTCAATCATCAATGGCCATCAATGCAAAGTCGTGGCGACACTTTCTTAAAGAGTCTCATGCGAACACCAGTTTTGAGTAATGAATTTCCGCCGCCTCCACCTGAACCTGAAAATATCGAACTCGTGAGTTGAAATTTCTCCTTAACTTCAAAATTATCGAAATAAAAAGTACTCAATGTCGACAATTTGAATTATTTTTAAATATTTATTTTATTATTTCAAATTGAATTTATTTGTATTCTCGTTATTCAAAATTGAATTTTTTAAAATTACGAATCGAAATTAAAAATCCATCTTGAATAGTGTTAATTAAACTTTGCCTTTTGTAATTAAATGTAATAAATCTTCTTCTCTTTTGAATTTAGCACGAAGATGACGATGATGATAAGGACAAATCATGGAAATTTTCCATTTGGTCCTCACCGCCAAATTACTCATTTAGACGAAATGAGCAGTTTACAAACTTCGAGGTATTGTATTGAAAAAACAAATAACTACTGAAAATGATTATTTTTCACAAATATTTAAAATAATACATAAATATCATTTATTTTTTATTATTTCAGGTGCCTTCGATACCGCTTTCGACTTGGGATGAAATGTCAGGAAATGACGAGGCTTCTGATCTTTTATCGCCAACGAAAAATTTACTATCGGCTTCGGCAAATCCTCTAAATCCAAACATTTCGCCGTTTTATTCAACAAATCAAAATGTCATTATTGCTCCTCATCCATCGGCACTGCCACGTCCTTCTGTTTCACTCACGACGAAAAAAGATGATTTAGATAATATGAGTCCCACTAGTTCGATGAGTGGTGGCTTATTTGAACATGAGACTGCAGACAGAGTTGATACAACTCCAACTAAACGCTGTAAGTCCTTATTTAATTATTTTCATTTTTATTAATTTGCATATATATAAATTAATTCAGAACTTGGATTAAAGGAGCTTTTTTCCTTTATTTAACGAAACGCTACTTCTACTTTTTTTTAATTAATTCATATAAATATTAGAAAATATTTTTTTATTTGAAATCAGAAGATTTCTTCACTTTTTTCAATTCTTAAAATAGGTATTCTTTTTATTTAAAATCATCAAAACTTAAAATTTTAGAAAATATTGGTCTGGTTAAATAAAAAATTTTTTTAGATTTTATATAAAATTTAGATTAGAATTTTAAAATAGCAATTTAAAACAGTTTTTGTTATTTAAATTAAATCAACTTTTGTCAATTCGAAATAAATCGACCTCCTTTCATTCTGTTAGAATTAAAAATATAGTTAGATTTTTTGAATTGGAAATAATAACAATATTTAAATATTTATTTGACAAAAGTATTAAATTTTGGAAGAATTGAAAATGTAATTGTTTGAAATAACTAAGAAAAAACGAAAAAAATAAATGATGTATAATTGATATTATTTAAAATCTGTGAAAAAATAATTAATTACTTTATCAATTATTTATTTCTATTTTTCAAACAAATTCCTCGATACAATTCAATTATTTTTAAAAATAGTTAAATTCTTTGCAAAAATTAAATTATTTTTGTAAATAATAAAATTCTGCTCATTAATTTAAATATTGTCAATATTTTAACAAAGAGCTTTGAATGAATTAAATTATTGTAAAAAAAATTGTAAATTGTTCGCGAGAAGTAAATTGTTTTTATAAATAATACAATTCTTCTCATGAATTGAATTGTTTTCAATATTTTAACAAAATTCTGAGAAAAGTAATTATTTTCTAAAAATTTTAATAAAATTCAGTAATCAAATATATAAAATTTAAATTATTTAAAAACTTGAAAGAAATATTTCATAAGATTCAATTATTTTCAAAATTTTCAATTAATATTATTGAAGAATCTCTATCGTTTTAAGATAGTTTAATTATAATTTTCAAAAATTTGAATAAAATTCTTCACAAGGATGCATTGATTTTCAATTATTATTTTTCTAAAAAATTATTAAAGTTTTGAGTAACTTTATTTAAAAATTTAGAAAAAACTAATTTTTAAAATAATTACAATTATTATTATTTTATAAAATAATTATATTTCAAAATTTTTTACCTTTATATTAATTAAAATTTTAATTCCTATGGAAAAATAAATAACAATAAGTATTTAATTATGTATTTAATATGAATTCTTGAAATTTTAAATAATTTAATTTAGAAATTCTGAAAAATTCTGAATTCCCGAAAATAATTTGAAACAATTAAAACACTTGTAAATGTTGTTAAATTTTATTCAAATTTTTATGTTTTAAAGAATCTATTTGTTATTTTTAAAAATTATTTTTACATGTAATCGTATTTCTGTAAAATTCTATAACAGAAAATTTGGAAAAATATAATTGAATTTTACAAAAATTTAGAATTAAATTTATTAACAGGATAAGGAAAGAAAATTTCTTACTTCAAATTAGGAAAATAATTCATAATTCAATTTTTGTCATAACCCTGAGTAAAGCAAATTACTTCAATTACTTGACGAGTGCGAAGTCTGAATTTTTGTTTTTAAATTTTAAACATATTTATTTTTTATACAACATTAAATATTTAGTAAAATTGCATTAGCAAGTTATTAAAAATTTTTTTTTAATTACATAATACAATTTTGTATATTAACGAAAAATATTTAAAAATTTTTAATTTTTTAAAGAAAGTAGATAAATTTTGACCTAAATGTGCAAATAATAAAAATTCTCTGTTTTTTATAGCATTCTCTGGAAAACGTCGTTTGGCAGCACAATTCGATCAGCCAATTGATCCCTGAAACAAGTTCTCGGCAACGAATCTTTAAAAAAAAAAAAGAAACGAAAGACCAAAAGGAAATTGAGGCCCAATTTAAAAAAAAAGAAACTAGTCCCAATCACGAATTTTATCATCGCGTAGAAATAAATTCAATTATAATGTCAACGATAGATCGTGATAAAAAGATCGTTTATCGAATACCTATAAAGAATGTTAAAACATTTAAATAGGTATTTTTCCCCCGCTAATATTAAAAATAGCGTGAATTAAAATTTCAGAAAACGAGTGAAATTTTTTCACGATCTTGATATTATAATACATCGAATTATAAAAATGAGAAATGCTTGAAAAATGGCATTATTTTAAATCGTGTGAATTCGATGATTCCCATATTTAGGATTGTACAGCAATGTCCAAACTGTGATAAAACAAAATATGGAGCATAATAATCAATTATCATTTGTCTCAAATGACAATTTTTTAAAGAAAAAAGTAATTCACGATCGATCTAAAAAAGAAAAGAAAAATCACCAATTCACAAAAACTTTAGATTCGAACCGATCACACAAAAGAGTAGGAAAAAAAAAATTTTAGTGTACAGATTTTTTTTTAGAAAAATGAAATTTATTAATTCGAATCGTTTTTTTGATTATCTAGATTTCTATATTATGAAAATCGGGTCCGAAAAAGTTGCGTTCACTGTGAAATTATTGTTCGCGACTTAAAGCAATTTTTTTGCATACTTAATATAAGTATTATCAGTGTCGACTAAGATAGGAAAATCTCTTTTTTCTCACTTTTCTCTCTCACTCTCTCTCTCTCTTTTTCTTTCTCTCTCTCCTCCTCATCTAAAGCGTGAAGTTTGAATTTTTCTATTATTTTCAATTTCGAAAAAAAGAAGGAAACTAGGCAAAATTTTTAAAATGAAAAAAAAAGAAAGATTGAGATTGAAAATTTTTTTTCGGGCAAAAATTTGTTTTTACTATGAGAAACGTATTTAATGTTTATAACGTTTAAGCTATTGTGTTATACAGAATTTGGCATAAATAAGGACCATTTTTTTATTTATAATTCGAAAAAAAATTGTTTTCTTTTTCTATTAAAAAAAAGTCCTGGTTTTTTTTAGCAAGGAAGGACAAAGAAAATTGCGTATAAATCACGTTTCTATTTAGATTTATCGTTTTTAAATTATCGATTCGAAATTTGCGTAGATAAAATAAATAATAATAATAATTTCTATTTATGCGCTAGAAATTAGTTTGCTTTCATAACATATATATATATAAATATGCTCAAAAAAAATAATTGCGCGACGAGATACATGTCTGCAATCTCCGAATGATCTCAAATGATTTTATTTGTACTTGTGAATAATTTTTTTTTAAGTAAAAACAAAAAGAAGTCGTATATTTAATTTAATGTTTCAAAATCGTGAATGCGACACATTGTAAATACATAAAAAAAAAGAAAGGAACTTGATGATCGTGTTTCAAAATGGCTACATTGCATATAATTGTATATATAAAAAAACGTAACAAAAAAAATCAGAAACGAAATCTCTCAACTAATTACAAAGCTAAAAATGGCATTTAGTGCGGAAAATTCGTCTTTTTGCCATTAGAAACAATGGTTTGCCGGTTCGATGATCTCGTATCGGTATCATCGAGTTACAAAGAAATTTTCTTTGTTTAAAATTACCTCCCCCACTGCCCTTTATAAATATTCAATTTTGTTAATTTATTTTTTAATACATAGCATTTTTGTTATTAAGTATATTATTAATATTATTTTATTATTATATTAATTATCTTTATTATTACGTATTTATTGTGCTCTCTTCATTTTTTGATAGGTTTTTTTTTAAGTTTAACGGAGTATACGTAAATGTCTCATAAGTCGCGATTTTTCACGATTAAATTATTCCATCTCACACGCAATTCTTCTGTGTATTAGTACGCTAATTTTTTTTAGGACTATCATTTTTTTGCCCAAAATATAAGGTGCCCGTGTTTCTTTTTATACAATTTTTTTTCTTTTTTATTTATTGTCCACACATTCCATTAATTGTCGACAATTTTAAATATCTCCTTCCTCCCCCCATTACCCACTTATTTTTCTTGGCACTAAAAAAAATGAAACTTTTTATTCAATTTTTTCAAATCTACATCTGAGATGATTTGAATTTAATTTATATGAAAAAAAGAACTGTAAAAAAACGATATATTTATATATATATTCAGATGAAAGTATTTATCAATCTCGGTCTTTCGTATTATACTCTGCGTTATTTTATTTTTATAACACCCCCCCCAAAAAACCCCGCCCTATATTTGAAGATAATTAAAAAGAAAATTCATCGTGTAAAGTGTAAGGAATCAATAGGATTCTAAAGAAAACTGTATTTAATTATTTGATATTTGCGTACAATAGGTTGTAGATATTTTTATATATTGTACTATGAAACGTGAAGCAAATAACGAGAATGAATTTGAAAAAGAAAAAAATGAAAACATTCTTTTTTTGCAAAATAAAATTGGTGTCTTTTTTATTTATACTTTCCTGAAATTTATATTTCATTATTTCTGTTTTATTTATTTACTAATTTAAAATAGTATCGTGTTAATCAAATATTGTTCTTGATTTTGCAAAATTAAATTTGTACTTTTTTGAAAAAATAAACAGTAATTAAAAAAAATTAACACTAGTAATTAAATATGAAAGAAAAATAATTTTTGTTAAAAAAATATATTTGTAAATTATTTAATTGGAAAATTGAATTTTTTTTTTAAATGTAATTAAAATAGTTTTTAAAAATAATTAATATCCTGAAAAAAATTTATTTTTTATAAAAATAATTGAATTATTACAAAGAATTTTAAAGAATAATTGAATTTTTTCGAAATATTTTAATAAAATTTTTTTAAATCATTGGATTCTTTCGAGACATTAAAATTTTGTTATTTATAAATAATTTAATCAACATTTTGAAAAACAAATGAATTTTTTCAAATAATTTTATTAAATTTTATGAAAATTGCATTTTTTATAAGAATTTTCTAAAAAATGTTGTGAATAATTGTATTATTTCTAAGAATTTTATTCAATTTTACAATAACAATTAAATGCATTTGAGAAATTTTATTTAAATTGTATTGAAGATAATTGAATTTATGCGAAAAATGTTAATATTTATGAGAATAATAGAATTTTTTAAAGAAATTTTATCAAAATTTTGAAAATAATCAAATTTCTGCTTAGAAATTTAATTAAAATTTTTTTTTGAATAATTGAATTTTTTCGAAATATTTTAGTAAATTTTTTAAAAACAATTTTATTGTTTAGAAACATTAATATTTTTCTTTTATAAAGAATTTTTAAAAAAAATTTTATAATAATTTAATTCATTCTAGAAATATAATTAGAAGTACAAATTAAATATTATTTAAATCCTGAGAAAAATTTTATTAATTATGAAAGTAATTGAATTATTGCAAAGAAATTTTATTAAAACTGAATTTGAATATTTAAATTATTAAAAGTAATGAAATACTTATGAGAAATTAAAAATATATTAAAATTTTAGAAAATATTGAAATTCTTTCGAAATAATTTATTAAATTAAAAGAAAATAATTATTATTTTGAGAAATTTAATTAAAACTAGCAAATGTTACTGTCACTGTTCATATTTAAAAAATTTTAATAAAATTTCACGAAAGAATTCAATAATTTTCTAAATTTTTAATAAATCCTTTCAAACAATTCAATTATTTATATAAATAGTAAAATTCTTTCCAATAATTCATTTATGTTTATAAATAGTCAAATTCTTTGCAGAAATTTAATTATTTTCAAAACAATTTGAATAGAATTTCTCGATAGAATTTTAATCTTGAAATATTAATTCTTCAAAAGAATGTAATTAGGATTTTTTAAAATTTTAATAAAATTCTTTACGAGAATTTAATAACATTTTTAGAAGGAATTATATTATCAAATTTTTTGATAAAATTCTTTGCAATATTTGATGATTTTCAATACATTAATTTTAAAATTGAAAATATTTGAAAAGAAAAATTATAAAAAAAGTTAAGAAACTATACTTTATTAGTGTAGATTCTACTATGAATAATTGAATTCTTAAATCCAGAAAAAGTTTTTGTTGTTTTAAATAAATCATTTGCCTTGACTTGTTTTCGCGATTAGAAAAAATTTTTTTTTATTCAAAGAAAATTTATTTGATTCAAAAACAGTTAATTTGTTTTAGAGAAATGTTTTAGAATCTGTAATTATTCAAAAAATAAAAATTAATATTTGAATATAAAAAATTTTGTTATTTTCCATAATAATAATTTATTTAACAAAATCAAAATAATCATTGAATTAAATTCTAATGGATAATTATTAAGTAGAGAAATTAAATATTATACCATTGAACTAATCGGGAAGGAATATTTACATATTTTCTAATAAAGAATACAAAAAAAGTGTATAATTTGAAATCAAAAGATAAGTGCGCATTAAATAACAATCGCCCTTTATTTGCAGACAAACAATTTTTTTTGTTAATAATCCTATAAATACTAAGTGAATAATGTATGTAACATGTTACTTTTCATTTTTTGAAGGTGTAGGTTTAATGCTGTCCGGAACTCTCTGGCCACGATTAGCATTTGCATCGTATTCAAACCAACGATATGGATATGGTCCAGACTCTCTTGGTGTACTACCAATTGGACCGTGTCTGCGTTCCCAAACCATGCGATGTTTTTGTTTCATTAATGCATTTCTTGAATTGGGATTTACACCAACATCTCCATCTGGAATTTAATTCATTTTCCAATTAATATCTGAGCAAAAGAAAAACATTTTATTTTTATTTCAAAATTAATATTAATATTATATTATAATAATCGACATAATCTGTCCTCACTTAAAGTTAGCGTTGTTTTCTTACAATGTTTTGTTTTGTAGTTTAAATTGATATGTGAAAAGAACGAAAGTTAAATTGTAGACTGTAAGTTAAAAAAATGCGTAGTGTTTTAATTTGTTAGCTTCCTAAAAAATTAAATTTTAAATAATATTATTCAAAAATTCTAGAAAATTAATTGAATTTTGGAAGATTTTCAGTTCAAATTTTTAAGTATTTTGAAATTTTGTTACTTTTTTTAAAAGGTTTTCAAATTAAATTCTTTGAAAATTTAAGGGAAGCAAAAGTTTAAAAATCTTAAAATTTTTATTTAAAAAAAAGTTATTAATAACATTATTTTTCTTTAAAAATTATTAAAGTTTTCCAATAATTTTATTTAAAAATTCTAAACAAATAATTGAATTTAGAATTAATTACAGTTGCAAATTTTTAGAAATAATTATATTTCACGAAGTTTTTCATTGAAATTATTTGAAATTTTAATTCCTCGGGAAAAATAAATATGAATAAGTTTTTAAATTTTTGTTTAAGGGCATTTGAACCTTTATGACGTCACAGCATTAAAATATTTGTTTTGCATCAATTGTGACGTCATAATGGTTCAAATGCCCTTAACAAAAAGTATTAAAGTTTTGAATAGATTAATTCACAAATTTCGTAAAATTGTTTCTTGAAAAAATGAAACTAAAATTTTTTAAAAATACATCTATTTCCGAAAATAATTTTAAAAAATTGAAACAATAAGAAAATTTTGCCAACTTTTATTGAAATAAATTTTGATTTTTAATTCAAGTTGCTGTTAGAAATATTTTTATATTTACTATACGAGTTGTTCAAATAATTACATTTAACGAAAGACCGTAAGAAAAATTATTCATATTTTTTAAGAAATTAAGAATTTTCATTAAATTTGTAAAAGCAAATTTTAAAAGTAAAAATGGAAAAAAAAATTTCACGCGCGTTTAGTTTTGCTAGTGTTCAAATAATTCAAAATAATAAATTGAATATATGAAAATTGTTAAATAATTAAATATGTTCAAAATATTTAATATTTAAATGTATTTAAACTTCAAGTTAAAATTATTAAAATAAAAGTTTTAATTTTGTTTAAATTTTCAAATTAAAATCTTAACAAAAGGAAAGAATTGTATTTCAATTTATAAATTAAACAATAGTTAGAAAAAGAGATTTTATAATTTAAATTATTATAAATTTTAATTTAAATGAATTTTTTTTATTTCATTTTCACAAATTCTGTAATATAAATAGTGTAATCTTACATTTGGAAAACCAAGCTCCAGTAGCAATTTCATAAGCATCTAAAAGTGGTTGACATCTCATTCGATCAACGTCTCCTTGATAAACGACACAATCCTCATAACGTTGCTTCAAAAGGTCACAAATTTCACTGTCTACAAGTCTAGATGGAAAAAAATAAATTCTTCACTCAATTATATATTTTTAATAAATAGAAATAAATTTTCTAAAGCACTACTTCTAAATTTCTCTTTTACTTTCTCATTTTTAACATTTCAAAGAGTTAAATTCTCTGAAATATAACAATTAAATTAACTAATTCAATATATTTAAATTAATTAAAATATTTAAAATATAAAATTACAAATTTCTATTGACAGTTGTGTACCTATTAGGAGATTAAAAGGTTTTGGATCTAGGAAACGATATTACAAGAAGGAATATGATTCATTCAGGAGGCCTTTAAGAACTTTTCCATTTAAGAACTTAATTCATAATTAAAAGCTTGCCTATCTCTTCGAAATTGTTCATCAGCTTCAAAAACACAAAGACGATCATCCGTGTAACATTGATCGACAGTTGGAACTCGTCGATACTTTTGATGATACCAAGGATATTTTTGTTGATTAGGTTCAACGATTTTCTCTGTTAAAGAAAAATTGTTTTAAAATATTTTGTCTCTATTCAAGTAGAAGGATATTATAGAAAAAACAAAATATTTAACATGAATAAGATTGTAAAGCCAATCTATAAAGTTGGAGAAAAAGAATTACAATAATAGTTGTAAAAAATAGAATTTTATCTTTTCAAGAATTGCGAAAGTACAGCAATTATAATTGTTGCAAGTTTTTTAAATCTACAGGAATAAGATTATTTTCTATATTTAGAAATCCATTATATATAAATATGTGTATTTAAAAAAAAATCTTCTTACATTCACATTAGAATAAAAATATGTTTGACAAATTAATAAGGGTCACTTTATTATAACCTATAAAAACTGATTAGATAATACCTCGAAAGTACGTTACAGGAACGTCCATAAAGTTATAAAAGAAATCAGTTATACGTTCTACTGGACTTTTCTGATGAACCATTTTTTACAAAATTATTAAACAAAATATAGTCGGGAAAAATAAATTTTACTCCGAAATTTTAGTTTTTCTCCAGCGGACGATAAAATTTGACCGCTAATTACGCACTCTTTATGTCAATTTTCAAACTATTTTTTCACTCTATATATTTGTGTAATTCTAAATGAATTTAAACTTTTTCCTTGTTTTAGAAATATTTTCTTGAATTCTTGAAATCAAACTTAGATAAAATAAGACTAATTTACGTCTTTTAATTTTCTCTTATCACTTTTCCTTTGATTGCTTTAATTTGACTTTTCTTTTGAAGGTATTTCGAATTATTCTCTAGGTTATGTTGGTAGGAATTATTCCACTAGGTTATATGTTGGTACACGTGGAGAGGCGCCATTGCGCCATAAAAGCAAACGTCACCAGACAAATTCCTCCATTTTCTTGTAGGATAGCGTAATGGTATGTAGTGTTAATATTTTCTTTCCAAATCCGCTTTTATTTAATGCATCCTTTTTAATTTTTCAACAAAAATTTAAAAAATTACTATTGTCTATCACGTTGTATATAGTGGTGTAAATATTTTTTCAATAATTGTTCATTTTATGGTAAATTTGCTACTTGATGCGAAAGTAACCTCAAATTCAAACTTTCTTTTATATGCCACGTGATGATTAATATTAATTTTAACCACACAATGATGATTTAGATAATTAAAGTTTATGGTTTTTACTGATAAGCCATGAAGATATTATTCTAGGGCGGTCTGAGATTTTTTATAAAAATTTGAGAAAATTTCCTATACGGCCGCATGTTTGCATTTTTTACAATTTGTGTTTTTTTTTTGCTTTCAGTCGCACAGGAAATTCAGCGCTCCTAGACATGGGTCTATGGGATTCTATCCCAAGAAGAGATCAAGGCGTCATCGCGGTAAAGTAAAGGCCTTCCCCAAGGATGATCCTAACAAGCCTGTGCATTTAACGGCATACATTGCCTACAAAGCTGGTATGACCCACGTTGTGAGGGAAGCCGACAGACCTGGTTCCAGTAAGTCGAATTATTTTTCTTGACTCATTTTTTTTTTCAAAGGAATTTATTTTACGGATCTTTTTATTTTAATTTCAATTCGAATTTATAAGATTTTATTCGATTCAATTTTTGATACATTTGAATTGAATTCTGATTTATTTGAATTGAATTCGATTCTAATTTAATTTAATTTTCCTTGAATGATTTATTGTTCATTATTTGAGTAAAAAAAAATGGAACAATTTGAGATATCGATGCTTTTGCTAATTTTTGATAGGTGTAGCAATACACTAGTCGAGAATTAGCAGCAGTTTTGGAGCTGCTTGATTTTTGTGCGGTATATTCTTATCTGCGGTGTCGAAAAGAAATTTTGTCCACCACTTTCGTGGAAGTGATGAGAGCACGACATATTCCTGAAACTTGTTGTAGTCCATTGGGCCTTAATCAATGAGATAAACCATGTCGGGCACAATTTTTCTTTTCGTTCTTATTTTTTATATTTAAACTTTATAAATTGTAAATTCTAATTTTTCACAATTACAAATTTTAAATTTAAATTTTTTTTACTAAAAACTTATTTTTAATTTAACAAAGTTGATGATATCGATTTTTTATTTTTTTTTTATATTAAAACGAAAGTGTATTTATTTTACAGAGGTCAACAAGAAGGAAATTGTCGAAGCAGTTACAATTTTAGAAACTCCACCAATGGTTGTTGTCGGTGTTGTTGGCTACATCGAAACACCACATGGTCTTCGCGCTCTCACCACCGTTTGGGCCGAACATTTGTCCGAAGATTGTCGTAGACGATTTTACAAAAACTGGTAAGAATTTCCCGTTCAACATATTTAAAAGCGTTTGAATAAAAAAAATGAATATCATGGGGAATATCTTTTTAACAAACCCTAATGTTGATCTCTCCGCTCTAAAGATGAGAGTAAAATTGGAAATTGCCATGAGAGCTTTGACTTTTATTTTGGGCTATTCCAATATTGCGTTTGGTTTCCGCTCTTTAAGATGAAACCAGCGCATTTTCCAGGGTGTGCAGTGGTCTGGGGAGTGTTAGGTAAAGACAACTTTTATATTCAACCAAATTTTTTTACATTTACCTTTTAATTCTGTTAATAAGTATAAAACAAAAAGTAATTATTAAGCGAAATGCTTTCCAGTCAAAGATCATCAGGGTTGCTACGGTTCAGGAAAAGTAAATATGGTCAGGGATTTTTAGTAAAAGTACTGGAAAAAATCAAAATTCAAAAATTCATGAAAAAACACTAAATTTTGATGTTTTTTGTTTTCCTTGTAAACTATAAAAATAACCACGAATTTCAATACAAAACCTTGAATTTTTTCTATTTCAGACAATAATTTCTTTTTAAAGAACTATCATAAAATAATTATGACTTATAAATTATGTAATGCATAATTTTTACAATGTTCATAAATACTAGATTGATAAAAGAATTTTAATTAAAAATACTAAAAAAAATTTAATTTTGTAAAAGTTACAAATAATTACAGAAATTCAATTATTTTCAAAAGTAATAACATTTTTCGCAGAAATTCAATTATTTTCAAAAAAATTTTTAAAATTCTGGTCATTTCAATTATATCTTGAAAAATAAAAAAATTCTTTACCAAAATTCAATTATGTTCAACATTTTTTAAAAAATTTCAATTATCTTTATAGACAAAAAAAATTCTTCTTCGAAATTAAATTATTTTTAGAAACTTTAATAAAATTCTTGGAAAAATTTAACAGGATTTCAATTATTTAATATAAAAAAAAATTAAATAATTTTTCGAAAAATATCAATTATTTAAAAAGATTTTTATAAAATTCGTCGCATGAATCAATTATTTTTAAAAAATTTAACAAAGTTCTTTACAAGAATTGAATTATTTTTATAAATAATAAAAATTTTCCCTGAAATTCCATTATTTTAGAAAAATTTTAATAACATTTTTGGAAATTTTTTTAAATAATTATTTAAATGTAATTATTCTTAAAAAATTTATTAAAATTTGTCAAAAAGAATTTAATTATTTAAAAATTTGTTGATAAAATTCTTTATGAGAATTCAATTTGAACAAACGTTCAATTATTCAATAAATAATTTATTTTTCAATTTAAATAATTGAATTTTTCTAGAATTTTCTAATAAAAATTGATTAAAAAATGAAATTACCGAATAATCGATTTATTGTTTATGAAAATAATTGAATTATTGCAATGGATTATGTGCCAATTTTAAAAAAAAAAAATTGAATTTTTTTGAGAAAATTTACTACTTTTAAAAATAATTGAATTCTTGCGAAGGATTTTATTAGGATTTTTGTAAACAATTAAATTTTTGTTGAAAAATGTCATGGTTATTTAAATTATAACAAAACACGAAGAAGGTGATCGCCTTCTTTATGTTTTGTAATAATATTCTTATAAATTGTTGAGTTTCAATGAGGTTTGAATTTGAATGTTCTGAAGAATTTTAATTCCTGTGGAAAAGTAATAATTGATGTTTTTGAATAATTTTACAATTAATGAAATTTGTAAATAGATTTAATAGAACATTTTTTTCGGTATCTAGTCAGAATATTTTCTGTGGTCAGGGGAAAAGTGAGAATTTTGTCTGGAAATCAGGAAAAAATAAAATATTTGTGGCAACCCTGATAATTTTTTCTAAAATTGAAGTAATTTTAATTAAAGTTAGTCTTTTTTTTAAACTTAAACCAAAAGTCGATTTGTAATTTTTTTTTTTTTTTAATTTAAAAGATTGTAATTATCAAAGATTTTGAGAATTATTGATTATGACTCTCTGGACACTCTGGTATTCAGTTAGGGACATAAAACAAAGACAGGGTTGATTTATCTTTACAGGTACAAGAGTAAGAAGAAGGCTTTCTCCAAGGCCTCGAAGAAGTGGCAAGATGATCTCGGTCGCAAATCCATCGAGAAGGACTTGAAAAAAATTGTCAAGTACTGCAAAGTTGTGCGCGTTATTGCTCATACGCAGGTAAATTATTAATAAAATAATAATAATAATGAAATCGACGCTTTTACCATTGTTGGATAGGAGTAGCAATATTCTAGTCTGACTCTGGTAGCGGTTGCGGAGCTGTTTGATATTGTGCGGTATATTCCTAACTGCAGCGTCGAAAATCAATTTTGTCCCCTGCGAAAGCGGGAGTGATGAGAGCACGACATATTCCTTAAACTTGTTGTAGTCCATTGGACAATGGCAATGAGATAAACCATGTCTGGCACAGTCATTAACATTCAAAACAAGTTTAATTTAAGAAATGTAAAATTTTTAATGTTTAATATTAAAAACTTTAATTTAAAAGAAAACTTATTCCCTTCTAGATGAAACTCTTGAGACAAAGACAAAAGAAAGCGCACATTATGGAAATCCAGTTGAACGGTGGAACCATCGAGCAGAAGGTTCAATGGGCTCGTGAACACTTGGAAAAACCAATTCCAGTAACAAATGTGTTCAGTCCCGATGAAATGATCGATGTTATTGGTGTCACCAAGGGAAAGGGATACAAAGGTAAAGAAAATTCCTTTCTTGAAAAATTTAGTAAATTTTTACTCCATTTGGACTTTATGATGAAAAAACATGATGTGTGCATTGTCTGATGACTCTGATGTTAACACCATGCTGCCTTCCTACTGACGTCCTTTCATTTGCTACTCGAAAGCTCTTGAATCTAAGATTGTCTTTATATTTTTGTAGAACATTTCGGAACAGAAATTAAAAATTTAACTTTCTTTACAGGTGTCACTTCCCGTTGGCATACAAAGAAACTCCCCAGGAAGACGCATAAGGGTTTGAGGAAGGTTGCTTGTATCGGAGCATGGCATCCAAGTCGAGTATCATTCACTGTTGCTCGTGCTGGTCAAAAAGGTTATCACCATCGTACCGAAATGAACAAGAAGATCTACAGAATTGGACAGGGAATTCACACCAAGGACGGAAAGGTGAGGAATAAAACAATGATTTTAATTCATTTTTAGTATATCGCAAAGTTTGAGCCTCACTTTTTAAATTGATCTTTTGCAATATTTTCCCTTGAAAGATATAATTTAAATAATCCATTCAGAGGCGAAAGTAAAATGGCTCGTAAATAGTTCCTGACGATTTTTCAATGTTGATTGGGACTCCCGAGCAAGCGACATTATTTTTTTGGTTTAAAAATAGTTTTTTTTTAAATAAGAAATTATTTCCAAGTGAGCAATTAGTTTTAAATAGTAATTTTTTACCATTTGTGCTTAAATTTAAATCATTGTTATTTTTTAGATTGTCAAGAACAATGCATCCACCGAATACGATCTTACGGAGAAATCAATCACTCCAATGGGTGGTTTCCCTCATTATGGAGAAGTCAATAACGATTTCATCATGATCAAAGGATGTTGTGTAGGACCCAAGAAGCGTGTTCTCACTCTTCGCAAGGTAAGAATCTTATTATTAAAATTCTATTAACGTTTAATTATTTGCACTGTAAAAAATTTCTTTTTTGTAGATTTAGTATTGTTAGGAAATTTTATAGAAACTTCAGGGCTCGGATTGTGCGACTTTTTCGATTTTTCTAAGCAAATGTGACTTTTGTGAAAAGATACCACTAATCGACTTTTTCGAGATTTTTTTTTTAGTAAAATGCGACTAAAATTTTAAAAATTTTCAGATAATTAAAGTTAAAAGAAAAAGTTTTAGTCAAAAAAAAAAAGGTTCTGTTAAGTTTATTTACAGATTTCTTTCAAATTTTTCAAAAAAACATCAATAACTTCTTTTTTAAATAAATGTTTAATAATTATTTTTCCATAAGAATTAACATCCTTCAAAAGATTCAAATTCAAACCTTTTTGAATCATTATTTTATATTATAAGATTTAATGAAAAAAAAATTTGAAAATAATTGAATTTCTAGGATGAATTTTATTATTTATAAAGATAATTGAATTTTGAACAGATTTATTTTTTAAATGTTTAAAAAGAATTGAATTTCTAGGATGAATTTTATTATTTATAAAGATATTTGAATTTTGAACAGATTTTTTTTAAATGTCCAAAAGTAATTGAATTTGGTATTTATAAAGATAATTGAAATTTTGAGAATTTAAAAAAAAATTTTGATAATAAATAATTTTCTTCAAAGAATTTTCTTACTTTTGAAGATAATTGAATTTTGCAAAGAATTTTATCAGAACTTTTGAAAATAATTAAATTTTCATGATGAATTTTTTTTATTCATGAAGATAATGATAATTCGACGAGAAATTAAAAAAAAATTGAGAATAATTGAAATTCTGCGGAGAATTTTATTACTTTTGAAAGTAACTTAATTTCCATGATGAATTTTATTATTTATAAAATTTTGACGAAAAATTTAAAATTCATTTATTTTGAAAATTAATAAAATTCTTCCCAAAAATTCAATTACATTCAAAATTTTTTTTTAATTTCTCGTCAAAATGAATAGAATTCTTCGCAAAAATTCAATTACATACAAAAATTTTTTTTAGAGAAGAATTTTATTATTTATAAAGATAATTGAAATTATGACTGGCATTTATTACATTTTTTTAAATATTCGAATTATAAAATATAAAATAATGTCTCTAAAAGTATGAATTCTACAAAAGTAGTGTTAAATTTGCTACTTTTAAAGACTCTTAAGATTCTATAAAATTCCATAAAACTAAATCAGAAGGAAAATTTTTTACAGTTATTGTGACGAGCTCCGAAGAAAATTACATTAAAAAAAATTGTAGATGTTCAGAATTAACAATAAGTATCAATTCTCATTTTATAAACCATGTCTTTATTACATCATTTGAATTGATAAAAAACTGATTTTAGTTTTAAATTAAAAAGAAAATTCTAAAAGGACAAATTTGCTACAAATTATTATTTATTAAATTAAATTTTTTGCTTCTTTTTTTTAATCTTTATTCGGAGCGCGTCTTTCATTTTTATATGAAAATAGCGATTTTTCAACATGATGAACCTAGAATAGAGCCAAAAAGTATTCTTTATGACACAATTTGTGATCTTAAATGATAGGGCTGATAAATATTATACATATCTTGAAATTTTTTTTAAATTTATCCGATGAGATTGTTAATGAGATTTTTTTTGAATTTTCAGTCCCTCTTGGTTCACACGAAACGAGCGGCTCTCGAGAAGATCAACCTTAAATTCATCGACACCAGCTCCAAATTTGGACACGGTCGCTTCCAAACTGCTG
Source organism: Leptopilina myrica (nomen nudum) (assembly GCA_032872475.1). Lineage (NCBI taxonomy): Eukaryota > Metazoa > Arthropoda > Insecta > Hymenoptera > Figitidae > Leptopilina > Leptopilina myrica (nomen nudum). The sequence goes on from CM065463.1 coordinate 18,099,243, forward strand.
CCGATAAGGCTTCCTTCATGGGTCAACTTAAGAAGGATCGCATCCGCGAGGAACAAGCTGCAACCGCTGCTCCTACACCAGCTGCGGCTCAATAAAATCATATTTTGTATGATTAACAATAAACGCAAAAAAATTTTAAACACTCGTCTTGTAATTTTAATCTTCTCTTTACCTTTTACTTTTTAACTATAATTTATGTATAATATTTTTTAGTTTAATTAATTAATTTTAATTTTTTTAGTTTAATTTATAAAAACTTAATTTGTTCTTTAATTTTGTTTTTTAATCTCATAATATTTTTTTAAAACTTAAAAAAAAAATTATAAATTAATTTCGAATTTTCGCGCCAAACGAAGAAAACCAATGAGGTGACATCTGGTGACAATTTGAAAAAAAAACCGTTAAAATTTAAACTCCTAGAATCGTCAATGACGTCAGTAATAATTAATAATCCTGTATTTAATTATTAAATTTCGGATTTTACGAAAATTGTTGCAATTTTTCCCCAAGTATTGATAATTTTCATGATTTTCATTTAAACAATATCTTGTTATTCTCAAATGGTAAATTCAGAATTGGATTTGACCGACGGATGATGACGTCAGATTAAATTGATCGTACGCAATCCAATCCGAGGAAAGTGACTGAGTTGATGCTGAGAGCAGCTTTTTATTATTCCCATCAAAACGATTTCACAAGTTCTATAATACTGTTTTTGTTATTCATACCATATTCTTAATTAGGAACAACTTGTGATCTTTAACGTAAGTGTATTTTTTCAGTGTTATTTCGTGTGCGCATTTTAATAATCACGACGCGAAATGTGTTATTCACGGCATACTTAAAATATAACGAGGAGAAAAAGAATTTTTGCTTTTGACGCGTCACAAATGGAAGGCAACACGCACCAATGTCTTATTACGTGAAAAATCAGCCTCTACAATAATCGAGGACTTGAATTTAATTAATGACACTTATGACACACATGTCCTTCCCCAATAGATATCACTCCTACGCAGTTCATCAAGAATATATTTAATTATTTATATTGATAATCTCAATTTTTCATCCGCACTGATGATCAACATTTTATTCATTTATCATATTTTTCAAGATATCTAATTTTTGTCGGTGAAATTATATTTCTCTGTGTTTTTTTTTAAGTATAAGTATAAAATTTAAAAAGCAGTATATCGTTGAGAAAAATGTGATCGACAAAAGTAACGGCTATTGAAATGTTTTGACAGTTTTTTTTTTATATAAGTGTCAAATTCTTTTTTTGCTTATAGAAAATGTCCTGTGGATCATGAGAAGAAAGTTTCTTGTAGTTTACATGAGTGAGTGATTATAGTTAACGAAGCCATTCGGCAAACTACAATATTTAAAAGACTGAAAAAAGTGTGAGCGTAGAAATCGTATCAAAAAAATAAAAAATGATGGATATCGACACTCCGGACTTTTCCAGTAAGGATGAGGAAATTCAATTTTGGATGGACCTTGCCCATCAAATGTATCAAAGGTAATATTTTTTATTTTTTAACCTAAAAATAAATTCATATCTTTTATATTATTCGAATTGACAAGGTCATAAATATTGTGTAATGATAAAAAAAATTTTAGAAAGGAAGATGTTGAACGCGAACTGGAGGAATTCCAGGAAAATTCACAAATGTTGGAGAAGGAACTGGAAACGTCCTTGGAGCAGGCAGAAAAAACTATTCGTGAATTACAGCAAAGAAATTTAAGGTTGGATAATGAAAATGAACAATTGAGGGTTCGTCAAGATCAGCAGGCTTCTGATTGTGCCATGTTTCAAACTCGAGCTCAGGAACTACAAATTATTCAAGAACAACAACTCAAATATATCCGTGAAATAGAGCAAAAAAATGATGATCTTGAAAGAGCACACAGGTAGATAATTTTTTGTTTTTCAAATAAATGCTTAAAAAGTTTTTTTTTTTAATTTTAAGAATAATCAGGTTCTTACACTCGTTTCGTTTCATTCAAAATTACATTTTTCTTTTAAACAAAAAGTGTTTTTCTGAATCAAAGAAAATTTCTTTCATGTAAACAATTTTGTTTTAGTTAATAAAATTTTTCTTTCTTTAGAAGAACTTTTTTTTTAATCAAACAAATTTGTTTCTTAAATCAATAATTTTTGAATAAAATAAATTTTCTTTAAATAAAAAACAATTCTAATCAAAAAGCGAGCCAAAGGAAATGTTTTCTTTAAATCAACAAAAATCTTTTTCTAGAATTAAGAATTAAATTATTTTTAATATAATTTTTTTTTAATTTCTGGAAAGAATTTAATTATTCTAAAAAAATTTAATACCATTTCTCGAGTGATTTCAATTATTTAAAAAAAATTAATATTCAACTTTAAAATTTAAAGATTCTTCGTAAGAATTTAATTATTTTTGTAAATAATAAAAATTCTCAGTCATATAATTATTTTTATAAAAAATACAATTTTTCTTAGAAATTCATTTAGTTTTATAAATACTTAAATTCTTAGAATTTAAATTATTTTCAAATATACAATTTTAATGAAATTTTTGAAAGATTTCATTTAGTTTCAAAAATTTTTTAAGTCAAATTCAGATTCAAATAAATTCAAAAATTCTAAATAAGAACTCAATTACTTTCATAAATAAAATAAAAATAATCATAATAAAAAAATTCATAATAAAAATTCTCCGAAATTTCATTATTTTTATAAATAATACAATTTTTCTTAGGAATTAAAATATGATTTTTTATTATACAATTTTTACACGCTTATTCAAAAGAATTAAATTATTCTCGTAAATATTAACATTCCTCGCAGAAATTCAATTATTTTCAAAACAATAAATTTAATTTAAATTTCTGTGAATAATTGAATTATCTACAAAAATAATAAAATTCTTGTCAATTATTTTTAATACATTTTTAATAGAATTTCTGTAAATAATTGATTTATTTTTATGAATAACAAAATTTCTGCAGGAATTCAATTATTTTAAAAAATGTGTAATTAAATTTATAAGCCTAAAATTTTATATTTTCAAAATTTTAATAGGATTTCTGGAAAGAATTTAATTATTCTCATAAATATTAAAATTCTTAGCATAAATTCAATTATTTTTAATATAATTTCAATACAATTTTTCAAAAGAATTTAATTAAATTATTTCCTTTAATTTTTGATAAAATTCTTTTGAAAAAATGCAATTTTTATAAAATACCCCGAAATACTGCAATTATTTACAAAATGTTTTGAAAGTTTACAAAGAATATAATAATTGTAATTAAGTTTCTCGAAAGAATTTAATTATTATAGTAAAATATTTAATAATATTTTTCAAAAGAATTCAGTTATTTTTAAAAATTCTTTATAAAAGAATAATTTTAATTAAATTTCTCGGAAAAATCTAATTATAATTAGAAAACTTAATAAAATTCTTCTATATATTTCAATTATATACAAAATTTTTTATGAAATTCTTTATAAAAATTCAATTAATTTTAATAGAATTTTATTTTAAATTCTGGGAATAATTTAATTATTTTTAGAAGTGTTAATAATAATTAATCTTATGCAAGAATTAAATTATTTTTAAACATGTTCATAAAAACTCTTTATTAAAGAATAATTTTAATTAAATTTCTCGAAAAAATCCAATTATTTTTAAAAAATGAAATATCAAACTGAAATGAAATATTTTGTTTGTCAAGTAAACGAAATATCAAAAAATAAAATTCTTTGATATAATTGAATTATTTACAAAAAATTTGATGAAATTCTTTATAAGAATTTAATTGACTTTAAGAGAATTTTAATTAAAATTATGATAAGAATTTAATTATTTTTAAAAAATTAAAATGATTAATTCTAGGCAAAAATTAATTTTTTAAATCTAAAATCATAACATTCTCTTAACAAAAACGTTATCCTTTAAAATTAAATAAAAATTTACTTATTAACGAAAACGAATTTTTCTTGCAATAATAGTATCAAAGAAAGAAAAAAAAAATTTCTTTAAAACAAATAATTTGTTTTTTAATTAATTGAGTAAATTTATTAAGTAAATAAATAAATAAATAAATTTTTTATTTATATAAAGAATAATTTTCAATCGAAGAAACAAGTCAAAGGAATTGAACTACATTTACAATTTTGATGTTATAAATTTCCTTTTAAATAATTTATTTTCTCTCATTAGAATAAGTAAAGCAACAGAAGAGGAATTCGAGGCGAAATTTAATCTCGAAATAGAAAAAAATGCACTTCTAGAATCCGAATTAGACGAGAAGGATGGATTAAAAGTAATTGTACAAAGACTTATGGACGAAATTAGAGGTATTTTTCTTTCTCTAATTATATGTAAAATTTGGAGAGAAAAAAATGACAGTTTAATGTTCTTTCTTTTTTGTTCTTTTCTATAGATTTGAAACAAGAAATACAAGTACAGGAGAGACGACAGCCGGACAATGATAAATCAGCAGCTGATCGTGTTCGCAATCACGTTGACAGCAATAAACTTCAAGTAGAACTTGAGTCGCATACACCGCCCTCGAGTCCAATTGTGACACAAAATTTAACGCCAACCGTCAATTCAACAACGCCACAAACTAAGAGTAAGATCAACTCTGTCTTACGTAGAACAAAGGTTTTATTAACACACATTACAAAAAGACGATTTTCATCGTCAAAATTAACTCCCAATAAATTAATAGACGAGTGTCAAAATTCAATGAAAAGATCTTCTTCATCAAACTTAAGTAACTCGTCATCAATTGAAAATTTTCAATTCCCTCGTGAATATTAGGAATATTATAATGATTAATTTTTTTCACATTTTTATTGTAATTGTACAGTAAATCTTCGTCAATATGTATACGTCTTTTTTGTCGTAGAAAAGAAAAAAAGAACAATTCACTGATGACTTGTTTTCAAATTAAGTATTCCAAATTATTTTCTATTTTTGTTAATTATTATTTATGACATTTGAATAAAGACGTTTTTCATAAAATACGATTTTTTTATATTTTCTTTTATTTAATTATATTAATTATCATAATTTATCTTAATTAAAATTCAATTATTGATTATATTTAAATTGCTTATTTTTTATTTTAATTTAACTACAATAACTAACATTATAAATTAATATAATATTCTTTTTGTTTTTTTTAGATCAAATAATAATTTGTGTGAGAATAAAAAGCCTTTTTTATTATTACTCAAATTATGAATTAATTTTATAATTATTAAAAATTAATAATTGATACATACAAAAATTTTGTTTGTTGAAAAAAAGTTTCTCAGGATAAAAAATTGATTTTAATGGTAAAAGAAGTTTCCGGAGAAACTTTTTCTTTGCTTTAATGGGAAAATTTCATGTAATTAATTTATCGTATTTGGTATTAGTTGCAAATGGCGTGGGGGGAGTGATTGGCAACAACAATAATAACAACATGAACCCCCCCTTGGCACCGTGTACGAGAATATTAGCCATGAACATGATTGGTGACCTCATGAGAAAAGTTGGGGTGAGTATAATGATTTTTATCTTTTTTTATTGTATCTAAACATTAAATAATGTTCTCTCGTAATAGGCACGTACAGTCTCTTCGCTTTTTATGTCAGAGATGGGCCGCATTTATTATTTTTATAGAAAAAGGAACTTTATCACCTAAACAATTAAAATTCCAGGGATCACAGTGTCTCCTTTTTTTACTTTTTATTTCTTTTATATTCATAATATCCTCTAAAACACCTAAAATCAAGAGTTTTTAGATTTTTCTATTAGATTTTTTGAAATTTAAAAATTTTTATATTATTTTCTCAGAGTTTTTGAATACTCTTAAAATAAGGATTCTTCATAGGAAATTTTACTATTTTTAATGATAATTCTTATATTTAAAAAATTCAATTATTTCCTAAATTTGTGGATAAAATTCTTCAAAAAATTTCAATAATTTTTATAAATTTTAAAATTCTTCTCAGAAATTCTATTATTTCCTAAAATTATAATAAATTTCTTTGCAAGAGTTTATTTCCAAAAATTTTGGACAAAATTCTTCGAAAGAATTAAATAATTTTTATAAATTGTAAAATTCTTCTCAAAAATTAAATCATTTTTATAAATAATAAAATTCATCTCAGAAATTCAAACATTTTTATTAATAATAAAAGTCTTTTCAAAAATTCAATTATTTCCTAAAATTATAATAAATTTCTTTGCAAGAATTCATTTCCAAAAATTTTGGATAAAATTCTTCGAAAGAATTAAATAATTTTTATATATTGGAAAATTGGTCGTAGAAATTAAATTATTTTTAAAAATAATAAAATATTCTTCTCAGAAATTCAATTATTTCCTAAATTTTTAACAAATTTCTTTACAAGATTTCATTTCCTAAAATTTTGGACAAAATTCTTCCAAAGAATTGAATTATTTTTCTAAATTGGAAAATTCTTTGTAGAAATTAAATTATTTTTTAAAATAATAAAATTCTTCGCAGGAATTCAATTATTTTTCCAAATAGTAATAATATTTTTTTTAAAAAACCCAATTATTCTGAAAAGTTTTTATAAAATTTTCAATAAAAATTATATTACAAAAACTACATTACTTTCAAGAAATTCTAACGAAAAGTTTATTACAAAAATTTTAATAAAAGTTTTTTAAATTGCTTCTTTTTCTATCAAGAGTTTAAAAAAAATTATTAATTACAATATTAATAAACATGATTGTTTTAGAAATTGTAAATAAATTCCGTAAAATATTTAATTTCTTTCATAATTTACAATAAAAATTATTTAAAATATTCAAATAAATTCTTCAAAATGATGAAGATTTTAAGATCTTAATAATATTCTAGGACGAAAATTAGATTATTTTCTTAAATAATAGAAGTTTTCGCAAGTATTAAAATATTTTCAAAAACTTTGATAAAATTTTATGTAAGGATTCAATTATTTCCTAAAATTTTGATAAAAGTCTTTTGAGGAATTCAATTATTTTTAATATCGTAATTTAAAAAGTCAAAACACTTGAATAGAAAAATCTAATAATAATAATAGATTATTAAAATTTTCGTCAAATAGTATTTTTATTATTTTCTATTTAATGGTAATTTTTGCACAAAAATTATTAAAATTGTCATCGAATAGTATTTTTTTATTATTTTTTGATATCTTACTATTTTTCACTGTTAATTTTTGTGTGAAAATGATGAAAATTTCCCTCGAGTTGTAAAATTTTTTGCTGGCCCATCACTGAATATGACCACGTATATCAATGTTTAAAATCAAATTGTTGTTAAAAAAATATATATACTATTTTTGGTAAGGAAAAATCTACAGATTGATTTTTTTTATCAAAGTTTTCAACTAATATTTGTATTTGTAATGTTCTCGTTTAATATTTTTGTGACCCAGTATTATTTTTTACCTATTAATAAATAGTATCTTTTCAGTTATCGTCAATTGTTGTTGAAAAATTCCCAGGGAAATAATTGAGTACATATATTTTCCTCCCTTTTTGTTTTTCTTTTTGTTGTTTTTGTGAACGTTATTAAAAAAAAAAAACTATTTTAGTAGTTGGTGTGATGTAGTTCGTGTTTTGGTAGCTTGACAGGTGGGTCTGTATAGACTGTAGGAGGGTGAAGTGCTCATGTCCAAGTGGAAAAAAGACGTATCCACAATCAACAACTAGTGATAAACCACAATCAATTCAATTAGATGCATCGCTTCAATGCATCAGACAACAACCCAAACCAACAAAAAGCTGACCGTTTGCACTACGACCACCCTCCCAAACTCCTTCGAAGCAGGTTTTTTTCATTTTCGTTTTCTCTTATGTTTGCATGATGTTTTGCTGCTTCTTTTCGAATTCCAAAAAAATAATTCTCTGCTTTCTGTTATTTTTTGTCTATTCCATTATTTTTCGTTTGTTATCGTCCTTAAAAAAAAAAGAAAAAAAAATCTAATCACATATTGAAATTTTTTTGGCAAACTAACCATTGGATAAACGTGGTCATCTTAATTTTAATTAATTATTAAAATTCAAACTTTACGTAAAAACAATTTTTTTTTCTCGTCTAATTCATATTAATTTTCCTGAAATTAGATAAAATATCTGCGATAGTGACGAACACAATGAAATTGTAATTAAAAATGCTGAAGAAAAAGGATTGTAAAGTTTTGATTATAATTAATTTATCAATTTTTTTTTGCAGGCATTGGAGAATAAAATAAATACTTGTCGTAATGCTTCAAGGGAGGATCAAGCAGTTCGGGATCTCTACAGGTAACGCTTAATAATAAGAACTAATTTATTAGGATTGTGTCGTCCTTTTAACTCTGTCGTGTTCGTGTGGAGAGAAAAAAAAGAATATTGTAAATTTGTTAATCATCCTCGATGCATGTTTCTGTGATTGTAAATTATCAGTAATTAACGCGTTTGAAACGCTTCATTTTTAAGCAAATTATTTGTAAAAGTGCGCATACATCGCTTGTCGAGACGTTTTATCGTTATTTTTTTTTCTTTTTTTTTTGCTTTTATTATGTGTATAGAACAGTCATAGTGCTTCCTCTTCATTAGTGATTATCACTATTTATAGATTATTTTCTAATAATTAGTAGTCAAATTTTTATTTTAATCGAGGGCATTGATTTTATAGAAAAAAATTCATTTTCCATGTAAGGAAGAATTTTATTTTGTTAGTATATAAAAATAAATGAATATAAATAAATAAAAATAAAATATAAAAATGATACAAATTTTTGTACAAACTTTTGATATAATAATTTTAAAAAAATCCAATGTATCAAAAGGAAAAAATCAAGTTTTTAATTAAAATTCAATTTTAACGAAAAATTTACATTTTTTTCACTTTTATTTACTTTTTGTGATTTTATGATTAATTTTTAAAGTAAATTAATTATTTGAAAAAAATTCGGAACCTAAAAAATAAAAACAAAAATCAGTGCCCTCGTTTAAAAATTTTATTTTTAATTTGATAAAATAACAAGAAACACTTCTTCGACAAGCTTTTATAATTTTTCTTTCAAGAAAATTAGAAATTTTATTTATTAATAGAACATTGTCATTTTTTATAACACTTTATAATTCTCTTTCCTTCAGAGAGTATTTTTTATGCTTTTTTTCAAAACATATTTTCTAAATATTTTCTATTTTATTCTTTTTTTTTTAAATGTATATTTTAGCTTTGTTACTTTTCATCCGGAAACCTAGTTTTAAATTTGTTTCTTTTACGATTGTACAAAGAAATGCAAATTTGAAACAAGTAAGTTTTGGAAATAAATAAAAAAAGGAAAAGAAAAGAAAATAGTAAACAAAAAAATGGAATTTTCGATTTTGCGACGTTTATTAAAAATTTTATCAATATTGACTTTTATTACGTAGATTTAATATTAATGTCTATTTAAAAATTTATTATTTAAAGTAATTTTACTCTCCTGTGAAGAAAATTATAAAGCAAGTCATTTATGACTTTGATTCATTGGAAAATACAGTTTATCAGATTTTCAACTGTTTTCTATTTGGAAAATTTAATTTATATTTAATATGCACCACATTTTTTTGTGACATTATCATTACGCATTATAAACATATTACGATTATAACGAATAACGAACAAAAATCCAGATAGAAAGTAAAAAAAATTAATTTATTAAATTTAATAAATATTAAATAATATTAAATTAAAGTTAAACAATGAGACTTTTTATTTTAATATATATATAAATTTTAAACAAAATTTAATTTCTTTCTTTAAAAAATACTTTCTGTCGGGATTTTATAAACAGGAATATTTCAATCCACTGTACATTCCAAAAATTTTGGTATAAATAGTGCAATTCACCTGTTCACGAGTACAATTTTAATTTATTTCATTTATATAATTTTGCATATTTAGGAAATTTAATAATTGTAAATTATTTAAATTACTAAATCTGTTTATAAATCTGACTCTTTATTTTTATTCTATATTTTTATTTTATATTCTAAAAAATGTTTAAATCGATTTTTAAATTACCAGACTATTATTATTTTAATTTATTAAAAACATTATTGGTTAATAAAAATAATTAACTGTCTAATTTATTTAGATATTGGTAATTATTATTATTGACCTAAGTTTATCTTGTTTGTTAATTAATAAATAATAATTAATTTATTAATATTACTTAATTAATATTACTAAACTAATTAATATTATTAATTAATAATTTAATTCGCGATTTTAAAATTAAAAAAAAAATTTTTAATTGTTAAACAATTGCAAAAATTAAATGTACTTTCAAAAAACTATTTTACTTTTTAAGAGATGTCTTAGATTGAATCTATAAGACTTTTTTTGTGATCGACGATTATTATTTGAAATAAATGTTTCTTATTTTGTCAATGTGCTTGTATTTCTTTGTTTTGTAATTTTTCTCTTTTGTAATATCAAAATACATTTGAGTAATGTAATTTTTTTATTACGCAATATGCGAGGGCTTTGGATTAAACAATTTTCTCAGACTGCGCGATAAGATTGAAGACTCAAAAACATTGTTTACAGAAATTAAAAGATTAAATAAGAATTTTAATTAGAAATTCTTAACATTTTTTTTATTTGTAAGTTTATAAATTTTATCAATTTTTTTTTGTTCTATTTAGAATCAAAGTATTTTGACAGAACTTTTTTCGCAAATTATTCTGTCTGAGAAAAAATAAGCTCTGTATTAATTTTTAATATTAAATTAAAAAATTAATTTCATTAGAATTAGAATTTTAATTAATTAAATTAATTAGTTGATTTTAATTAAATTTTAATGTTATTAGAGGTAGAAATTTTTGCTAGAAAAAATTTCAAATTTTATTTCATGACAGCAAGAGAAATTATTTTCTGCATTCGCATGATGTATTTATTTGTGTTTTGTGAATCGTTGAAAAGAAAAATCAAATGCTTATATTTTGCGGACTGATTTTTTATTGTTCAATTTAGGACAAGAAGACAAGTTCGAGGCTTAGCAACAGGCAACAACAATCATATTCGATTGTAAAGCAACTACGAAAGAAATGTGAGATAGAAATATTTTTTTTTCATATACAGCATCTTGTGTTAGGTTTCTTTTTCTATTTTTCATTTCAATGGTCATCACTAAACAAATGATAATTATTTTACTTGAAATGACGATCTTGTATAAACAAGAAAAAAAACTATACTCTCTATTTATCCATCGTGACTGAAATTTATTCTCTGCAGATTATTGCCTAATGATGTTATAAAAAAATACAATTTCCCAATTTTTATTGTACAATGAAAGAATTAATATTCATATTCAAGAATATTGATTTTTTTAAAAAAAGTTTTCTTTCTCTGCAAAGATGAATATTTATAGAAACAATCTAGTTTGTTTTTTTTACAAATTGTAAATTTTTCAATTTTTCAATTTTAAAATAAGACAAATTTTTTTTAACTTTTTTCTTTTTAGTTTTAATAATAAATTAGAAAAGAGAATAGATTCTTTCTTTTTATTCTTCGGAGAAAATTCCTTATACTTCAAATAAAATGTTTCAAGAGTTTTATCATTTTGTGCGTGTTTTTTCTTTTGTAAAATTTTTAAGTCAGTAAACGAGTAGAATTTTTTGTAAATATAAATTAAGCGTTAATTTATAAAGACCAAGATGTTTGTAAATTTTTAGAATTAATATTGTTTTCGTGTTGTAGATATATACATATATTTATGAAACGTCCCCAAAAAAAAATCATATTCATCAATTTTCAAGTTTTGTAGAAGAATTAATATGTTTATTATTTAACATATAATAAAAAACATATGTTTCTCATATTAACCACGAAAAGAAAAATAAATTTTTATAATGAAGTAAAGTCGTAAAGAATGAACAACTGGAAAATTTATTTAGAATGAGAAAAAAAAAGAATGAAGTATTTTTACAATGAATGACTGAATATTTTTTAAACTGTGAGAGTTTGATCCTACTCAACTTCTTTCTTTTTTTGTTACAAACTGAAATATCAAAATGTACAACGGAAAATAAGTTTTTATAATTCAAAATTATTATATTATAATTATGCTAATAGTAGTTTAGGGAAAGAAAATTTTTCGTATTTCCAGGAATTTTTTTCAACTATATACTATAATTAATTCCAAAGAAAATTTTAATTATAAGGGCCTTTAAAAACTTGATGATTCATGAAACAATCAGTAATTAATTAACATTTTCATATATATTTACTTATATAGAAACGACTTTTTAATATATAGAAAAAATCTTGTTTTAAGCAGAGATTAAAATTTTTTAATTTCATAAATTATTTTAATTATTGCCAATATACTATTTTCATCGTTTTTGTTTTCAGAAAAATTGTATTTATTCTAGAAAATTAAGTTCCATGAATATTTATTTCTCTAATTGTCGAATTATTTTTCTTTCAATTTTGTGCTTTTTATTTCTACTATAGTATTCCTGAGAAATTGAATCTCTAATTTTCCAAATATTTAATGAATTTAATCAATAGATATAATTAAAAATTTCAGAGAAACAGAGATTTAATTTTGTTGAAAAAATTTTTTTTTTTGAATTCGTATAAAATTTTCTCCATTACTATTGGTAATTTTAAGAGATTATTTTTCGTTTAAACGAAATTGTTTTCTTGAAATAAAGAAAAAATACTATATTATGTATACTTTATAAAAAAAATAATGTATAATCAAATATTAAAATTTTCGACCTAATGGGTTCATGTATTGACTACTCAGAAAATACCTCAAGTATATATAATTCAAAACAATTTATATATATAGTTTTGTTGCTAATAAAAATATAATTGGCTCATACTGAGTATTAAAAATTAGTAGCCAAAATTGTGATATAATCTGAATTTTAAAAAAATGTATTGTCATTATAATGTAGGAAAATTTGCTCCAGCAGACTAGTTATGTATTATGTTAAATTGAATCATTTATAAAATAAATAAAAATTGCAAAATTACGAGAACAATTTTTCTTCTTTTGTCAAAACAGGGTTGCCACAAATATTTAATTTTATATTTTTCCCTTACTTTTCCCTGATTTCCAGACAAAATTCTCACTTTTTCCCTGACCATAAAGAATATTCTGATTCACTCTAAAAATTATTAGATAATCAAGAAAAATCTTCTATTACATTTATTTACAAATTTCATTAATTGTAAAATTATTTAAAAACATCAATAACTAAATTTTTAAATAAGTATTTAATTATTACTTGTCCACGGGAATTAAAATTCTTCAGAACATTCAAATTCAAACCTTTTTGAAACTCAACAATTTATAAGAATATTATTACAAAACATAAAGAAGACGATCATTCCGAGTATTCGTGTTTTGTTATAATTTAAATAACCATGAAATTTTTCAACAAAAATTTAAATATTTACAAAAATCCTAATAAAATCCTTCACAAAAATTCAATTATTTTTAACGGTAGTAAATTTTCTCATAAAAATTCAATTATTTGAAAAAATTGTAATAAAATTCACTGCAATAATTCAATTGTTTTCATAAACAATAAATCGATTATTCGGTAATTTCATTTTTTAATCAATTTTTATTAGAAAATTCTAGGAAAAATTCAATTATTTTAATTGAAAAATAAATAATTTATTGAATAATTGAATGTTTGTTAAAATTGAATTCTCATAAAGAATTTTATCAACAAATTATTAAATAATTGAATTCTTTTGACAAATTTTAACAAGAATTTTATTCAAGTTTTTAAATATATTTAAATTTTGACGAGAATTAAAAAATATTTTTTATATAAATGAATATTGAAGAATTTTATTATTTATAAAGATAATTGAAATTTTGAACATAATTGAATTTCTGCGAAGAATTTTATTACTTTTGAAAATAATTTAATTCTTTCAACGAATTTTATTCAAGTTTATAAAAATAATTGAATTTCGGTGAAGAATTTTATTATTTCTAAAAATAATTGAATTCTTAAAAAGAACTTTGTTAAATTTTTTTCAATAACTGAACTCTTGCGACGAATTTTATAATATTCTTTTTAAATAATTGATATTTTTCGAAAAATTATTTGAAATTTTTTATATTAAATAATTGAATTCTTGTGAAAATTTTATTATTTATGAAAATAATTGGTTTATTTAAAAGAAATTTATCAAAAATTTTATAAATTATTGAATTCCTGTGAAATTTTTCCAAGAATTTTATTTAAGTTTTTAAAAAAAATTGAAATTTGAAGAAGAATTGTATTATTTATAAAGAAAATTGGAATTTTTATGAGAATTCTTAAAAAAATTTTGAACATAATTGAATTTTGGAGAAGAATTTTTTTATTTTCAAATACTATAATTGAAATGACCAGAAATTTTTTTAAATTTTTGTATATAATTGAATCTCTGCGAAAAAGTTTATTACTTTTTGAAAATAATTGAATTTCTTTAATTATTTGTAACTTTTCCAAAATTAAATTTTTTTTAGTATTTTTAACTAAAATTCTTTTATCAATCTAGTATTTATGAAAATTGTAAAAATTATTAATTACATAATTTATAAGTCATAATTTTATGATAGTTCTTTAAAAAGAAATTATTGTCTGAAATAGGAAAAATTCAAGGTTTTGTATTAAAATTCGTGGTTATTTTTATAGTTTACAAGGCAAACAAAAAACATCTAAATTTAGAGTTTTTTCATAATTTTTTGAAATTCGATTTTTTCCAATACTTTTACTAAAAAAAACCCTGACTTTTTCCTGACCAATTTTACTTTCCCTGACTTCCCTGACCTGAGGCAACCCTGCAAAATGCCTAAGAATTTCCTTATTAAAAAAAAAGAAATGAAACAATCGAAAACTATTAAAACTAGTGGAAGATATAATAAAGACACAAGTGTTCTGTGCTTAATTATTTATTTAAGAAATTATTGGAGGAGGATTTTGTTACAGAAAAACTAGGAAAATCCCAGAGTCAACTAAACATAACTTTCTTGTAACCAAGTGATCAAGTTACTTTCTTCTTTTTTTTCAACTATTCGGTCAAGTTATAGGAAACGTATCTTATTATCTAACAGAACTCACTATTGTTTATATAGTTACAAATACAATTATAAGAACGATGAACAATGAAAAAAAGAAGACGAATGAATGACTTGAAGAAAATGTCGGTTAATGAAAAAGAAAACAAATACAAAAATTGAAAACACCCTTTTTGTGAATTTCACTTCAATTTTTTTTTTGCTTTTTTTTTACAAATTCTTTCGAAACATTTAGAAAATTATTTGTCGTATCACAAATCTTATAAAAAAAGTGTTTTATGATCTAATTTTGTGTCCAACGACACTGCTATAAATTCAAATTTATACTTGATTGATGAATATAAAAAGAAAAAAAAATTTTTTTTTTCACTGTCAGAATGAGATTCTAAAAGGGCTTAATGAGAATAAAGAAATTATTAATTAATCAAAGAGATTCTATCATATTTTTTTTTCTTCTTTTATAGAAAGCTATTTTTTTGTGTGTGTGAATATCTACGTATCTAATTTATGATTTGCTACACGATTTTCTGCTCGATAGTGAAATGCAACGAAACAATATTGATTAAAGGTTATAGTAATCGTAAATTGTATAAGATAATTAGGCTGCTTAAGCACGCTCGCCACGAATTCGTCGAGCCAATTGGATGTCCTTCGGCATAATTGTTACTCGTTTGGCGTGAATAGCGCACAAATTAGTGTCTTCGAAGAGACCCACCAAGTATGCCTCGGACGCTTCCTGAAGGGCGCCAATCGCCGCACTTTGGAAACGAAGATCAGTTTTGAAATCCTGCGCAATTTCACGAACTAATCGCTGGAAGGGCAATTTTCTGATCAACAATTCAGTGGACTTTTGGTATCTTCGAATTTCTCGAAGGGCGACAGTTCCGGGCCTGTAAGAATTTTAGTTCAATTAGTACAATAATTCAATATAATTAAATAATTAATTCTAATTCAATAAATTAATAAAATTGATTAAATTAAATGAAAATTTTAAAAAAATTGAAAATTCCTTCATGGAAAATTAAAATTATTTCGTTTAGCAAGAATTCGACAAAAGTAGGAATACAAGTTTAACAAATGTCCTAATTTCGTGCTTTAGAAAAACAAGCGAATTAAATTTTAAATTTGTTTTGTCAGAAGCTTCATATTTTTGGACATTTAAAACTATTTAAAGTTTCATTTTCAATGTTTCGGTTATTTGGATTTAGAAAATTGTAGTTTAGATTTAGTTTTTATTTAAAATAATTCCATGATCTTACTATTAAAAGTTGCATTTGAATAAAAATTACAATTTTGTCAATAAGACATGATGAGAAACTTTTTCAGGGTTGTCACAGGTCAGGGAATTCAGGGAAAAGTCAGGGAAAGTAAAATTGGTCATGGAAGTCAGGGAAAAGTCAGGGATTTTTACTAAAAGTACTGGAAAAAATTGAATTTTTAAAAGTCATGAGAAAACTGAAATTTTTTTCTTTTTGACTCGTAAACTATGAAATTACAACAAATTTTAATACAAAACCTACAATTTTTCTATTTCTGACAATACTTCCTTTTTAAATAACTTAAATTTTCAAAAACTATCATAAAATTAATAATAAATAATAATTGAATAAAATTAATAATAACTATTATAAATTATTTTATGAATAATTTTTACAATTTTCATAAATACTAGATTGATAAAAGAATTTTAGTTAAAAATACTAAAAAAATTAGATTTTAGAAAAGTTACAAATGATTACAGACATTCAATTATTTTCAAAAGTTAAAAAAATTCTTTGCAGAATTTCAATTATATTTAAAAATTTTAATAAAATTCTTGGCAAAATTTTGTAGGAATTAAATTTTAATGAATTAATTCAAAATAATTCCATTATTTTCATAAGTAATAAAATTTTCATAGGAATTCAATTATTTAAAATACAAAATTTCATAAAATTTTTCGGAAAAATATAAATTATTTAAAAAATTCTTCACAGAAATTCAATTATTTTTATAAACTGGAATAAAATTCTTTGTAAGAATTCAATTATTTATAAACTGGAATAAAATTCTTTGTAAGAATTCAATTATTTATATAAATAAGAAAATTCTTCACATAAATACAGTTATTTTTATAAATTTGAATAAAATTCGTTGGAAGAATTAAATTATTTTTAAAATGTCATAAAATTCTTCGCAGAAATCCAATTGTGTTTGAAAATTAAAAAAGAAAAAAATTCTTGTTAAAATCCCAAGTAACTTTATAAATAATAAAATTCTTCTCCAAAATTCAATTATTTTATGGAAATTTTAAGAAGATTTAAATTATTTTCAAAAGTAATAAAACTCATCGCAGAATTAATGCGAATTAAATTTTAACAAAGAACATTCTATTATTCAATAAATTATTTATTTTTTAATTTAAATAATTGAATTCTTCTTGAATTTTCTAATAAAAATTGATTTAAAAATGAATTAACGGATAATCGATTTATTATTATTTATGAAAGTAATTGAATTATTGCCACGAGTTTTATTACATTTTTTTAAAAATAATTTAATTTTTTTGAGAAATTTTACTGCTTGTAAAAATAATTGAATTCTTGCAAAGTTTTAGATATAAACCTATCATTTTCTCCACTTTCTTAATTATTACAGAATTCAAATTAGTATATTAAAATGCAGCTTTTATTTTTTGCAACTCTTTCGAATAATCGCAATGAAATTGATTATAATCAGAAAAAATTGAGATAAACATTTACCTATAACGATGCGGTTTCTTTACTCCTCCAGTGGAAGGTGCACTTTTACGCGCTGCCTTTGTTGCGAGCTGTTTACGCGGAGCCTTTCCTCCGGTAGATTTACGCGCTGTCTGCTTAGTACGAGCCATGTTTTAACCTTAAAAAAAAGTAAACATTAACGAAAAATTCCCCGAATTCCTCTATATTTAACAATTTTAAAACCTAGCATTAAAAAAAAAAGGATGAACCAAGAGAAATTTTGCACGGTGCACAAAATCAGATCCAAAGACAAGCGAGTTTATCGTAAACCCCCCCACCCCCTTCCAAATGTTTTGCGCTCTTTCTCCTGACACAAAGAGTTAAAGGGGGGAGGGTAAACAAATATCAAAGTGGGAGATAAATAATCCAAGTGTGGTGGGAGTCAAAACCCGGTTAAGACTTGTGCAGCGGAATCGCGCTTCAAGGAACGCCATCGCGTTGCGCAATGCACAAACTTTCGTTCGTCTTGCAATGATTATAAAAAAAAAGAAAGAAAGAGAGAGAGAGAGAGAGAGACACATAGACATTTTTCCGGATGAAAATTCGAAATACTGAAATAATCAAATTTTCCCGATGTCACATAATAAAAACAATTTTTCCTCCTTGTTTTCACCGTAAATTCATGAAAATTCCAATCAATTTCACAAATACAGCATGTGCTTCTTGTTATCTGTAGACGTCGACCGCCACAAACAATAATTCCCTCCAAACATATAACGTCAATCACAAAATGGTGGCGATGGCACCAAAACGCTTTGCCGCGAAAAAGCCAAACATTTTCCACCAATTTTCCCAATTTTTCGCACAAATTTCACACAATAACAATATTAATCACATGAAATGACACATATTACGAAATATAATGCAACTTTTAAATTGTTTACTCACCTTTCTCCAGGTATATGTCACGAAAAATACGGAGGTAATACACAAACGATTCCTTGTACTTCGATGGCAGTGGATGCTCTTCTCTCCTCACCGCTCTCATCTACCGATTCATAACTCCCTTGTCCCTACCCTAACTAAACTTCTATACCCCCCTAGACACTAGTGTATACACCAGTTGTGTTGACCAATTATTATCAAGCAAATTTCAAAGACAATTTCAACCGAATTATAATGGACTTTCAAACTTGATCTAAATTATCGTCTTCTCGTGTTTACACAAAAAGGAAAATTTTAATTTCCCATAATCGTGTATATTAGAAAATTCCAGAAGCACCCCCCCCCCAATTTAGAGGGGGAGGGGCCTGTCACGTCTAGGAAAATCCACGTATAAATTTCTGGCTGGTAACAGATATCGATCGATTAACTTTCCCAAATAAAAATGAATAATGGCAGACGGTAATTACATCCGCTTGAAAATAAAAGCAATTAAAATAGCGTTTAATTGATAAGAAAAGTAATATAAAGGAAAATTCAAACAGAGCGCGAAATTCCGAAAATACAACAACTTATTAAAAAAGAAATTCTGTAATTTTAATTTCGATTGTTTTCTTGAATTAAAAATTCTGAAATTATGATTATTATTAGTTTTTTTGAGTCTGGAAATGTAAAACTATACAATATAAATGTTTAATTCTACAAATCTTCTACTATATTTAAATTCACTTCTAGGTTATGAGACAAAACGTAAAGAACTAAAATTTATCTCTTCAATTATAATAACGATCAAATAATTGTTTTAAAATGTAAATAGACGTAAAATAAAACAGTAGAACACAAATATTCTTTTATCAGGATTTATTGGCATGATAATAAAGATATTAAATAGTTTACAAATGTAGTATTACATTTTTTTTTGTTTTGAAATCGTGAAGAATTTTTCATTTTCCTAGAGATACATTTTTGTGTTTTTGTTTTTCGTTTTTTTTTTTTTTTTGTTTAAAGAAAAAAGGACTAATCATTTTCACAACAGCAGAGTTGAAACAAGTACAAGAAGTTTTTGTCAAAGGTAAAAATAATGAGCTAATTTTTACAGTAAAATACTTGAGTAATATATAATACATTTTCAAGATATCTTGTAGTGATTATTGCAAATTAAAATCTTTTAAAAATTAACATACATGAAAAACGAATAACGAGATCAAGATGACAGCTGAATTAGGGATTAATTAGCATTAATATAAAATAAAAAGGGGTTTTTTTTTAATTATACGATGATTTCTGTAACTAACAATAAGTGAATGTTATTCATTTTTCATATTGTACCTTCGATTTCTTGCAATTTTTTCTTCTTCTTCTTCTTCTTTTTCTCATTTCTAATCACACTTAACTACAAGAGTGCAAGTCTTAAACCTAGACAACAAAAATTTACGAAATTACAAGTAGACATGTGGAAAAAGTTTTCTTTTTGTAAATAGTCAAGTGACTATAATGAAGAAAAAGCTCTTGAAAAAGTCTTACAGGAATTACGTAAATTTTCGTGTGAATACAAATTTACGTCATCTAGAAAATACAATAAAAGGCCAATTTCAATGGAATGTACTTTGAAATTGACACTTTCTAAGTATTATTACATTATCTAAAAGCTACGTCTATAAAATTACACATTAAATATACTCTATTTTTTTAATCTGAAAAATCATTTTTGATACAGTCAAAAACAATTTCTCTTTATTAATATTATAGAGGGAGGAAAACATTTTTCATCACACTGAAAGAGCAATCGTTTATACATAATCGTTGACAGGGAATTAAACGAAAATTCCATTCATCAGAATTAATCTTTCATAGCGAGAAAAAAAAAATTCAACAGTTTCTACTTTAAAAAGCAGTTGTGAGAAAAGCCTGATTTAAACTATAAGAATTCTTTATTATAGCCTCTTGTTAAACAAACAGCTATTTCTAAAAGATAAAAACGTACAAAAATAACTCAATTTTCAAATTTTCTCTTTTACTCGGACCACGTTAATCTGAATTATCTGAATCAATAAAAAGAAAAGAAATGATACTCGAAAAATTTCTTACTCTATCGAAAAATTAATTACAAATATTGCATTTTAACAAGAATTTTGTCTAGGTTTAATTTTCAAGAAGTGCTTGGCAGTGAGGGACAGAGAACAAAAAAAAAACATATTTTTTTTTGCAAAGAAATCGCGTGATACATTGCCAAAAAAAATAATGTTCAATAAAATAAAAATTGTATAATAATAATAATAAAAAAAGAATGGTGAGAACTTAAGCACGTTCGCCACGAATTCGTCGAGCCAATTGAATATCTTTGGGCATAATGGTTACCCGCTTAGCGTGGATAGCGCACAAATTGGTATCTTCAAAGAGACCCACCAAGTATGCCTCGGACGCTTCCTGAAGGGCGCCAATCGCCGCACTTTGGAAACGAAGATCAGTTTTGAAATCCTGTGCAATTTCACGCACCAATCGTTGGAAGGGCAATTTTCTGATCAACAATTCAGTGGACTTTTGGTATCTTCGAATTTCTCGAAGGGCGACAGTTCCGGGCCTGGGGAAAAAAGTTTAATCAGTCAACTTGTTTTTGGAAATGAAGAGAATTTCTAATAAAACATAAATATGGATTTTTTTAGATTTCTTCTTCTTAATTACCTATAACGATGCGGTTTCTTTACTCCTCCGGTGGAAGGTGCACTTTTACGTGCTGCCTTTGTCGCGAGCTGTTTTCGGGGAGCTTTTCCTCCCGTTGATTTACGTGCTGTCTGCTTAGTACGAGCCATTTCTAAAAAGAAAAAAAAACATTCCATTAGATTTCGAAAATTTAAGTCCAAAATTTGGTTAAAATAAAAAAACATCAATAAAAAATAATAATTTTACTGTGGAAAGAAAAGAATTTCTTAAAAAAAAATTATCCTGCCGACATTAAAATCGAATCAAACAAAATCGTGTAAATTTAAAAGAAGCAATTATTCCGAGAATAATAAAGATAGCAATTTATGAAGAAATATGAATTTAACAGAAAAACAATATTTTTGCTTGTAATAAAAGTTTCAAGGTCACGAGAAAAAAATAAATACACATCATCTCAAGTCCTTCGACTTTCTCAATTGAAAGAATCCACATTTTCTCAATAGAATATTGTAAATAATTCACAATATCAAATTAAATATAAAAAAAGACATTAAAAAATATCACTAGAACCAAAATTAAAAAAATGTTTTCCAAAAGAAAGAATGTTTAAAAATTTAAGGAAAAAAACAATTACATTTTAGAAAAATTCAGAAAAACTTGGGAGGGACAAAATCAAGTCAATAGACGCGATACGAGAAATCCCGCTTTTTTTCTCTCTCCCAACAAGAATGTTGTTTTTATCATCGTGTCAATATTTTGACCTCGTTTTCTCTTCAAATAACCAAAAGATAGTAATTTTTCTGCTTCAATGCAATAAATTCCAGACAAATTGTATTCAAGATTAGAAGAGCAATATTATTTTGATAAATATTTTACAGCTTTCCCTCCAACAACAGGGAACATGAACAATTATCAAAATGGCGGATGTAATCACATACATTGAGTGAAAAGACGCTATTCTAAGAAAACGAGTATTTCATCATTTTGAGCAATGTGAGATATTTAAATATTGCATAAAGTTTATTGTCCCTCTTTTTGTTTCACAATAATTAGCGAAATTTGCACATAATTCGATTGATTTTGCTTACCGTTTTATGTTTATTTCTTTAAACGTTTACTTTTTCGACACAAAATTAACAACTTTCACTTTCAACGGCTGATGCAAAACTGACGACGGAATTTATTTCAATAACCGGATCGCGCACTCTAGTGTTGAAAATTTGTAACTCTACTGAAGTGGGTTCTGATTGGACGCAATGCACCGGAAGTGTATTGAGTTGCGCCAATAGTAGACGCTGTTAGATTTGAGAAACTTCCAGGCGCCATTATAAAATTTCCATTGACCAATGGAAACTCATTGTCATTTTTCGAATCGTAAAATCCATAAAATTCAAATTTTTCAATTAGGCAATTAGGTGTAATTTGTGTTAATAAATTAATATTAATGATGTTAATAAAAAGAGACGTTTTGCGAAGAAAGGGAGATAAAAAACAAAATCTTATTAGGTTAAGTTTTCTTTTTTTTACTTTTAAGAATTCTTGAGATTAAATTTTTTCTCTTTATTTATTTGGAAAATTGGAGATAATTTTTAATGGACATTTTAAATGTTATAAATTAAATATTAGTTTAAATTAAGAATTAATCTAGCTTTATGTATTTTTATACACTCGAAATCGTTGAAGTTCTTAAACCACGAAACCGACAAAAAAACATGACGAACATAACCTATAAATTTTTGACAGTTCCCTTTGTTTGGGGCATGTCACAAATAAATAAAGTATATTTATAAATAAAAAAACTTTCTAATGGTAATACTGATGGTTATAATAGTTAAATGTAAAATACTGAATCAATTGTAATTTAATAGATATTACGATAAATAGACTATTAGAGATAGAAGTAAAAAATAGAATTAGACTTTTTTTTCTAGTCTTCGAATGCTTATTTTTTTTTAAAGTGAAGTCGTTGTAAAGTGAACATAAAAATAATACAGCATTGTCATATATTTAATAATTTCAATTTATTGATTTACAATACCTATTTTTATTATATTACACTACCTATTATAATTATAGCATAAGAAGCAGTAATGAAAATTCGTTCTACGAATTATGTACGTCGTAAGATATCATTACTATAATGTATAAACTTTCAGTCGTCAAAAAAATATTAGAACAAAATTTATTTAACGATTACAATAGCTACTAAACTATCTCGGTCTTAATTTCATTAATTAATTCTGTCTTGCCAAAAATATCTGTTTCAATATTTTGTTTTTATTCGAACGACGTTTTTTCAGAATTTCTTTTCTTTTGCTATTCAATTTGTACTGACATTTATTAGAATTCACTACTACATTTTTTTTTACTATAATGTAGAATTTTACTGTTTAAAACAAACGAACTTTATTTATTTATTTTGGAAAATTAAGTCTTTCTTTTCTTTTTTTTTTTTAAATATGCGTCAAGTTGTTTCCATCTATTATTTTCTATACAAAGTTTATTATTTTTTGTGCCGGTTTTCTTTTTCTTATTTAACAATCTAAGCGATAATGAATTAAAAACATTTCGATAAATTTGTACACGTACCGAAAATTCTTTGAGAGTTTTGCACTTAGAACAATACCTTTTCTTTTTTCTTTTATTATTTTTTTTTGTACGCAGTATCAGACTTTTATTATATTCAAAAAAGAAATTCGCTTATAATGCGATCTTGGCTTTTTTGTATTTTGGAAAAAAAGGATTAATTTTCTAAGTAGAAAAAAATTTCTTTTTCAAGATAATTATTAATTTACTATTTTTGTTATAAATAAAAAAAAAGAAAAAATAATTTTAAATAAATAAATCATTGTTTTTATATATTTTCATAAAAAACTAAATTCAATTATAGATAAAAAAATTACCTATAAACATACGAAAAAAAGAATAGAATCTTTTTTTTTAAGAAGACGAAAAAAAAGAAAAAAGTATTGTGTACAGCCTCGCAGAACGCATGATAATCAAAAATAATTAAATGCATTATTATGAAAAATATCAGTATGACATCACAAAATCAGACAAACCACAGTTGAAATCTTATAAATATAAAATGTCTCTCATTATTCATTTTTCGAATAATCGAAAATTGAATTTGTCATAATATTTTGTTGTTATTTAAAAAAATAACTGTGAGGTCCCACACGAATCGAGTTAATTAAACTCACAATATTTTTTTTATATATTTATATATATATATAGAATGCAAGACACGCATTACAATAAATTCGGTGATTTCAAACACCAAACAGTGAAAAATTTTTATTTATTTATTTTTTTGAATTTTTATCGCCTTTCAATTTGCGCTTGTCTTTATACATATACATTTAGGTAAGAAAAAGATTTCTTTAAAATTTAAATCGACGATTCTCAAATTAAATCAAGTCTCGAATTACAAAAAAAAAAGAAAAGCATTGTCATTTTTTTATATGTTCTTGAAATCTCGCAGTCTTTAGACCATTAGAAAAATTTTTGCTGAGGTATCTTAAAAGTCGTATATTGTTGTAAATATTTTCATATTTCTAATATACATATATATAATATATATTTTAATTATATATATAATATATATTTATTACATATAGTTAATCATATTTTTAATCATATTTTCATAATCATATATTTTTAATTATTAACTTACATATATGATTGTAGTTCAGTGATTTTCTTTTTCTTCAAATCGAACTTTAGATTCAATTTGAGATCGTTTTTTGTTTGTTTCTTTGTTTCTTTGTTTTACGTATTATAAAAGAATAGTTACAATGCTCAAAAGCGGTTACTTCATTATATAAGATTTTGCTTTCTTTTTTTTAAAAACGTACAAAAATCCAATTATTATTATTATACGAAAAAACAGTCGGTGATATGAGTTTTGAGAATTCTTTTCGGGTATTACAATATTAATAGAAGTAACCACAACCAGAACGACAGATCATTTTGAAAATCTATTAATTTGTTAATACCGTCTATTATCTTTAATATTTTTGTTTCTTTATAAGCTAGGATAATAGTTTATTGTTTCGATTGCATTGACAGAGGTGGCCACCAGGAATCGAGTGAATTTTGTTTAAAAAATTTTTTTTTCCATCTTTTAGTAATAATCTTCACAATGACTAGTGTCCTTTAAGGGGAAAGGACTTTTTTTCGAAAATATGTTTTTCTTTCTTTAGCCACACCCTGTTCGGATTCAGAATGATCCACAAATTTAGTCCTTGAATTTTTCATATCTCAAGAAAGGAGAGATAAAAATTTAGAATAAATTTTCTTTTTCAAATTCTTTTAATTTTGTATCTCTAATTTTGTATTTTATTTTTAAGGATGTTCAAACAGTGTTTAAATAAAAAATTAAAATTATCATAATTTTTACCCCGGAGAAATTTTGCTAAATTTGATTGTATAATTAGAGAAAATTATCTATATTTTTCTTTTAAATAATTATGTGAACGATAGAGTTATTCTCTGCAACATTCTCCACACAATTGTTTGTTAAATTTTATTAACTTTGTTCAAAGTTTATTGAGCAAATCAAATTTTTGCATCATTTAAACAAAATACGAATTTTTTAGAGCAAAAAAATAAATTTTTATAATATTTTTCCGTAAATTTAAGAAAAAAGATAATTTTTAAAAACAATTTTCCCCAAGTCTGGAGAAACAAACTCGAGAAATATCGAACATCGTTAAAAATTGGCAAATTTTAATTTTTCTGTAAAATCTCAATCCCTTAAAAATTATCGATATTTTTTAAAAATTCACTATTAATTGGTTTTTATTCGGTATTGATAACTTTATGCATACGGTACTGTATGATATTTTAATTATAAATTCTATAGCAAGCCAATTATTTTCATTATTAATTAATTAATGAGTAGACATTAATTAATAATAGACATTTAGAAATATAAATATATGACAAAATTACGAAAAAATTTCGATGTCCTTTCTTCAGATGCGTAATTTAATTTGTATTCACAATAATAAAGATTAAACTTTGTGGAATATCCGTTTCTTTCCATTTTTAAATATAATAAATAGCACATTTTTTTTGTTTTAACACCGCAAGCTAGATATTACGAATATAATTTGTTTTCTTTTTTTCCCTTGCTCATTAACATAAGTCAAATGACTTGTAATTTTCATCCTTGTATTTAGTGTGACATCTAGATCAAGCTTATATAATATTAAAATTTTTTTTTTATAAACATTTGTCTTTTATTCATCTTTCGATTTCACCTACACTTGTGTTTTCTTTTATTTTTTCTTCTTCTTCTTTAAATCTTTAGGCTACGCAAACATTGTATTATTGTTCCGGAAGACGGTTTTGTCTCATTATTGCAAAAATAGTCAAACGCTTCTTTAAACAGGCGCGTTTCTATTGGATTCTGCATTTTGCATTAAAATCCCGTCGAACTTTGTTTCTTTTTTTTTTCATTGTTGAAAATTTTTTTAATTAAATTATTCTTTTTTCACATTTAAAAACTTTGAAAAACTTTTCATTACACTAAGTTACAGAGATGCAGAATTCACAATAGAAATCGAAATATGTAACAGTTCATTTTATTTTATCAATTTGATAACTATAGTACTTTCTTAAATTCTGCGATGACAGATAATTGTTTTTATTTTAATGCTGAACGATACTTTTTTTTAATTTTATTCGCAGTGCAAGGATTTTTTTTTGTAGATTTTCTTTTTGTCAGGTTTTTACCTTTTAAATTTAATTTTAAATTATGAAGAGTGATAAAAATGATTAAATCGAACAAAAATTGGTCCCTTGACAATTTCTTCTTTTGTAGATAGTATAAAATTTTATTCGGAAATTCGAAATTTTTTTATTCAAAATATGAAATTCTGTTCCTTGGAAAATTTCGTTCTTTAAAAAAGGAGAATTTCCTTTATATCGAAAATTTCGCTGGAAACAAAATTTTACTGCAGTTGAATTTAAAAAAATTTTACTGTAGTTAAATTTTAAAAAATTGTACTGTAGTTGAATTTTAAAAGTAGAAAATTTTTTCTTGTCATAGAAAACCTCGCAGTGTGAACAAATGTCTCTAATTTAATTTCGAAAATAGCAAATTATTTTTCACCAGAAAAATTTCCTTCAATTAAAAAATTTTCCTTTTGTCGATTTTTCACAAATAGAAAAATCTATTTAAAAAATCGAAAATTCTATTTGCAGAGTAGAACAATCTATTTGGAAAATAATAAAAAAATGTTTGCAAAATAGAAAAAATTTCTTTCCAAATGAATCATAATTTTTCGTCTACATAATTATAAAGTTTTGCAATACGAGAAATAATTTTTTAAAAAGTCCTTGAACTGCAAAATGAATCATTTTTTTTTGCACAAAAGTACTCGCTCAGCAGAAAATGTCAGAAAGTGAAAGTAATAGAAAATTACATAATAAATTGCATGGTCGAATATCAAAAACTACAATATTGATTACAGATGACCTGGATTGACAATTATTATCGACAAATTGTAATACAAATGATATATTTTTTAAGATCATTATTATTATTATTATAATTATTATTATTATATTAATATTATTTTTTACACAATTTATTATCGTCAAAAGTAGCCTAGTGATTATGTGTAGGTTTATTTTATTTTCTGTACTGTGCAGATAATTCTTCAGTTCAACAAGTTCTTTTTTTTTATTCCAAAAATTCTTTCGTCACTATCTGTTAAATCCCTTAAAAAATGTAAATTGCAAATTTCTTTTAATCATTATCTATTAAAAAAGCAAATTATTTTAAGAAACCATTAACTTATTGGAAGAATCATTCGCACAAACAGGCCATTACACGTCGTCGCCTTTTTGTATTGTTTTATGATTTTTTCAAAAATATATATAATATTTTTTTTCAATTTTGTCTGCCCTATTGTTGGTTGTCTTTGTTTTATTGATTAATTTAAGCTCTTTACACAAAAATGTTTTTTTATTAAAACTTTTTTTTTAAATATATTAATTATTAATTATCAATACACAATTATTAGCATATAATTGATATTAGTGTATAAGCGTGTAATTATAGTTATATAAATATATAATTTACATAACTATTAATACATTATTTTATCTTTTTCTTTTAATTTCAAAAAAACTTATGAAAGCAAAGAAACCAACAAATAGGACAGAATTTTTATATTTTATAAATATTCAACTGCGTAAGTTTTTATTGGATAAGTAATAATAGCTAATCATTCACTTTGTTACTCTCCTATTAACCTATTTGTAGCTAAATTTGTCGTCCTCACAATAATTTAATTTCATAATAATTATTAATATGATCGTAGTATATTATTCATTATTATAAGTAAAATAGCGTAATATGAATGTAATTGTTTACAATATTTATATATATATAATATATTTATTTATTTATATAATTATATTAATCAGAAATATCATTTCTAAACTCTTTCATTTTGCTTGGCGTGATCGAAAGTTAACTATAATAATACGTCATTTTTTAATGATAATAAAAACATGATTATTAAAAACTTATTTCTTTTTGCAAAAGAAATTGATCTATAGAATTTTATTATTTCTTCGAGAAAAAAAAAATTAAATAGAATCATTAAATTATTTTATAAAAAAATATAATTCATATTTGGAATATTAATTTAATTTCTTTTCCAATCACCAAGAGTAATATAATATTAACTATTTTTTTTTCTTTAAAATCCAATTAATTTTCAACACTTCTATTTAAAACATTTTTTCTTTTTTTGAATTTTTTTTTTTTAGATAAATTTGCAAACGACAAATTTTTAATTTATGAATTAAAAAAAATATATAGTTATGACTATAAAATGCAAAAACAATGAAATGCAGAATAAAAATATTTGTTACAAGGATTATAGCATTTTTTTTCGAAACAAATTAATTAAATAATGATAAAGCTAAATTGTTAAAGATTCATCAGTTCAATGGAAATTTATATATAATTATATAGTAAAAACACACATACACACACAAGGAGTGAACTGACGATCACGACGAGCGTACACTAATCGTAAATGCAATTTTTTTCACGAGTTTCCGATAAAAAACTAATTCGAGTATTAATTTGTATTTTTTTCAAAACTTTCTTTTCATCATAATTGTTTTTATACTATTATTTTGTTAATGCGAGGACTCGTAAAAAAAAATGCATGTACAATGGCAAAATTGAAAAAAATGCATTATTGTAATGCTAATTTCTTTTTTCTTTTAAAAACCTAGATAGTATCTTGAAATTTATCTCATGTTATGCACGATGAACAAAAATTTATGTTTCATTTTATTCATTCGTCATCGTATGAATTACTATAAAATATATAATTTGTAATTATAACAATTTTCCCCCTTTTTTTTCTTTTCCACATGAATTAGACGAAATAATCTTTAATTTTATACAATAGTCGTAATATACTTTCCTTGGAAAAAAAAATTTCTCTCTATTATTTCATAAATCGTGCACATCATGAGTTAATTCATACTTTTACTTTTTAACGTGTATTAATATTTTAATATTTATCTAAAAACTGATCTAATAAAAAAACATTTCTTTTTGGCCTCATAATTTTTTTTTATACAAAAATTATTATTTCAGAAAATTTTTTTTTTTAACTGGAAAAATTAACAATATTGAATTGCGCAATTATTATTGATTCTTTTTGTGGTAAATTCTGTTATAATACCCTCTGCGATCCTTCTTTCATTATTTTTTTTTATTGTAATTGTATTATACTATTAATATTATTATTTATTATTATTTATTATTCTTGAGGCAAGAATCTTAAAAATTCAATCTTTTTTTCCCTTTAAAAAAGAAATAGAAAATGCAGGGTATTATTACAAATTTAAAAAAAAAATGTTTCAACAATTTCAGTCCTTTATTAATAAAAATTAGATACTTTTTATAAGTAGAATTAAATCTATTCAAATTCTTGTAGCACAAGTTATTGCCTTTTAAACTTAAATATTTTTAATTTTAATTTTAATTAATTAAATAAATTAAAATCAATTTAAAGGACTGAAAATATTGTTCTTTTCTTGATTTTTAAAACTAATAATTGTAACATTGTAATACCTAAGAAAAAATTTGATAGCTTCCTATCTATCCTAGTAATTTGTATCTTAGAGAATATAATATATATATTTATATTTTTTTAATTACGAATGCTATAGTCCTTCTTTGTCATAGAATTTAACAATATTATTATTATTAATATTATTATTATTTAGTAGTAGTAGTAGTAGTTAGAAAAAAAATAAAGAGTAGAAAACAAATTTCTAGTGCCTGTCAACTACAGAATATCAATAGTTGTTTTATCTATTTAAATCATCAAATAACGTTCTTTTTTTTTAATTTTGATGGAAAATAAACGTACCGGCGCGGAATCAAGCTGAAGATTTATATTCATTATTAAATACATTATTTTGATTAATAAATTGAAAAATCCTAAGTTTTCACCTATTAACATACAATTATCATTTGAATAAACGTCACAACACAAACGAGTCGAACCATTCATATTAATATTTTTTTCGTTATTATTTTAAAAATTAAAATTAAAAATAATCGTAAAATTAATCTAAATACTGTACTTAAAAAAATGCAATCTTTTTTTTTAAATACAGATCTTTTGTTTTTTTTAATTAACGTGGAAAAAAGTAGTTATTTTTTTATCTATACTTGAAAACCATAATATATTGTAATATGTATATATTTGTTTAGTATCAATCATGTATTTCCTACTTACAATCTACATAAAACCTAATTGCAATTATGAAAATAGAAGCATATTCATATAAAATTCAAGCTATACGATTATATTTACTCATCTCTATTCGTGCATCTAAATCTAATTAGGTTTTTTCTCATTATCGTGATTTTTCCTTTTTTTTTTTTTAGAAAAAAGTTAGAAAAATTCTCTTCATTTTTCCTAAAAAATTCATTTATTTAATTCTTTTATCAAATTCTAATTATTTTCTCAATGTTCTCTATTATAAAAAAAAAATTGTCAACTTTTATTATTATTATTTATGCCCGAATTTTATTAACGATCGAGAAACGTCTTTGAAAATAAGATATTAATTTATATTCTGGTTAATACTCAATTTAATTACTATGGATACCCCTGTTGAGGTCAATTGAAAAATCCTACTTATATAGTTTTAAATATATAGAAATATAAATGCAATCTTCAGCTTGATTACGCTGAAAAAAAAGTTCCATCAGCCTTTTCTCCTTGGAACTACTTTTAAGTGTTGCGTTTTCTTTTCATCTTTAATTTAAATTAAATAATTTGATACTAAAAAAGCTTTCGGAATGACCAGATATAAGGGGACAATCGAGGGGGGGGCGGTGGGCAACCGGTACGAAATTGATTAAAAGATTCTAAAAAGAGAAAAACGTGTAAGAATTGTCATATCACATCCACCTTATCATTTATTGTGGAGTCTCGGAAGCAGTTTTTTTTTCTCTTGAATTTTCATTTTTTTGTTTCTTTCTTTTCTCTGTGTGTGTGTCTCTCTCTCTCTTTTTTTTGTCATTGAGGATTGCTTTCTTAAATGTCCGAGTACTCAATTAATGCAATACTTGTCCCCATGTTGATTGGTGCTAAAATTTTTTTTTTCTTTTTGGGAAAACTGAAAAGATTGCTAGATTTTGTTTTTTATTTGTTTGTTTGTTTGTTTCCGATCTAATTTGTTGAGACCATCGAAGTCTGGCAGTACGGGCACTCGTGTTGATTCGGAGCGCACGTTGAACAAACTACACGATGGTTGCACGCCGAGAGGGTTACAGTGCGATTTTGATCCTCGCATACCATGCACCTATTTGCCTTTTCCCGGTACAGCACCTGAAATGGCAACATCTGAGCTACCCAATGTTTTCTTTTTTTTTTGTTCTTTTTTTTTGCTTTCTTTACTCAAAAAATTTTTATAATTCGTTTAATTGAAAAGATTAAAATTTGTTTGCATTTTTTTTTGGGTGCAAAGTGGATCTCAAAAATGTATCGAGTTTCTCACTCGATTTTCTGTTTGTGTGTGTGTGTTTTTTTTCTTTCACCTAACACACCCCCATATAAATATTATATTCAAGAAGAAGAGAAAATTTGGAAACTTCAATTCGAACAAAATGATAAAAAAAAATTCAATTACTAAATTCTTTCTCTGTATTAGGATTGTTTTTTTTAATTTATCTTTTTATGAATAGAATTTTTTTCTACTTTGCCGAAACAGTGAAAGGAACAGTTTCCATATTTTCGATTGTTCTATGATCTAATTTGAAAAAAATTTTCTTTTCTTAAACGTCCACTTTTTTTTTGTTTTGTTTTCCCTGATTTTGAACTTTACGGTGCGACTCACAGCGAAGGATTATAAATTCATATTCTCACTAATAGTGGGTTTTTTTTAAAACGATTAGAAGGCACAAATCGAATCTGTGAAGAGATTAAATAGCGTGCCTTCAATAGGTATTAATGAAGTCAAGTCTCATTAAAAATAGTTTGAAAATCGACCGATATCCCAGTTGTTCAAGCCTGATTGACAATTTTGCTTCACCTTTTCCAGTTCTTCAAGATCCGAGCGCAGTTGTGTCTGTATTGATTGTAATGTCGTGATTGGCAGAGATCGAAGTTCACTTGTACGCTTAAGGGTGTGCAGATAGGGGCCACCATTCGCTGCTTCCTTCTCGGCACGCAATTGCTTCAATGCCTGGAATTCATTTCGATACTGAAAAATGTTTAGTTACTAAGCAATTAAGTTTTTTAAACTCAATTTCTCACCAATTCACGCAGTGATTTAAAAAAAAAGAAACTCTAAGAAATATATTAAAAGAATTAAAAAAGAAATATTTAAAAATAAAATTCAAGAAGAAATGTGAAATTAAAATTAAAACTCAAGAGGAAATGATAAATTAACAATAAAGTGAGTAAAATATATATAATAATAAAAATTAGTAAAAGACTGTAATTAAAATTTAAAAAACACCGACCTCGTCCCTTTGTTGTTCCGCTATTGTCGCTTTCCGTTTGGCGTCCTCACTTTCCATTTGCCAGGCTGCACAAGCAGCTCTCGCCTGATTGATGCGTTCGTCCCACGTTGCAAGTTGTGCGCGGCTCGACGTTAATTCATCTCTCAGTCTTTGCACCTGTAACTAAAAATTGAAAAATATTAAAATGACACTTTGTTTCACTTGTTAATCTAATTTACTTCGCACAAGTCTGACAAGAATTAATTAAATTACACGATGCTTAAAATAATTTCAAAATAATTGAAATATCATGGAAACGAACGATTTCAAAATAATTTAAAATAAATTATTAATAATAATTAAACAAAGTTTCAAATAATTTTTTACTTTTACATATTTTCCCAGGAAAAGGCATCGTACCTACTCGATAATAAAAATTTAAGAAAAAGGAGTATAAATTAGCTATTGAAAAATTAAATTTGGCGACTCAATTTTTCTATAATTTCTCAATTAAATTACTCTTTTTTGTTGAATTTTTTAAATAAAATTATTCTTCTAATATTCAATTTTAGCTCAAATTTAATTTTAAATCAATTCTCAATAGAAGGTTTTACGAGAGTACAATTATTTAAATCTAAAAATAAATATTTTATTAAATAATTGAATACTTCTTAAAATTGAATCCTTATAAAGGACTTTATCAAAGATTTTTAAAATAATTGAATTGTTTCGAAGATTTCTGATAAAATTTTCAATAATTGCATTTTTCGACAAATTTAGTTAACGTTGTGTTAAAAATAATTGAAATTAAATTAAATTGATTGAATATTTGAATTCCTGTGAAAAAAATTATTTAAAAAAAAATAGTTGATAAAAATAATAAAAAAAATCAATTTATATACAATTCAAATTGAATGGTTTTCGGAGAAAATTAAACTTTGTACGAGGATTTTAATTAAAATTATACCAAAAATAATAGAATTCTTCTAAAAAGTTTGTAACAATTTTTAAAAACAATCGAATTCTATCAATAAAATTTATTAAACTTTTGAAAAATAATTTTCATTGTAAAGTACGTTGTACGAAATTTTATTTTTTCGAAGAATTCATTAAAAATTGTATAAAAAATAATTGGAATCCTCCGATAAGTTTCGCTTTTATAAAAATCATTGAATTCTTGCAACAAAATTAAACAAAAAATTTTTAAATAATTTAATTCTTAAGATCTTTATTAATTTTTTTTAATATTTGAATTCTTGGAAAGCATTTTTTAAAAAATCATTTAAATAATTAATTTTTTCGAAGAATTTTATGAAAATTGTGATTTAAATAATTGAATTTCCGTGAAAATTTTATTAGTTATGAAAATAAATTGAATATTGACAAAGAATTTTATAAAAAAATTTCTTAAATATTTGAATTCATTTGGGAATTTTTTTTATATAGTAGATATTGAAAATAATTGAAATTCGAAAATGTTTCGAAAATAATTGAATAGTTTGAAAGAATTTTATTTTATTTGTTGATTTGTTTCTAAAAATTTTGTTACCATTTTTGAGGATAATTTTTTTTTACTCAATCTATTAGCGATTTAAAGTTCTGAAAAATCTCTTTAAAAAAAGTAGCTCTTAGAGTCACAAATCTAAAAAAAGTACCAAATAAATATCAAATCGTAAATAATAGTAGTAAATAGTAAGTTTTAGTTGATGACTACGAAGTCTTCGAGAATTAAAATTCCCTTATTCTTGACAATAAATATCTTTAAAAATCTTAAATAATTTTTTTTTTTTTTTTATTAAAAACTTGAAATTGTCTTATTTTCTTTTTGAATACTCACTTCTGAAAGTGATCCGGAATTGTTTGGACTCATTGAAAATGCACTGACTAAAGGAGAAGCTGGAAGAGGTTGAGTTCGAGATGGAGACATTCCCTGATTTGCAAAATCAAATAAACTGCTATTGAAACCACTAAGTTTTGACGCTGAACTACTCAATTGTGAGATATGATTGCTAAACGGATCCGAGACAGTATTCATAAATGGCATTGTCTAAAACAGAATAAAATAATATAATTAGAAATTTATTATTAATTCCAAATATTTCTTTTTTCAAATTTCCAAATTGAATTTTCCAATTACATAATTATTTCTTATTCAAACTTACAGATTCTATCGAGTCTTGATGAGAGAATCGAGACCCCGTGAGAAATCCAGCTGACTGTAGATGTTGCAATGGACTGGATGTTGAGGGTGAAAAATTCGACAGTACGGATCTATCGGACATTCCTGGAATATTAACTGGAGCTGAGCTTCCAAGTAGTCCTGAGCTTGCCAGACCAGCAGAAATTGAATTGGAAATTGGAGAATTAGTATCTCTATGAATGGAATCCACGATACTAATCGGATCGTCTAAATGTAAATCATCTAATGCATTTCCTAAAAAAAAATCCAATTCTCTTTTTTTATTTCTATTGCAAAAAAAGGAATGTGAAAAACAAAACGTGCAGAAAATGAATTTTATACTTTACTGACCTACAACTGATTCGACGGTGTCATTTGTATAGAAAGAATTTGTTAACGGTGTAACCGACGAGCCAAGTGAATGACCCAAGGAACCATTTAAATTGTAAGCTAGATAAAGATTCTGTTTCCTTTGGGCTTTTTCTCCTTTCGTCAGCAAAGGATCGTTCTCAATCGCCACCACTTGCTTTCGAATATCACTCTGCAAAGTAAAATATGTTTGACTTTCAAGTGCATATTTCAAAAATTTAAAAATTGAATTAAATCCTAATTTCAAGAATTCTATAATAATGATTGTAAATTAAGTATAAAGATTATTAACATGAACAAAGATATAAAAGAGATTTAGTGAAAATTCGATAAATGTACAAACGTTTTAAATTTATTTCAAGAAATAAGAATTAAATCAAAGTATCGTGTTTTTAGTAGAATTTTTCATTACTTACAACTTGAATGAGAGATCCAGAATTGAATAACATATTACTGAGTTTCTGGGAGTTGGAATTCGAATTTGAATTATGAAGCTGAGCACCTGGCGCTTTACTATGAGAACTATTGCTGCCAAGACTGCTAGTGCTTGCGGATTCTGATACCTCTCCGCTTCCATTCTGTAATGCAGCCAACTATTGACATTAAGTCATTACCCTCATTCCATATTCATTTTTCATTCAATCTATTATCTACTTGCTCAAAAAAGAACACTTATTTTCTGACTTTAAAAAGTAATTCCTTCACGAGAAAAACAGCAATCATTTCTATTATTCAACAGTTTCTTTGTAAAAAAGATACTTTATATAAAAAATACATTATATAAAAATATACTTTTTACAGAAAAAACTTTCTGTAGAAAGTACCTTTTATCAAAAATATTTTTTATTGAAAGCACTTTTAATAGAAAATACTTTTTTTATTATTAAAAGATTCTTTATGATAACTGAGGTTTATAAAAATTCTTAGTTTTTAAAAAAACAAATAAAGAAAAGTTCAAAAATAAGAAATTGATTTAAAATAGTATCGATTTTGACTGAGTGAAAATTTTTTTTTTCTATCAAGGGAAAAAAACTTACACTGCTGTCGCTTAGAGTTTTATCCTTATCGTGAGCTCTCTTGTCAGGGGGTAAAGCGTTGCTGAGAATATCCGCCAAATTTGTGCCGCAATCTATAGGTACCGGAATGTCCCTCGCCAAGCTCATTTCTTCTGTTGGCAACACTGCTCCATCAGCACACCAATGTCAACGTTTGAATATTATCAATTTTTTTTCACTTTTATTTTCACTTACTTAATTTTTGTTTGTTTACTAATAAAATAAATTTTACTTCGCAAAAATACACAATTTTTTTTTTGAATTACATTTACTAATAATTCAGATAGCATCGAAAATTTTCTGAATAATATTTTTAATTATTTTAAAAAATTTAGTTTTTAATATTTAAAAAGAAGAAAATCTTCGGTGCTATATAAAAAACTACAACAAAAAAATAATAAGAAAACCAATGGAAGATGTTTGAATTTAAAACACTGTAAATCAGGCATGTAAACAAAAATAAAAAGCAAATTTTTTCAATTCTTAGTGAAACTATTAAAATAATTTTAATTATTATTAGAAATTTAATTCACGAACGAGTTCTTAATTGGAAAAAAAATCGTTGAAACAAT
The DNA here is from genome assembly GCA_032872475.1 of Leptopilina myrica (nomen nudum). Lineage (NCBI taxonomy): Eukaryota > Metazoa > Arthropoda > Insecta > Hymenoptera > Figitidae > Leptopilina > Leptopilina myrica (nomen nudum). The sequence goes on from CM065463.1 coordinate 18,136,800, forward strand.
AAAAAAAAATACAATCCTTTTTCTATGCGGAAACAGTAAATAAAAAAATAAAATAAAGATTATGAAATTAATCAAAGGAAGTTAACTAGAAACACACGCAGAATTGTAAATTTTCTGAAAGTTGCGTTTTTTGCGAAAAAAGGAAAGCATAAATATTATCTAAAACTCATTATTTCGAATTTTCACTATTTTGAAAATTATTGAATCGAATTTGAGTTTTACAGAAAAGATTTTATATTTAACTTTATTTCCACATAAAATGTATCTAAAATCTTTTTTAATAAAACTTTAAACTTTTGTAAAAAAAATTCGAATTAAAAATCGCGTTTCTATAAAAAAAACTGAATTTAATTTAATAAATTCTATTCAATAGCGAAAATTCGAGATGCAATGAAATTTAGAGATCAATATTGATGACTTCCCGGGAAAAAAGCTATTATTTACCCATAAGTGAAAACTTTGAAAGAGAAACACAAGAGGCAATGCATATTGAGTTTCCTAAGCTCACAGGCAAATTAAATTAAGTATGTTACGTACGATTTATGGGAGTACACTCACGGTCAACATGTGCAAAAGCACAGAAGACACCACGAGGACAGTAACCCGCCTGCTGGACATCATTGCACTTTGTCGACTTGTAAATCTCGGGATGGAATTGCTGCTCGGTACGAGTATGACAATACGTGCAGGTATCGCCCTGCTCACAATTTCCCGGCTCACCCCATTCTTCTCCATGCTTCACGTTTGGACACGGTGTCGATCTACAAAGAAAAAATTTAATTATCATCACAATTCTAAGCCGCAATGGTGCTTAAAATTAAATCAAGATCGAGGTTGCCACAAAAATCTACTTCTGCTTTTTCCCTATTTTCCAGACAAAATATTTTTCCCTGAAAACTCTAAAAATATTCTTATTCACTTTTAAAAACAACACAATTGCAATTCTTCCAAAATTTAATTATTTTCAACAATTTTTAACAAAAATTATTATTATTCATAAATATTTTTTTAAAGGCAGTTAAACTTTTTCAAAAATTGAAATATGTATTCAAAACTTGTAAATTGAACCTTTTCTGATATTTAATTTTTTTTTTAATTTGCTGCTGCAACTTCTCCAAAGTTCATATTATTTTCCACATTCTTCAGTTGAAATTCTTCTCTAAATCAATTAATTTAATAATTTAATTTTAATTTTTCGAGAATTAAATTATTCTTTACTGTAACTTGTAAAATTATTATCAATATTTTAATATAATTATTTTCCAGCAGTTTCAATTAATTATTTTCAATAAGATTTGAGAATTTAATTATTGAAATAAAAATAAAAAGAAATGTTCAAGTTTCAGAACGTTCAAATGAACGACGATATTTTTACAACTTCTTTTAATTTCAGTTTCAGTTACAAAATATTTGAGTTCAAAACATTAGAAAAAAAATTTTTCAAAATATATTTAAAAATTTTATTATAATTACAACGAAATTGAAATAAAAATTTTTCCAAAACTAACTCAGAGTTGCTACGATTTTGCCCTTTTTCAAATTCCCTGCCTTTTTAGGTTTTCCAGGATTTTAAAACTACATTTATTATTAATTAGAAAATTATTGGAAAACATAAATAACTTTATTTCTCAATAAATATTTAATCATTTTTGATTTTTCATGTAGAAATTAAGATTTTTTAAAATTTATTTAATTACTTTTTTTAAATTTTTTTATTCATCCTTCAGAGAATTAAATTGTTTTCAAAAATTTCAATGAAATTCTTTTATAACAATTAATTTTTTTTTTGTAATTTTAATCAATTCTTCGTAGAAATTTATTTAATTTCAAAAATTTCTCAAACTTCAATTTTACTATTTCAATGAAATTTCAAAAATCAATTTAATTATTTGAAAAGAAATTTTAATAAAATTCGTCACAAAAATTCAATTGTTTTCAAAAGTAATATAATTCTTTGCAAAAATCCAGCTAGGTACCAAAATTGCCAAAAATTCCCGTCAAAATTTACATTATCTTAATGAATACTACAATTTTCTCTGAAATTTAATTGTTTTCAAAAATTTTAATAAAATTTTTGTCAGAATTTAAATTATTTTTAATATACAAAATTTTCATCAAATTTCTCGAAAAATGAAATTATTTTTAAAAATTTTATTAAAGTTTGTTAAAAATTTTTATTTTATAGTTAAATAAATTAATTATCGTAGAATTTTCTAATAAATATTGGTTTGAAAATGAATTTCATTCAAAATTTTAGATTATAATTGAATATTGAAAGCATTATAGCCGTAGATTTTTAGAAATAATTTAATTTCCAAAAGGTTTAAAATTTTGAATTTGAATTTTTCACGCTTTCAACGATAAATTCTATGGAATAAATTGTTTTTGAAAAAGTTTAATTGAATTTTTATTTTGAAATTATTTGAAAATTTATTTTTTTATTATATAATTGAAGAATTTTCGAATAATCGATGAGATTTTGTAGAATTGAATTGAAAACAAGTCGATTTGAAAATTGTCAAAGAACTTTTGGAGAAATTATTAAAAATAATTGATTTAAAGAAGAATTTTAGTGTGAAAATTCTAGAGAACGAAAATTCTTCTATAAACCCGTTATTATTAATAATCAATTAAATATATATTAAAAAATTGAAATAATTTTAGAAGAATTTTAGTTATTAAGACTTTTTTAAATCTAGGTTTTTAACATTTTTTAGTGAAATTAATTTAAAATTGAAATTTTATAAATTTTTAAATGAAAATATTTTCAAAGTTCATCTAGTTATGAAAACTGTAAATGTAAAATTTAATTTAAATAAAATTAAGTTTTTAATGATTTCGACCTTTAAAAGTCAAACAAACAAAAAATTCCAAAAGTGCAAAGACTGCTAAACAACAAAATCAAGAATTTTCCCATGAATTCTAAAAACTTTTAGTCCCTAAAGAAATGAATTTTTATTGAAATTGAATTCCCAATCATGTTAAAACCTAGATTTAACAAAAATCTTAACTAAAATTCTTCTAAAATATTATTAAAAATTTTTTAATATACATTTAATTGATTATTAAAAATAACAGACTTATAGAAGAATGTTAGTTTTCTAGAATTTTTAACTAAAATTCTTCTTTAAATCAATTATTCTTAATAATTTCTCTAAAAGTTCTTTGCCATTTTTTAAACATTCAAATGGACAACGATATTAATTTTTACTTCTTTTTTACGTTCAATTTTATTCACAAATTATTGTTTTTCATAATTAAAAAAGGAATTTTTAAGTAAATAAATTTTTAATTACAATATTTTTTATTTTAGTCCAGTAATTTTTAAAAATATTAGAGTAGAAAAAATATTTCTTTCATTTGAATGTTCAAAAAACGTTAGGAAAATAAAATTTAATATTTTTCCAGCATTTTCAATAAAATCCCCTGATTTTCGTGGGCAATTTTGTTTACCCTGAATTTTTTCTGAACTCCCAGACCTGTGGCAACCCTGAAGATTGATTAATTAGTTAGAAAATAAGACAATAATTAATAACTAATACAAATAAAATTAATTCAAGTAAAAATAAAAACTTTAAGTAAATTTGAAAATTTTGTTTTTGAAGCTCACCTGTACTTGTATTTTCTTGGACTTCTCCTTTTGTCTTTGCTATTATGATATTGTGGACAGGCATAACCTTGTCGACATAATCTAGGAGGTCTTTTACAAGGTTCAGTTTTATAATTACTAAGAACATAATTCGTGTCCTGCCATTTTGGGTCCTCGTTCATTAAGTTTCTTTCTTTGTCAAGTATATTGGGCCCATTAGAAGAATTATTAGGATCAGATTCTGGATTTTCCAATGCTTGAATTTCCTTAATATCATAAACAGGAGGTCGAAGATCGTGATTCCCATGTGCAAACGCACAATGTGGTCCATTTTTAACACAAAATCCACGTGTGTCCGTATCGTGAACGCACATACACGTTTTGTAATAGCGTAGATGGTAACGCCTTTCAGTATCTCCTGCCGTTCGATGAAGATAAGGACATCTAAGCCGTAAAAAGAAAACATTAGTAATTTCTCAATAACAGCCAGATTAGAAAAAAAATTTTTTCATTTCTTTATCGTCAAAAAAATTTACTTAACAATTTTTTTTCTAATATCAAATTAAAATCCATCAACAATATTCCAATAAAAATAAATAAATAAATAAAAATATTTTACCAAATTTCAAACTCGTATTTTACCAAAAAAAAGTGCGACAAAAGCTATAATCATAAAATTGGTATTTTTGTTCGATTCTTTTTAAAAATTCTCTGAAAAAAAAATAATCGTATAAAATATCGTAAAACTGGATAGAGATCAGAAACAGCTGATGACCTTGTTCTTTTATTAGCATTTGACTAAAATATTCTAAGTAAACATTCTTTTATCAGTTACCAAATATTCTAACTAAAAAAAAATTAATATTCTCGAAATCAAGTGCGTGTAAAATCGAAGCAAAGAAAAATTTATCTCTCTCTCTCTCTTTCTCCTAATATTGTACATAATATTTTTCGAAAGTAATAAAAAATTGTCACCCTAAAATCTACGATGATATAAATAAGGGCGTTTCCATTTTCCAAGCCCGTACATACTGTTTAAATAAAGAAACAAATAAATACAAGTGGGAATAAATTCAATTCAATTAAATTACACCCTAAAAAAAAAGAAAGTCAACACGAAAGAAAACAAATCAATATTGACTAAATATAAATTTCCAATCTAACTACAAATAATGTGTTGTTTAACGATAAACGAAATTCATTATAATTCGTTTGTCGATAAACAACATTTTTATTAAATTAATTTCCACTATTTTGCTCGCTATTTTGTCTAATCAAAAGTTTCCAAGTATTATCAGAATTTAATTGTATTAAACGTATATAAAATCAACAGGTTGAGTAAGATTATGGATTAGTTAGCGAGAAATTTCGTCAGAATTATATGAACGAAAAGATTTCTATAAAAACGAATTATTTTTCTTTTACACTACCTTTTTCTTCATTGATTTTTTTTAATAAACAGAAAAAAGAGGGAAAATCCAAGGACATATTTCTCGTATACCAAGAGAGGGAATAAAAGAACGAAAATTTTATTTTCCAAAATTCTCTTCATAATGAAACTGACAATATTTTCAGAAAATATTTTATTAAATACTTTCAGCAAAATATTTACATAAAAAATTCTTGTTAATAAAATAAAAATGCAACGATTAAATAAAAATTTCGTCTATATATTCGGCAAAAGAAATTTCTGATTAATAAAAGTAGAAAAAATCGAAAAATTCTTTCCAAGGGAGAAAAAACTAAAAATTCGTATAAAAAAATGGCCCTAAAGTTCTGAACGTTCAAATGAATGAAATTTGTTTCTTCTTGAAATTAAAATTTTATTGCAATAATTTTGTGGCACGTCTCAAAAAAATTAATTACAAAGTTATTGATTGTTAACTTTAAGTTTTTAATTCTTATTGCAATTTTTTTACTATAAATATTTATATTTTTAAATGCATAAAATTTTTTCTTTTGATATATTTTCAAAAATGAATATTTATTTTCTTTTAATTAAAAGGTAGAGTTTTTTCTACGAAAATTCACATTTTATTGCAATTATATTCCAACATTTTTAAATTTTCAAATGAACGAAATTCTTTCTTTTGTTTAAAACATTGAGATCTCTAAATATTTTCAAAAATTAATATTTATTTTCTTCTTAATAGAAGAGAATATTCTCAAACAAAATTCACGTTTTATTTCAATAATTTTTGAAAAATTAAAAAATTTTCAAATGAACGAAATTTTTGTTTGTTTGAAATATTTTAAAAGAATAATAATTTTTTTAAGAAGAATATTTTCGAATTAAATTAAGATTTTATTTTGTCATTTGTTTAAAACATTGAGAACTCTAAATGTTTTCAAAAATTAATATTTATTTTCTTTCTAATAAAAGAGAATATTTTCAAACAAAATTCACGTTTTATTTAAATAATTTTTGATAAATTAAAAAATGTTTAAATGAACAAAATTCTTTCTTTTGTTTACAAAATTGAGATATCTAAATATTTTCAAAAATTAATATTTATTTTCTTTCTAATAAAAGAGAATATTTTCAAACAAAATTCACGTTTTATTTGAATAATTTTTTATAAATTAAAAAATGTTTAAATGATCAAAATTCTTTCTTTTGTTTAGAACATTGAGATCTCTAAATGTTTTCAAAAATTAATATTTATTTTCTTTCTAATAAAAGAGAATATTCTCAAACAAAAATCCACGTTTTATTTCAATGTGTTTTGATAAATTAAAAAATTTTTAAATGAACAAAATTCTTTCTTTGGTTTAAAACATTGAGATCTCTAAATATTTTCAAAAATTAATATTTATTTTTTTCTTAATAAAAGAGAATATTCTCAAACAAAATTCACGTTTTATTTCAATAATTTTTGATAAATTAAAAAATTTTCAAATGAACGAAAATATTTTTTGTTTGAAATATTTTAAAAGAATAATAATTTTTTTAAGAAGAATATTTTCGAATTAAATTAACATTTTATTTCAATGGATTTCGCATGTTTTTTAAATTTTCAAACGAACGTAATTTTTTATTTTTTTTCAATTGAAACAAATATTTTCTAATAAAGCTCACATTTGAGAAAAGTATAAAAAATAGGAAATGGTTAATTGAAAAAAAAATGTAAACGTTTAAAACTTTAGAATTTTTTGCAATTAGTAATTTATTGAAATAATTTTTTTCAAATATTCATTTTAACTTTAGAAACTTTTGAACCATTAAAAAAATACTTCAATACAAAATTTTCCTCCATGTCACAGTTTTTCTAACGATATCAAATTGTGATACAAAAAAAACGTATTAAAACGTTGCTTCACAACACTTTTTTGATACTTTTTTTTTACTTTAATTTGTTATCTTCAGAAAAACTGTGATAATTAATTTTCCCTACTCTTTAAAATTAATTTCTCATCAAATTGTACGTATTTGAGTTGAAAAAAAATTTAATTTGCACCGATATTTTTTCCACAAATGACTAATACGAATTTTTTTCTTCTTTCGGGAAATATTCCTGAGTCTTTATTACTGCGTCATCACGAGAAGTGGAATAAAATAAGATAAGGCACTGTAATAAAGAATTCCAATATTTTTCTCCACTATTAGAGTACCAAAAACCTATTAAGAGGACCAAAACAATTAGTATATCAGCTGGCATTGGAATTGACCTAAATCCTAAAATAGGGCCATTTTATGGGAGATGAGAAGGATAAATATATTGTATGTATATAACAAGTTTATGGGAGGGAGAGAAAGGCGCCACGACGACATGGTGTTTGTGTGTGTGTATATATATATATATTCACTGGGATTGTAAAAGGGGGAACACACAAACGACAAAGAAAACCTCATGAAACCTACGTTTTTGGCGTGCCTAGTAAGAGAAAATCAATATCACCCGAGTTCCTTTGTTTGGAGGTTCCCTAAGCACCGAATATTTTGGAGGGAAAGTACCGCGCGAATGAGAGACAAAGAGAGAGAGAGAGAGAGAGAAAGAGACCATATTATTGTCAATGGCGTATTGCATTTTTATTTAATTCCTATTGTTTGCTTATTTCCTTTTTGGTTTTCTTTTTTGTTTCCTTTTTTTCCCTTTTTCCTCTTTTTAAGTTTCCATTTTTTTTGCGCACCCTAATTTTTTCAGACCAACAAATATTTTATTTTATATAAATATCCAATGCACGCGACAACTTAATATATCGTTTGAGATGCATTTTGCCAAGATTAGACACGATAAAATTAGCATTCGCACACTAATTTATATCGTCAACGATGAGCTTTACGGATGTTATAAATCTTCATATATGGAATCAACATACGGACCAAGACGATGGCAAGTTATTAATTTGGAACAATAAAATTTCCTCTCACTCATAAATTTTAATAAAAATTTTTTAAAAAATTTTGAAATTTCATATGAATTTGTTTTAAATTAAAATTTCAATTTTTAAACTTAAACACTTAAACTCAGTCAATAGGGAAAAAATAAAAAAATAAAGAATATATTATTTCCCAACGTATCACAAAGCATTGACATTATTTAAATTTAATTTCATCACGCACAATTTTTCCATATTCTCATCACAACTTTCTTTGAAAAGAATATTTCGATTTAAATTTCAAAATATAAATAATGTGGAAATATATAATTACACATCGAATGAATTAATTACATAAGTTCAAAAAAATAACTTAAAAAATTTTTTTTTTATTTAAAAGAGACTCGATATAACAATACAATTATTATGCGCGTAAAAAAGGTATACATATATATATTTCATGCTAAATGAATGACCATAATTTAGATCATATGTTCATCCGGTCTTAATAGTTCTGCCTACATATATATATATACATATACAATTCGTCAGTTCCAATGCATGACATAATCTGTGATTTTTCTCTGTTAACCAAAAGCAGAAAAGATTTACAAACACTTACGCAATTTAATGATCATTTCAAAACGCCAATGTCTTGGAGAAATAGAAAAAAAAAAAAAGATTCAAGAAAAAACCGAAACAAAGAAGAATATGGCACCAAAATAAAAAAAAAGAGGCAAAAATAGATAAATTTTCTGCTTTTAGAAAATAGGTTTCTAAAAAAAGAAAGAGACTAACTATAATGCGATGAGAAATGATACTCTTCTTTGTTAATATATTATAACACAAATCTATTCGTAACTTGAACATTTCCTTAAATCGATCCTATTCAGATGACTAATTTTCTAATATGACGAGAGGTAAACAATGACTCATACATAGTTACATAATTCTAAATAGAGCATCAAACTGTTCACACAAAGAGACTGGGAGGCTTAAATATAGATAATGTGACTGTATAAAATATTCTTTTAATAAATCCACCACCCCCCCCTCCCCCAACGAAGAAAAAATTATCGAAATTTATTCGAATCAAATAATCGAAATTATTATATTATACAAAATTCAACAAAACTGAAAAATATTTCACAGTATCGACAAAAAATATTTTTTACAATCTACCAAAAAAAAAAAAAAATGTGAAAAAAATTATGACAAACGAAAAAAATTAATCAAACATTAAATTTTAAATTAACTTAAATAGTAAAAAAACTTAATCGTTACAAATGGAAAAAATGAACAATTAAACAATAATAGAAAACCAACTAAAAATATAGTTCAAACAAGTTGTTCTTTTCTTAAATATTTAATGCATTTGAAAAAAAGTGTTTCGATTAACAAATGATTTTTGGTAAAATAATATTTTGGAAAAGAAAAATTTCAATAATTAAATAATAAAAAAAAGGAAAATAAAAATACTACAATCAAATAACTAAATAATTGGAGAATTCTTGTTTTCAAAAATATTTAGCTTATTGGAAAAAAAAAATTTTTAACAACAAACTATTTTTGATAAAATATCCTGGAGAAAAATAATTTAAACAATTAGACAACAATAAAAACTAAACGAAAATACTTAACAAGAGGACTAAAACAATTTGTCAATTCTTGCTTGAAAAAAATATTTAGCGCATTTAGAATTTTTTTTTTCGAACTCAGCAAATTTTCGGTAAAGTATTTTAGAAAAAAATAATTTAAATAAATAACAATAAAACTGAACTAAAAATACTTAAAAAAAGAATTAAAACAAGTTGTCAATTCTTGCTTGAAAAAAAATATTTAGAGCATTTGGAAAATTTTTTTTCGAATTTAGCAAATTTTCGGTAAAGTATTTTAGAAAAGAATAATTTAAATAAATAACAATAAAACTAAACTAAAAATACTACAAAAATGTAAGTAATGAATTTGGAAATTTTTGTTTTAAAAAATAATTTTAACATTTAGACAGTAAACAATAAAATTTTAAAAAAGTCAGAATAAAAATCTGTAAAATAACAATATAACTCAATTGAAAATTAATAAATTAATAATTAAAATTTTTTTAAAAATAATTTGGTCGATACAAGAAAAACAATTTAACAATCAAGCAACAATAAAAAACAAATCTAAAAATACTAGAAAAATAAAATTTTAAACAATCAATAAAAATAGTAGAACTAAAACAAAAATAAGCAAAACAAAATAAAAATAACAAATTAAGAAAAAACAGCAATAAAACAAAATTAAAAATAAAATTTTAAATTAACAAACTAAAATATCAAGACTTAATGGTTTCTACGAAAAAAAATGAAAAGAAAAATACTAAAAACAATTAAATAACAATAAAAAACGTGTTAAAAATTTTATTCTTCCAAAAAAAAAAAATTAAACAAATATGATGCACGCTATGTTCTCTTTGTTCCACAAATAAAAAACAGTAGAATGTCAGGATCACATTATCGCATCCGTCTGTTTTACACTCCGGTCACGATTGCCGACTCGAGTCGAAGACGATAGTAAAAAAATAAAATCAAACTTCGTGAATATCAATGATTCCGGAAGATAAATATACAAAAATAAAAAAAGAAATTTGTTAATCGAAAAAAAGAATTTTTCCCCCCAAAATACGCTAAATATTATTTCAAACATAAAATTGACAAATCTAACATTGTGAAACAAATATTTCATAAATTTAAAGTTTGTTTAAAAAAATTATCAAGAGATGAAAAGATAAAGAGAAAGAGAAAAAAATTGCAACAACAAAAAATTGAAAATCTCTTTATTTGAATTCAACCTGCGATTGTATTATAATATGCCTCACAATGTAAAGTGAATGTCATGAAGGTCGATTATTTGCAAAGGCAGACAGAACCAACTAAGACGAAATATTGCAACTTGTGCGTGAAAGTTGATATTCAAGTTTCTTAGTTTCTAATTACTTGGCAACAATAATTTGTAATTCGATAACAAAAAAATTTCTTCAAAATCCCTTTTGTCTATAAATTCACATAGTCTAATGCAAAATGCCAAAATGTCGAATTTGCTACTCATTTTTTTTCAAATTTCTACTCCTGCATTTTTCTTTTTGAAAAATTTAATTTCGATTATTTATATTTTATATTCAATCATAAATTTTCGATTTAATTTTTATCTCAAAGAATATTTGAAGCTGCTCTTAGCAGCTTTTGGGAAATTTTTATTCTAAAGGAATTTTCTTTTAACCGCATTTTCGTTTAATTGAATTCTTCCTTGACTATTTTTTATTAAAAGCAGAATTCCCATTTAATAACATTTTCATTCAAATGCAATTTTATTAGGAATTTTCGAATTAAAAAATTCTACTTCTCATAATAAGTCAAACTTTATTCTCTACAAAAAAAGAATAAAAATTAAATTGAATAAAAATAAGAAAATCTAAATAAATAAACAAAAATAATGAAATAATTTTCATTTTATTATCTACAAAAAAAAATTAAATGAATAAAATAAATAATTGAATTAAAAATAAGAAAATCTAAATAAATAAACAAAAACAATGAAATAGACAAAAGAATAAAATCTAAATAAATAAAGAAAAGAATAAAATCGAAATAAATAAAGAAAAGACTAAAATCTAAATAAATAAAGAAAAGCATAAAATCTAGATAAATAAACAAAAATAATTAAATCCAAATAAATAATAAATGAAAATAAAGTTCAAATCAAAATCAAATGTAGAAAAGTATAAAATTCAAGGAAATTCAGAATTTAATTTTAATTCAAAAACAAAATTCTATAGGAAAATTAGAAAATTTTTTAATAACAAGAGAAACTTTTTTAACAAATGAAAACGAAATGTTAAGAGAAAACGTTCCAAAACATTAAATGCATAATTCCTGACAAGAGGAAAACAATGTAGAAATGTTAACGAACTTAAGGAGGAATTGTCAATAAAAAAAATTTTCTGAATCGTCGAGGCGTTATTTGCAAGACGGAGTTGCAAGTTTGATAAGAAGAATAATGAAGGATAATAAAGAATAACAATTTTGATAGTTGTTTGCCCTCTGTCAGTCTATCAATTGCATAACAAGCCCTCGTAATAAATAAACGTCTGCCGGCGTTTTTTATCTACAACCAGATGGTGATTTAAAATTATGCTTACGATCTGATTCTCTCATCTCTTTTTCCCTCCCCCCCCTCTCTCTCTTTCATTTTGTTTATTTATTATATTCGATGCATAAAAATAATAAATCGCCTTCCATAGATTCAAAAAGACACCCACAATGCCAAGTAACTTTGCTTCTATAGTGTCGCTAATGTTAAATATCGTCACGCGACTCCGTTACGTATTCGCGTGTCGTGTGTCAACGGCACAAGTGAAGGATACAAACGCAAAATATCATTCAACATCTTCAAGTATTGAATTTTTTATATTTATAAAGAAAAAAAAAACCTCTTGAATCTCATATCATAATGTACTCATTATTGAAGATTCTCTTTTTTTTTTGTTTTCGTTTGAGAGCTATTTTTCCTGTCCAGTCACATGTAATACATAAATATTAAATTCACTCAAAAAATTTTTTTTCTTTTTTAAGTAAATCAATCTTTCAATTATTCTCCACTCTCTTTCTCCTTTCGTGCCCTGAAATATGTCAGAAATATACATAAAATAAAATATACTGGAACAATGTCAAAAAAAAAAAAATTTTGAATTAGATAACAAGTACAATTTAGAGATAAAAATAAATTTAAATTAAATAAAAACAGGGGGGAAATTAAGTCTCAAGAGAAACTATATAAGGAAAAGATTACGCTATTTATAAATTCTTCAGTAAAATTTACTTTTAATACCAAATATATTTCATTCATTCAAATTCAATAAAAGGACAAAAAAAAATTCTATTCTTACGGTACAATATAAATTTCTAAACTATCGCAAATATTTGATAAAACAAAAGAGTACAAGTTAATTCTAATTTTATCAAAAAGAAAACCTGTTCTTGTTTTTTCTTTCCTCATTAGTATAGAATTTGTAAATAATTTAATTTAAAGAACAAACACAACAAAGACTGGAGTGGGAGTTGAAAAATTGTAAACAAAGATCATCAGGGAATTGGAAAAATGATATTTGAGAGCAGACAAAAAAGGAATGGAAGGACAATAATAATGATGATGATGATAATGATGAGGGGAAGGGGCTGAGATTGAGAGAAAGGCAGAGCACAGTCGGTAAGATGGACTCCTCATCGTTCTCCGAGACAACAAAATAGAGGAATCGATGAAAGGAAAAAAAAAGATCACGTTATATTGCGACGTAAGCAAAACATGGTTAACTTGATAAAGAGACCTTTTTTTTGCACACACACACATACATCAAAAAGAAATGATAAATTCTCATTTTCAATCATTAAAAGTAAATGATAGTTTAAGGTAAATAGAAGGAAGGTGCTGTCAACTGAGGGCGTAATAAAATCTAAAGAAGTGCAGTAAAGAAAGAAGCCCGCGGGGCGTCGCGGGGTGACAAAGAGGGGGAGGGAATGGATGAAATAACATCTGCGCCTGTTAGACAAAATACGAGACTGAAAATAACTTAACAAAATGAAAGACTTACTCGTCTCCATCGGGACATATGCCGGTTGTTTCGTCGTACTTGCTGCAATAATTATCCGCGCTGTAATTGAAGGTGCGGTCCCTCTTTCTGACCGGTCTACGTCTCCTCTGGTTCATAAAATGCCAATTGAAACACGTGAACGGCCGATGTTGAGTACATTTGCGTTGTATAAAGAGGGGACATTGTTCGACGCGAAATTCCTTCAAGTATCTGGAATGCGAATCCACAGAACTACACATTATTTCGTGGCGTTTTCACACGCGCGTTGATCGCGCGCGCGGCTCTTCTTTTTCGTATTCTGGCACTCTCAGGCACTGGGGCACACTTGGTTTCTCTCTTTCTCTCTCTCTCTCTCTTTTTTTTTTTTTTTTTTTGCTTTTCTCTTTCTTTTAAAGATCCAAACTCGCCCACAACCCGCGTATCGTTTTTTGCGACCCGCCCGGCGGGCGCTTAACTTACTTGTAATGATTTGCCTTTTCTGCCTGAGTTGTCAACAAAGAGTCGGACTTCATCTTGGACAACACCAACCACACAATCAACGCGCGCGCACACGCACGCTTCCCAGTTCTTTCTTCTCTTTGACGATTATTTCTCTGTCGCACTTGTGGCAAAGATCTCGCACACACTCGCCAAACACGACGATTTCAGCTCCCTCTGTAGACGTTATAGACCAATCAACGGGAAGTCTTGGAACCACGTGATCTACTTTCAAGGTCATCGATGTTTTGGTCCGCGGAAGTAAACACTGCTTTATGAACACTAATACTAAAAGAGAATCAAAGACCGACGCCCGGCGTCCCCGAAATATATATGAAATCCCTCTCACGGGACGCAATCATGCCACCCACCCTGAGAAAAAAAATCGATAAATGACAATACCAGAGGCACATGTCATGTTCGAATACCCAAAAAGAAGATTGGTTCTCAATTAATAATTTATATCTCATTCCTTTGCAATACAAAGTATTTCCAAGAATATTTTTATCTTTCCACTTTTTAACTCTGCAGATGTTTATGCACAAATAAAAGGCAGATTTTTTGTAAAAAAAAATTGTTTGAAATGCACAAATAGAATGCTTATAAAATTTCACGACAATTAACACTGAACGTTTTCCTTTTTCGATAAGACATTCTTTATCACTACCTACAATTATTATGATTGTTAAGTTATTTGCTTTTAGTTTTTTTTTACTTTTTACACTCGCACAATAGATCGTTTGATATTTAAAAAATTGTAGGTTATGAAAGTGTACACTTGTTGAATATGTAGCATTATTTACAAAAATCACTTTTTTATGTTAGAATGTATGTTCAAGTGACAAAGTATTTATGTAAACAAATTATTTTCTATACAAATTATTATAATTTTTAGTAATGTTTCTGTTCTTTTTTAAATTTAAAGTTAACAAGAATGGCTGCTGACGTTCCGTTGTCCTTGGCAATCATCACTACTGACCTCTACAGTTAGAACTAAATCTAAAAGCGCGCGAAAATTCAAATTTCTTTTCTGCAATTATAGTTTATTAAATAAAGAAATAAATTCTCAAAGAATAACATTTCTAATGTTTTATATAAATACTTTTTGTTATTTACAAGAAAATTGTTATTTATAAATAAGTAAAATACACGATTTTATGTTCTTTTTTAGGTTGTGGCACACTTTTTAGTAGTGTTACAGTGCAGCCACGTAAACAAAAAATTCTCTATAGTTATCAGCTGATTCGAGATAAACATACAACGGGTGTTTAAATAAATATTTAGATCTGTTACAGAAAAATATGTTAGTTTATTAAAGAGTGTAAAATTAAGAAAACTTAGTCAATTAATTCAGGTGAGAACAAAAATACATTAATTTAGCAAATTAAATAGCATTTTAATTCAACATAACAATGAAAAACATTATTCTAACCTAAAAGTTAGTGTTTATGTAATTTGCAGTTAATGTTATATTTATATTTTTCTATACAAGTTGTAACATTATTAAATAATATTCAGATACAATATAAATTGTTGAAATTAAATTATACTCTCAGGTGCATTAATATGATACTGATGAAGCAATTGTATCGAAAACGAAAATCAAAATTTGTTCTACTTCTCCTGAGTGTATTTGGATGTACTTGTTTTCTATTATCGCAATTTCTTTACTTATTACGACTAAACGAAGACACAAGTCAAATAAATCGTGAATCACAACAACATCACAAGCAAAATGTTGCTATCAATAAAATAATGTCAAAGTGGAATGAATCGAAACATTCAAAATTGGTAAAAGATAAAGATGGAAATACTGTATCTCTAAGGGGAACAAATAGTCAAGATATTGGGAAATATCTTCCCAATTTACGAGGAAATTTTATTTGCATTGCTTCCAAGAAGGAAATAGATTTCTTAAAAATTAACGACAATTATTGCGATTGTCCATTGGATGGAAGTGATGAACCGGGAACAAACGCTTGCAATAATGGTGTATTCTATTGCGAAGTGTCTTCAAAAAAATTTCCAGGTATTAATTTATTAACTAAAAATTAATATAAAATATTAATTAATATAAGATAAAAGAAAAATTTAATTTTTTGCAGCTAAAATTGCGTCCTACAAAGTCAACGATGGTGTTTGTGATTGTTGTGATGGTAGCGATGAATGGTCCGGAATTTCTTTACACGACACATCTGCCAGTATGTCTTTAATTTTTGCTTTCATTTGATTTTTTTCTTACTATTTGAAAATTAAAATAGCAATTTTCGTTTCCCTAGATAATCAGCCTAGTCTGCAAGGTGCTTGTTTAAACCGATGTTGAGAAAATATTTATTAAACTTTGTGTGTTGCGACTGATATTCAACAATACACACACAGACAGAGTTTAATTCAAACGATTCAACATTTTTTTCAATAATAATGGCAATCTACAATAGGTAATTTATGGAAATCATTGTTCATCTTCGTTTTTATAATCTTAAAATCAAGAATTTAAATTTCTTTTACTAAAGTAAAATTAAATTATTTTTAAACATTTGAACAGTAAAGCGAAGCAAAATTTTTTAAAGCAGAAACTAAAAGACTTTATAAGTATAAATTTTAATTACTGTGTGACATGGGAGAAAATTCTGTTAAGACACGAAAGTGATTTTCTAATTTACAAGGTTGGTCTTCGAAATGAAGAAATCGTTGTACATTGGCCCCTTTTTTTCGTAACGTATCAGTAAAAATTTCTTCCTCAATACGAATCCATGGTCGATTGTCATCTCTTACTTCGTATGGAGTGACATGCACATGAATATCAATTCCTAAAATTTTTCATCCATGAAAAATTATTCCATTTTTATATAGTTTTCAATTATCGAGTGATAAAGTATAAATTAATAGTAATGTTATTTATAAAAACTTAAATATTTGCTAGTTTAATAATGAGTTATTATTTAACTGTTATATTTATGATGTTATAAATATAATTGTAAGTTTACTATAATTTTATTATTTTACTGTAATTATAATATTTTTACCCATAGTAACTTATTATTTCGTCTCATAATTTTTAAATGCAAATGCATTTAAAAATACTAATACTACTCCTTAATTTTTTAACACACGCTTGTAAAGTGTGAGCAAAGACTAATTCTTGAGATTGTAAATATTTCTTGAAAAAAAGAAAGATAATTCATTCCCTCAATTTTTTTAAAAATAAGTTAATGTTAATTCATAAACTGAAAGAAAATGAAAGTAAATAAGTTGAAATAAATACCCATTTTTACAAACGACTCTAATATCGTTTCGTCTGTTATCCAAGTATCCTTATTGCCTGGATGTCCTCCGTCCAGCCACCACATTTCTTTAATTCTTAATATAAACTTTTTCATTTCATTATCTAGATCCATTTTGTTTTGATAAAAATTAAATTCGTGGAGAAATTGATTTAATACGACACAACCTTTACTAAAACCCATCAATAATAAATCATCACTCATTATTTCAGTTGAAGCCTAAAAAAAGTAATTATTAGCAAAAAAATTACTAATAGTAGTAGTAAATTAACACAAAAATCTAATTAGAACAGATTTCTTTAGATGACATTAAATAATACACGATTTCGAAATTAAAATGGTTTAAATTATAATTTTTAGAGTTTTTTTTTCATACCGTTGGAATTTGAATTGACAACGATTGAAGAAGTAATTTCAAATGTAATAAACTGTTGAAATTTTGACAAAAATTCGGTGCACCAAATTCGTTTCCAGGCACAAAATTATCATAACAATTTAAAACTGCATTAGAAAATATTTTTCGCCTAAAAATATGTTAAAAATAAGGAAAAATTAGTTAAGATGAAAAAAATTAATAATTTTGATTAGAATTAATCGATATTATGTTTACCTTACTGGTCGAATAATAAAAATATGATTTTTGGGAAAACGCTCTGCTATTAATTGTGAAGTATTTTCTAAACTCCATTCCTGATAACGACGACTATCTCGATGCTTTGACATATTCTCAGAAAAATCCTATTTTATTAATTAATTGTATACTTTTATTATTTACTAATAATAATATTAATAAATAGTATAATATTAATTATTTACTAATAATTTAAAAGGTACAAAACAAATATTTCTCAATATTTTTTATTTTTATTTTATAAATTACTTACAACGAAAGTCTAATATATAATTGTAAATAGATAATTTATCTGATAAAATTAACCTGAGTGTCGCCTCCGAAAAATATGAGAATTCGAGAAGTGGCTGAAGTGACTAATGGTGAATTGTATAAAATATCATTTTTTCTTTGAAGAAATCCAGATACGTTTGTAAATTGTTTAATTTTCACAGTCATTATTCAAGTTTCTGTGTAATTTTTAAAGTCTCTTTGAAATAAACAAAAACATCGCGGGAGCTTTATGAAAACACACGTGTTATAAATGCCAAATCAATTATATACGCTATGCATTACATTTTGCACACCCTTTGAAGTCGTTGGTAACTTTTCTCCAGACGTCATATTCTCTACTAAAATTCGAAATATCCCTATAACAAAATTAATAACTAAAGATATTTAAAAATAATTTTCATATCCTATTTAAAAAAAAAATTATTATAATTATAATAGTAAATAAAATTAAAAACAATTTTTTTCTGGATTTTTTTTAAATAGGTCAGACTTGAATATTTTTTCACTCAACCGAAGTAATTAATTAAAGAAAATAAATTATTATTAAAGGAATTAATTATGGAAATTATTTGATTAAAATTATTAATGCGATTTCTGCGGTACAGTACGAGGTGGAAGTTAAAAATACCACAAGTATTTTTAAGTAACATTTACTTGCAAAACAAACAGCAATAATTTTCCATATTTGATTTTACAATTTTTAATTTTTATTTACAGACACATGTTACTGAAAATTAATAGTTAATAAATTAAATAAAATTGAAAATTATTTACAACATTTAAACATAAAGATCCAAACAGCAGAACAATTAAAATGTTATTATAAATGCATTAAAATAATTCACGTTCTCTCATTACAATTGATAAACTAAAAAAATTTTCTTTCTTTTTGTTGCAGAACTTAATAAATGCAGAAGAGGAAATTCAAATTTCGAAAGATCATAATAGAAAAAGAAGAGAAAGAAAACACAAAGGAATGTAACTATTACATCAAAGAAATTCGAAGTTTTTCCTGAAATTCTCAATCAAAATCAGGACTTTCACGACAACATGTCAACAAACGTCGTCGAAAATCATCTAATCCTTGTGTTAGATCTTGCTTGAGTTCATGTGCTTTCACTTTGACGTCTTCCTTCATTAAATTATAACACATGGCAATGAGACCCATACCCAATAGTAAATAGACAAAATTAATAACCAATTTCGTTGGTTTTTCACTGCTCGATTCAATGAGATTTGCACCAGGTACAAAATCTCCGATTCCTATTTTCGACAATGATGTCACACAAAAATACGCA
Organism: Leptopilina myrica (nomen nudum); assembly: GCA_032872475.1. Taxonomy (NCBI): domain Eukaryota; kingdom Metazoa; phylum Arthropoda; class Insecta; order Hymenoptera; family Figitidae; genus Leptopilina; species Leptopilina myrica (nomen nudum). The sequence continues at coordinate 18,156,301 of CM065463.1, forward strand.
CTATCCAAATAATCCCATTGTTCCCATTCGGCGAACATCACTGTTCCAATGAGGATATATCCGAAAATTACCCAAAGACACGCCGTCGATGGCACAATAATTCGTGCGCCGGATTTTCGATGACCACTGCATTGATGAATTCTTCTGTAGAGCCACTTGAAACTTTCAGCAAGAACTTTGCCCATATTCAGAAAATATAGGATATAGAGAGGAATTCCAACGACAGCGTACATTACAGTTGTTCCCTTTCCCCATGGGGTTTTCGGCACCATATTCCCATAGCCGATCATTGTCATTATCGAGAGGGAGAACATGAGGGCTGCCGGAAAAGTCCAAACCTAAAACATGAATGTTTAAAAACGGTGAGTGGAATATTTTTCCATTATGATAGAATTTTGACAATCCTCTATTTTTGCATTCAAAATAAAAAACAAACGAGTCCAAATGATAATTCCAGGGTTGCCGCACTGGTGAGCGAAATCAGGGAAAAGTGCGGGATTTTCATTAAAAGTACTGGAAAAAATTTAATTTTTAGAGTTCATATAGAAAATTCTGAATTTTTGTGTCTTTTTTGTTTGCCTCATAAACTATGAAATTACCACGAATTCTATTATAAATACTTGAATTTTTTTTATTTCTCACAATAATTTCTTTTTAACTCTCATACGATTCAATTTTACAGGAAATAAATTTATAATTTTGTTAAAATTAAGTTTAACTAATTAATTTTTACTTTTATATTAAATACAACTAGTTACACTGGAAATTTTATTTATATGACTCTTGAATTAAATTTTTTTAAATAAATAAATGAAAGATACATCTCGAGTATACTCGGATTAAACCGCAGGGAGGCTAAGTAACTTAATTCTTCAAGAACTTTCGTAAAAATATTTCTTAATTATTATTTATTGAATAATTATACTTAAATATTTCAAAATTAATTGAATTTCAAAAGAGTTACGATTGCAATATTCTTAAATAGATCAATAATTTCCAAGGTTTTAATTTTATAGTTTAGAAATTTCAATTTTTAATTAATTTAATATTAGAATGTTAAAGAACTTGTATTTTTGAAAAATTTTACTAATTCGAATTTTTTTGATATTAGAGATAAATTTTTTAATCAATATTTAATCAATATTAATATTATAGATTTATTAAAAATAATTTATTTATAAAAGAATTTTAGTTAAAAAAACTAAAACAATTGAATTTTGGAAAAGTTACAAATTATTGCACAGAAATTCAATTATTTTCAAAAGTAGTAAAATTATTCGCTAGAATTCAATTATTACGTACAAATTTTTTTTTAAATTCTTGTCAAAATTTCAATTATCTTTATAAAGAATAATATTCTCCAAAATTGATTTATTTCAACAAAGTTTTAATAAAATTTTTGACAAAATTTCAATATTTTTTACAATTTCCCTTCCATTTAAAGATTTCCAATATCCAATAATTTTATAAAATTTTCCATAAGAATTCAATTATTAAATTAAATAATATAAATTTAATGAACTTCTAATCAAATATTTAATATTATTTTCATTAATAATAAAAATTACACAGGTATTCAATTATTTACATTTTTTTAAATTGCATAGCAGAATGCGATTCAATTACTTTTCATAAATGATAAAACTTTAATTGCGATTTAATTATTTTCATAAATAATAAAACTCATCGTAGGATTTCAATTATTTTTAATACTATTTTAATCAAATTTTTTGAAAAATGTAATTATTTTTAAAATTTGTTATTAAAATTTGTTGAAAGAATTCAATTATTTAAAAATTTGTTGATAAAATTCTCTATGAAAATCACAATTTTAAATAATATTCAATTATTTCAAAAAATGAATTATTCTTATATTTAAATTGTCAAAAAGTTTCCTCAATTTAATAATTTTCAATATCTATTATATTCATAAATTATTTAATAAAAATTGAAATAAAATTCTACGCAAGCATTTATACTTTTATAAATATAATAAAAATGAAACAGGAATTCAATTATTAACAATTTTCTTTACACAATTTTTTAGCAATAATTGAATTATTTTCATAAATAATAAAACTCATCGCAAAATTTCAATTATTTTTAAAACAAACGACTGAATCGGATTCTTCAAAACAATCCTTACAAATTTTATTAAAATTCGTCCAAAGAAAATAATTTTTTAAAAATTGGTTGATAAAATTTGTTATAAAATTCTTTATAATATTTCAAATTATTTCATGAAAATCTTAATAAAATTCTACGCAAACAATTAAATTCATATTCTCATTTTTTATTAATTTCTTCGCAATAATGAAATATTTTCCAGAATTTAATTATTTAAAAAAAATCTTAATAACATTCTACGCTAACAGTTAATTATTTTCATAAATCATAAATATTTTACAGGAATTAAAAAATTTATAATTAATTATTAAATATAAATTTTTTATAAATCAAATTATTTTTATAAAAAAAATAAAACTCATCACAGGATTTCAATAATTTTTAATACAATGTTTATCGAGTTCCTCAAATTAATACTTAAAAAATTTATTAAACTTTTTGAAAAGAATTCAGTTATTTAAAAATTTAACGATAAAACTCTTTATGAGAATTCAATTTTAAGAAGCATTCAATTATTTATTGAATTACTTATTTGTCTGTTTACTATTTAAATAATTGAGTTCTCATAGAATTTAATATGAAAAGTTGATAAAAAAATAAATTTTAGTTAAAATTGTAAATTATAATTGAATATTGAAAGCACTATATGTGAATTTTTTGAAATAATTGAATTTTGAAAAGGTTTCAAATTAAAATCTTTGTACATCTGAATTTTTCAGATGTATTTTGTATTTTTCAGGAAAAGCAACAAACCTCCAGAACGGATCGTCCACTATAACCTTCCTTAATATAATGAGTGAGATTATTTTGGAATTTTTCTAGAATTTTGTCAGTGCCCATGATGTAGGCGCTCTCATTAAAAACGTTAAATTTTCTGGCCACCTCCCAAAGATCCGTGGCACAGGAATTTCGCAAATTATCAACAATCATTATGTGCGGATATTCTTCTTGGGTTTCAATCATTTGAAACCCCATTGCTCCCAACAATGCATAGCAAACAATAAGTCCACCCACACCCACCTGAGTGAACATAAATGCAATCAATTTGCGGCAATAATTCCTTATCTTTTCCCTAGGGTCAACACCAGTCGATGTACTCGATGAATCTCGACTCCTCAAAGAAGATCTCATTGGTGCTCGTGCCATATTGTAATTTCTTTTTTTTATTTTCAATTTAACTTTCTTTTTCTTTCTTTTGATTTCTATTTCATTCTTTTATTTCTATTTCTTTCTTTTGATTCTATTTCCTTCTTTTGATTCTGTTTCTTTCTTTTTTTATTTTTTATTTCAATTTTCTTTTATTGTAGAAATTCTTTTCTTTAAAAAAAAATTTTTTTTAACTTTTAGTTTCAACTACATACTTTAGTTTCAATTTACTTTCAATAAATACACAAATTTTTTGGTACACAGTATTTTTGGTTAAAAAAACAAAACAAAACAATGAAAGAAAATTTTTTTTCTCTTCTAGTTCAAGGGGAGAATGACTACTAGATGAAAAAAACACGTGGAGCTCACTGCCGGCTTCAGATTTAATCATAAAATTCGTTTTCTATTTTGGTCGGCTCCTTATACCCACCATCATGGCAGAGAGCAATCATGTCGCTACTCTAGAGCAAACACAGTCAATGTGGATAAGGTGGATGTGTGCCAAAAGCATGCGACCTCTTTTTCATCATCGTTATGTTTATATTGTTGCGAATATTACACACACAAACGAATTTCAAAATTGAGAGGTAATGTAATTTTTCATAACTATAATAATTAATCTTAATCAAATTTTTTCCTTCTCTTTTAGTATTTTCTGCTTTTACTAATTTTTCTCTACTGTAAAAACAATTTATCTTTGGCAATAAGTAGACCTTGATAAAATTTTCATTCATCCTGTTTTTAAACGGTTTTCTATTTTGATCTTAGGGAAAAATTTTTCGTCACTTATTGTGAACCGCGTAACAGTGGAATAGCCTATTTAATATTAACCTATTTATTGGGAAGAGTAAAAATATGTTTTGTCGATTCAAATACAATCGAACCTGTCGGAATGCAACTGTATTTTAAAAATTGTTTTCTATTTAAAAATGTCCAATAAAAATTATTTTCTCTTAGTTCACGAATAATGTAAAAATATTATGAAATTAAATTATAAAAACAATTTTTAGGGCTTTTTTTACTGTAATAAGATTTTTAAAATCGACTTGCATTCCGACAGGTTTCACTGTACAAATTTACTTTATCAAAAATTGGTAAACATATCATTATTACTATTGCAATATTTTTATGGTATCGTTCATCTTTTTGGATTATTTATTATTTTTTATTATATTAAATTTTGTTTAAAAACATTTAATTGACATAGATATATTTAATTTAATTTAATTTCGTATTAAAATTAAATTCTATTTATAATTGACTCAAAAAGTATTTGATATAAATAATTATTTATTTGATAATAGACAAATAATCGTTCATTCGCATCAATTAATTTTTTTGTTTCCAAACTTTTTTTGAATAATTTTTCCTTTCAAATGTTTTTCAATTTCTAAATTAATGAATTAAAAATCATTGAATTTCTTACGAAAAATTTTATCAAAATATTTGAAAATAATCGAACTACTTTGAAGAATAATTTAATGTTTATAAATTGAACTTTTGCGAAGAATTTTAGTAACATTTTTGAAAATCAAAATTGAATTCTTTTCAAGAATTTCTTTGAATTTTTTTTTAAATAATTGAGTTTTTTAAATTGAAAATTTTAAAAGAAATTGAATTTTACAAACAATTTCTTTCATATTATGTTTTAAAAATAATTAAAATTAAACATTTGAATATTGTATTTTATTAAATTTTTATAAAATAAGCAAATTAGTCTCTGAATTTTATTACAATTTTTTCAAATAATTTTCAAAAATTTTAGTTAAATATTGAAAATTATTGAACTCAACAAAGAATTTTTTTTCAATTTTTAAAATATTCGTTTTTACAAATATTTATAATTATTAATTAAGTGCCAATTAATTAATAATTATAATTAAAATGATGATTATTCAATTTTATCAAAATTGTATTAGAAAAAATCATTGAATTCCTGAGAAAAATGTTGTTATTTATAAAAATAAATTAATTCTTGCAAAGAATTTTACTATTTCTAAAAATAATTGAATCGTTTCGAAAAATTTATTAAAATTTCAAAAAATAATTAAATTTTTTACGAAAAAATTTATAAAAATAATTGAAATCTTTCCTGAAATTTTATTAAAATTGCATTGAAAATAATTGGATTCTTGCTAAGAGTTTTAATATTTTAAAAAATAATTTAATCGTTTCGAAGAATTTATTAAAATTTTAAAAAATAATTTACAAATTTTCTATTTTTTTACAAATTAAAAAAAATTGATTTCTTTACAGAAATTTTATTAAAATTGCATTGAAAATAATTGAATTCTTGCTAAGAATTTTAATATTTCTAAAAATATTTGAATCGTTTCGAAGAATTTATTAAAATTTTAGAAAATCATTTATAAATTTTCTTTCTTTTTACAAATTAAAAAAAAAATTGAATTCTTTAGAGAAATTTGATGAAAATTGCATTAAAAATAATTGAATTTTTTCCAAAGATTTTTATTAATCATGAAAATAATTAAATTCTTGAGAAGCATTTTATTAAAATTTTTGAAAATAATAAACTAATAATTAATTATTGACGTATAATAAGAGAATTAGTAAAATTTTGAATCTGAAATTATTCAAAAAATTATTGAAAATAAAAAAATTTGTAATTTGCATAATTATAAATCGATTATTATGCTTCGCGTACTTATTACTTTTTTATAGGTACAAGTAGTAATCGAAAATTACAAAAAAAATCATTATTATCATAGTATATTTGCATTATTTTTAATAATGTTTTTTAAAAATATTTTTAAAAATAGTTCTTTACTTTATTACTACTGTATAAATTTATAATGAACTGTAAAATAATGTAACGACTATAATAATAGAAGATGAAAGGAATTCGAGGAAATAAAACGTTTGGAATCAACGTGCAATAAATGAGGTGTGTAACTATAAATTGTACGGAAATATTCTGAACCCCAGGAGGGTCACACTATTAATAATTAATTATAATAATACAAAAGTCGAGGGGGATCACTGATATTGGATCTAATTTGCTTAGTTCAATATTATTCAACATTAATAGTTGTTATAAAGGATAATCGTAAGGATATTTTTAATTTTAGTCAGAATAGTGTTATAAAATTATTAATTATTATTTCTATTTTTATTATTTTTTTTAATCCTTTCTATTCTTTTATTCTTGTATTATTTTTTATATGATCGTGTAATAATAATTATTTTAATTAAATTAAAGTAATTAAAGTAATTATTTTAATAATTTATTTTAATTAATTTATTTATTATTTCCATTGATATATTTTCAATTTTAATTGCATTAAAAAAGTATTATCTATATTTTACAGTGAATTTTAATTGAATGATAGATAATAATTTGGTATATATATTATAATAGCCTTGAGATAATAGAGAACAAAAATTGAATGAAGAAATTAATTCGAGGAATTGCATAAAGATCTGTTTAATCCTAATTAAATTACATTTGTAAATTCAACAGTGATATATACAATACATATAATTGTAAAAGGGGCTTTTAGAAATAGTGATTCGATTATAGATCCACTTGAGCATGAAAAAAATCAGTCAGTTTCGCATACTGACAAGTCGCAACTTCCTGTCTACATAATTTTTATTTTATTAATATTTATATATTAGATTAGACAATACTCAACGCAATATGTAATGTAATGAAGAAAAGGATTTGTACTATTGTACTAGAAATTGAAATAAATCCGAATTACTGAAATCCACATATTTATTGTCTGAGGATTCGAGTAAATGGACCATCATCAGTTGATGATGAGATATAGTATTAGGGGGTAATTAGTTGGGAGTATTTATAATTGAATACAATTGCTTGGAAATGAAATTACTAGCAAGTGGAAAATAAAGAAGACTGTTGGCTACTATCATTAGTTAAGAATAATTATTTTCAACCTATGATAGTAGCAAAGAGTTTTCTAAAAAAATTAATAAATATAATTTGTTGGAAACGAGAATACTACCAAGTCGAAAATAAAGAAAACTGTTTCTTACTATCATCATCATCATCTGAAATTTTCCCCAGTTTGTACAGTTTGTAACTGTTCTAGAAAACAAAAGAATATTTGTTACAATTTTATTTTACAGAACCGTTCTTAAAATGCTTCTTAGATTTCTATTCCTTAACGCTTGTTCTCTATTTATTCACAACAAACAGTTCTCATAAAATTTTGTAGTGCAGCATTTTAGAGTTTTTAGATTACAAACTTTGGACTCGATAAATAATTTTAAGAAAGTAGCAAAAAGTAGCTTTCAAAAAAAAGTAGTAGCAAATTAGCTATCGAAAAATTAAACTTCATGAACAAAAAAACTCGTTTTAAATACTTTCAAAAACTGACAAAAATTATTCCATTTTATATTTTTGATTTACCTACCTTTTTCTCTTAATTTTCATCATAAATATTTACTCCCTTCTCACCCTGCTATAAAATTGAATTCCTTTAACGAATTTTATTATTCATGAATAAGAATTTCAATATTTATTTAAAAATAATTTAATTTTTGCAAAGAATTTTATAAAAATTTTTTTAAACTTACTTTCTTTCGACTAATTTTATAAAAATTTTATACAAATTTTTTTAAACTCAATTTCTTTAGACTAATTTTATGCAAATTCTAATTTAAATAATTTATTAATTCCACTTTTCTTTTTTTGCTTTTTAATTTATTTATTCCTGAGAAATTTTTATTACATTATGAATAGAATTGAATTTTTATGAAGATTTTTACAAAAAAATTTTAAATAGTTAACTTCTGTTTGGGAATTTTATGAAAATAGTAGAAGTGCGAAAAGTTTTTTGAAATAATTAAATTTTACAAAGAATCCTATTAAAAATTTTGAGAATAATTGAATGTTTAAAAAATAATTGAATTCATAAAAAGCGAATCATTATTTATGAAAATAATAATTGACTTCTTGAGAACGATTTTCTTAGAATCTTTTTTTTTAATAAATGATTTTCCAAAAAAAAATGTATTACTTTTGAAAGAATTTTATAAAATGCCACAAAATAACTGATGTTTTGGAAATAAATTTGTTACTTTTAACATAATTAAATTCTTTCAAAGAATAATTTATGTAAATCATTGATTTCTAGGGAAGAATTTTATTAAAATCTAAAAGAATAATTGAATTATTTAAAAAAAAATTAATTAAAATTACATTTAAAATAATTGATTTCTTTCAAACATTTTATTCGAATATTCGAAAATAATTTAATCAATTCTTCCAAAGAATTAAAAAAAAACATTTTTTAAAATAATTCATTTTTTTGAGAAATCGAAATTAATTTTTTAGCAATAATTATGTTTCACAAACAATTCATGTAAGATTATTTTTAAAATAATTGAAATTCTGCTATGAATTTTATTATTTATTTAAAAAATGGAATTATTTATTTATTTATAACATTTTATGTAATGTTATGTTTACGGGAATAAAGTCCTTTCGTATAGAAAAATTAGTAAAATGTTTAAAAAATTTGAATTCTTCATAAAAATTTTATAAACTTTTTTTTAATTAATTAATTTTATCAAAATGTATAAAATATAATTAAAAATTTATTTCAACTAATTGAATTCTTGTGGAAAACTTTTTTTGTGAAAATAATTGAATTTTTCGATTAATTAATTTGAAATAATAAATACTATTAAAAATAATTGAAATTCTTTGATGAGTTTTGTTATTTATAAAAATAGTAATTGAATTCTTTTTTAGAATTATATCAAAATATTTAAAAACCAAATTGAATTTTTATGAAAAATGTTATTATTAGTGAAAGTATTTTAATTATTTTAAAGAATTGCATTACAATTTCTGTTGTTAATTACTAAAAAAAATTTAAGTAATTGGTTTTTTCGAATTTTTTTTAAATGCTATTCTAAATTAACTGAATTTCAGTGGAATTTTTTTATTATTTATAAAAATCATCGAATTTTGAATGAATTTCATCAATTTTTAAAAGTAATTGGATTCTTTTGCGAAATTTTATGACAATACAAGATATTGAAAATAATTCAATTTCGAATTTTTTTTGAAAATAATTGAATCGTTTTTATGAATTTGATTATAATTTTCAAGAATTGTTGTTTGATTTCAAGTATTAGCGAATTGAAACATTTAAGGCAGTGGAAATTTCCAAAAGAAAAAAGGAAATAATATCTGTTAGTGGCTGAAATCTAAAAAAAAAGAACCCAATAGTAGCATAACGTAAAAAAAGTAGTAAATAGTCGGTTTTAGTTGATGAGTGTGAAGCCTAACATTATTTCTGCAATAATATTAATTATTTTACAGAATAATTTTCTACAATCTGTCATTACAGAATTATTTTCGACAATCTATTTCAGCAATTCCTGTTGTTGCAAAACTATTTTGAATTCGTTCAAAAATAATGTTCTAGAAATTATTCTTAACATCCGTTACGGACTTTGTTCCTCCAACTGTGGATGAAATTGTCAATAAATAGAAATCTTCACAAACTGCTAGTGATTAATTTGTAAAAACTTGTTCTTTTCTGTTTTATTACTGTTACAAAACTGATCTAAAAACGTAAAAATTGCAGTGAGAAAAAAAATTATTTGATGCAAACAAATTTTGTTTAAATCAAACTTAAAATATTTTTGCTATATACAGTCAAACATATTTAAGTTTAATTCAAACATACTTTCTGGTTCAGTTTAAGAGATTATATATATTGAAATCAAACATAAATTGTGATTGATTTTAAATTATCTGTACTTAACTTTTAAGTTTGATTCAAATATAAAATTTTTAAACATAATGTTTGTTTAAACCGTAACAGAAAATATGTTTGAATTAAATATAATCAAACAAATAATACTTTTGAATCAAAGTAGTAGATATTTTCTATATATTGAGATTAAACTTACAAATTAATTTCAATTAAACCAAATCGTGTAACATTATTTTTGTGTTTCATTTAAGTATAGTTTTTCTCAGTGTGGGTTAACTTAAAGTTTGTAGATTCTCTGGTTGACAATAATTTTATGCACTAAATATGTTGATAATCATTCACTAATTTTTTTGTGAGTCTTAGAAAAAGCTGATGATAAAAGATACAAAAAAGATAAAAGATATAGAAAAGATAGAAGATAAAAGAGATGGAAGGTAAAAGAGATAAAACATAGAAGAATAGAAGAAAGAACCATTGTGAGAAAAAACTTCCATGCGATTAGCATTTAAAGTCTTCTTCCTTCTTCACTTATTTGTCTACATATTTATTAAATATTTACATATTTATTTTTTATTTAATTCACCGAATTTTTACTAAATATGCTGCATGTATTTTGAAAACAATTCAACAGTGAACTAGGAACAACAAAATTGAAAGTGATACAGCAATCCATACCAGTTTCAATTTTGGAAGCTCAATAAAAGACTATTTTATGTCGTCGAAAATTTCGTTACCTATCCATGTCAAAGGAATTAATTTGTAATGTAAATGTGCATTTATAAGAAAAGGGATAAAACTGAAGCTTTTGTTGTTGGTGATAATTAGTTTGGTTGAAAATTGGGACAACGGCACTTTGGTTCATTGTGATGAACAAATGCTGAGTGGTAGGACACTAGAGCACGTAACAAGCCCGAGGAGATCATCAGTTGAGCTCTCGTCGTCGATCTGGTTAGTTACATGTATTTTTGCATTTTCGTGCCGAAAAAAGAAAACACCAAAAATTATTATACGCGAAAAATATTTACTACTTTTTCGTTTTAACTCATGAAAATTCTACTAAAATTACATCCAATACAAAGATTAACATGAGCTACCGGAAAGTACAAACCATACATAAAATTCTGACCACTTATTGCTAATACAATAGGTTCAGAATTTTATCTGTGCGGTTTGTACTTTCCATTGTTTCATGTGTTCATACACTAAAAGTGTATGCAACTATAAAATTCTGTATTTGTACATAAAAAAAGAAGTAAAACTATAAAATTTAAATATATAAGCAAAAAAACAGGTGAAGAGAAGAGAAATATCAAAAAGGAAACAGGAAATTTTTTGGTTGCTACAACAAACAGATTTTGTGATATCTCAATCATTGTAAAATCTAGTTTTAGGAGGAGGAAATAAATGTGTTAATTCTTTATTGTCGGATTAAGTTAGATCTTTATTAACAGTCAAAGTTGTAAAAATCAAACTATTCTTTTGATGCTTAAAACAATCTTCCACTAGAAGTAGGATTCAGCTGAAGTTTGTAATTTTTTTCACAGTTAAATTTGACAAAATTAAATCAAATCTGTAGCTTTTTTTGTTGAACATTGTAGCAAATTGATCTACTTAAAATTTAAATATGGGACAAACAGAAAAAATTTATTTTCCTAAAAATCAACCAAAATGGAAACATTTTTCCCTTAGGCTTTAATTTATTAATTATCATTTTGGTTCTTCTTCTTTAATTCTTCTTCCCCCCAATCAAATTGTTTTCGATTTTCATAACAGTTTTTCTAATCATATCAAATTGAGACAAAAAAGTATAAAATTTGTTTCATCTCAACATTTTTGCTACGTTTTTTGTCCCAATTTAACATCATTGGAAAAATTGTAAAATCAGTTAATTACGCTGAGTATTCGGTTTCAAATAATTTTGTGGTTTTAATCAGACAAAACCGATTAAAAATCATTAATCCAAACACTTATTAAAAAAAAATTATTTGTCTTTAATAATGAAAAATTTTTCGTCCCTCATGATCCTTCAGGCAATTCAAAATGAAGATTAAATTGGAAAAAACATGAAATAAAATGAGAGTAAATGAAAAACATGAAATAAAATGATAGTAAATATGAAAAAAAATGAAAAATCGATGAAACGGTAAAATGCGGATGCTGAATTTTGTAGGTAAAAGGCTATTGAGCTTGGATGCATTTACACTCGTTTTACGATTAGATGAGAGATTGCAATATTGGTGAATGCATATGTATAGATTATGATGCACATACCTAACTAGTGTGTCGTGCAGTTACGAATGAATTAGGATGATATACAAGTTGAATCCAGTTCGTATATATAATGATATCTTGGGTAATCTCGGGGGTTGGCTTCAACCGTTTACTAGTGAATTTGTGATCAGTTCAACACTTGTCGCTGCTACGCTAACATCTCTGTATTAATCGGTTGCATTACCCTTTTTATTGACTATCAAATCAAAAAAAAAATGAGGTCCATCATCTTTTTTCTTTTAGCAGGTAACTAATTATTTAAATTCCTTACAATTTTTCAAACCTTTGCTATTTTTTCCCCATAAATATATTTTTTATCATTTTTTATTTTTTCTTCAAAAAATATTTTTGTAGAACCGAAAGAAATTATTTTTTTTATTTATTTAAAAAAAAATAGTTCTATAGGAATAACACAAACTATTTTTCTTTTTTAGGGGTAAATTTTAATAAGAAAAAAATGAACAGATTTAAATATCACTAAATTGCAAACAGTTCCTTTACTAACAGCGTTGTTAAAAAATGTTGTGACTCTCAATAATAGATTTTTATGTTATGAAATTTTGTTTGTCGTAAATAATTTTTTTTTTAACTAAATAAACTTTATTTCAATCAATTTTATTTTAGTATTTAAAGCAAATATCGTTCAAATAATTATTTAACTCAAATAATAAACTAACAAATAAAACTAATAACAAATAAATATTTAACTGCATCAACAATTTTTTTTTATACAAATTTTTATTTGTCAAATATAATTATTGCAAATAATAATTAACACGAATAATAATTATTTGACACAAATAAAAATTGTGTTAAATAAATATTTATTTGATATAAATTATAATTTCATGATAACAATCGAACAGTTTTTATTCGTAAAAAATAATTTTTTTCCATTGGTGAAAATTCTTTATTTGAAAATAAAAATAATTTATTTTCCTTTAATTGATAATTAATAACAATAAATACTGTAAAAGTGAAAATATTGTAAAACATTATAAAATAGTGAATGAGTTTTTAATTTCCTCGAGAAAAATTAATAATCCGATAATTTAGACAAAAAAAATATATGCTTTAAATTTTGAATTTGTAAAAATGTTTACTAATTTGAATTAGTCGCTTTTACTAATAAATTAGTAGAAATTAGTATTTATTAGTAGAAAATACTATTTATTAGTAACAATTATTATTCATTAATGTAAATTACTATTTGTTTAGTAAAAAATATTATTCATTAGTATAAATTACAATTTATTAGTAAAAATTACTATTCATTAGTAAAAATTACTATTATTAGTAGGAATTACTATTTTTTTAGTAAAAAATATTATTTATTAGTAGAAATTACCATTTATTAGTAAAAATTACTTACTATTTTAATTTCAATTTTTTAGTAAAAAAACTTTATTTATTAGTAGAAATTACAATTTATTAGTAAAAATTACTTACTATTTTAATTACTATTTTTTATTCAAAAACGTTATTTATTATTAGACATTACAATTTGTTAGTAAAAATTACTATTTTTTCGTGAAATATATTCTTTATTAGTAGAAATTATAATTTATTAGTAAAAATTTCTTACTATTTTAATTACTATTTTTTAATAAAAAACTTTATTTACAATTTGTTAGTAAAATTTACTATTTTTTAGTGAAAAATATTATTTATTAGTAGAAATTATAATTTATTTGTAAAACTTTCTTATTATTTTAATTACTATTTTTTAGTGAAAAATATTATTTATTAGGATAAATTACTATTTTTTAGTAAAAAATATTATTTATTTGTAGAAATTACTATTTGCTAGTAAAAATACTATTTATTTGTAAAAAATACTATTCCTTAGTGAAAAACACTATTTATTAGAAAAAAATTCCATTTATTAGTACAAATTTAATAATAATTATTTTACTAATAAATTAGTAGAAATTACTATTTATTAGTCAAATTTACTAATCTAAAGCAAAAAGTCAGTCAATAATAATTTAAATTACTATACATCTGTACAAATTTAAATTGAAAAATTAAAAAAAATTACCTTCAATGAATTGCAATTTTTTAATTGAAAATTAATTTTGAAAAAATTTTATTTTCTTCTTCTCGACAAAAGAGAAAAAAAAATCTTTTTGATTTTATCGTGTGTAAAACTTAAAAATTAAAAGCAGTGTTTAGACTGGTTAAGACTTTAGTATGGTGTTATATTTCAACCACTTTGCATTTTGAATAAGAAAGAAAAAAATCTATGCTGATAAAAGTGATTGTTATCCAATATTTTAAATTCCTCTTGCACAGTAATCAATATATGCAAGTATTATCTTTAAAAAATACGAAGAAAAGTTTTCTATCTTCTCAAATTCTTATAAAAACGTTATTGCCTTCTTTTCAAATGAATTATTTTTTAAATTCAAGATTAAAATTTCTTCAAACTTTTTTTATTTTGAAATACAAAAAAAGAATTTTTCATTCGTAAACAAATATTGTAATTTTCTTGCAACTTCAATTGTGAAAATGAAAAGAAAGAAAACATTTATTTTAAAAAAGTAAAAAATAAAACTTTTCAGCTTTTTTTAACTTTTTAACTTTTTTTATTTCTTAAAATTTGAATTGTATGAAACATTTTTAATGAATACATTTTTTTAATTAAATATAACAAATCTTTGTAACGTTTTAAAAATTCAAAGAAATGCAAAAATTTGTCCCTCGCTTTCGAAAATTCATGACTTATCACTCGGTTGGCCTTTCTTTTAAATAATAAAAGAAGAAATTTGCATGAGATTATAATGCCATTAAATTTTAAATATTGGATGAAAATTATTTTTTATCAGCAAATATAACTGTGCTTTAGCCGCAAAAAACAAGATTATCCCATATCTACTAAAGTATTAGTTTATTTTGCAAGAATTTTGAACCAAATTTCAAAATTGATTTTTTCTAATAATTGATATAAATTGATAACAATATAATAATTTACGACAAGTTTTAATATAAAATATATATTATTTAAGTTTTGTCTGCGATAAATTATTATTTACAGCCTCTTGAATTATCGCCAAAGTAAATCCCGTGACTGATTAAGAATCATAAATCATTTTTCGATTCATCTTTTGCAGAAAATGTTATTTTAAATGTCAGATAAAGTCGAAGATGAAGAATAAAAGAAAACACATGGTCATCTATAATTGCAAACTAATTAGAAATTAAAAAAAAAATTAATACTAATATTTAGTTTATGCTTTCATTAATTAATCTTAATTATTCTTTAACTAATTTAATTATTTATTTTTATTATTTAACTTAATTAATTAATTCCAGTTTAAAGTTTTTTTCAATTCGAGCAAAAAAAAAATAATTTTTACCTTCTTCATTTTCCTCAAAATGTGTATTTTTATCAGATCTCAATTGAAATTTAATTGTTTTCAAAGAAACAGAAATTTCATACTCCGATAAATTGTTACTCCGCACACAGTAAATTAATCATTAACA
The DNA here is from genome assembly GCA_032872475.1 of Leptopilina myrica (nomen nudum). Lineage (NCBI taxonomy): Eukaryota > Metazoa > Arthropoda > Insecta > Hymenoptera > Figitidae > Leptopilina > Leptopilina myrica (nomen nudum). The sequence continues at coordinate 18,172,050 of CM065463.1, forward strand.
AATTAGAAGCATTGTTATTTGCAAATGCACCAATTTGTAATTAACAATGTTTCTCTTGTTTTATACACTCGCAATTCTATTATAAATGACCCTTGAAAAGCGGAAAGTCAAATTGAGACTCATTAAATCATTTGCATAATAATGACGAGTCTGATCCTTCCATTTAAAAAAAACGTGCTTTTGTAAAAAAAAAGTGTATCTTATAATTTATTTATCGAAACGAATTAAATTCGTCATTATTAACAATTGCATGGAAAATATCTCGCACGAGTGTTTTTATCATAAAAATATTCCACTCCAATAAAAATTGAATTCAATATCCAAATCATTCATCAAAGAGTCAATTAGTTAAAATTAAATTTACTCATCTGCATCTTTCACTGGAAATGGTTATTGGCTAAATTTTTAATTTGGCCAAGTTGTGTAATGAGAATTTTTTTAGCCGAAATTTTTAATAACTTAGGACACTTGGGACATTTTACTCTCTAAATTTGTATTTGTTAAAAATAATTCTTCATTATTATGACTTTTTATTTTAGCAAAAGTTAATAAAAAATATTCTCAGTTAAAAAACGTTTCTGTTTTAGTGAAAGAAACGAATAATTGAAAATGATTATTAATTATTTTTATTTTAGTTTTATTGCTAATTAGAAAAAATTATTTTAATTAGTAATTTAATATTAATTAGTAAAATTATTATTTATTATGAAATATCATTTTTATTATTAATTAATATAATTAATTGTCAATTATATGCCACAGTTTTTCTAAGGATATCAAATTGAGATAAAAAACGAATCAAAATGTTGCTTCGCAACACTTTCGATTCATTTTTTTGTCTTAATTTGATATTCTTAGAAAAACTCTGATCCAAGAAACTAACTGAAAAGTAGTCAAAATTTATGTTCCTAAATTAATATTGAACGTTTTATTGAACAAAATTATTTTTTTTCATCAAAATATAAAAATTTTATTACCGTAATTTTTATTATTTATTAAAATCGCAGTACTTTTAGAAAATATTTTTAAACCAAAATTTTCACTCGAAAGTTCGAAATTAGTGGAATATTTGAACTTGACTATAATTATTTAGCCTCTGCAAAAACATTACTTATTTAATAATTGATTCATCAATTAAATAATTAATAAATATTGATTCTCTTATAACACAATAAGTCAACAAATTTTTATTTAATTTCTAGTAAATAAAATATGTATAAATATTTAATTATAAATAAAAAAAATTCAATTTTCTTCTTTTATTATTATTTAAAAAAAGGCGATCGAATAATTTAAAAATTATGATTTAAGAAAAATACAATTAAATAATATGTTGAACAAAAATTTATTTGATTGAAATAACCGATTGTCTATTATCAAATAAATATTTACTTGCATCAAATAAATTTTATTTAACTGATTGTTAATTTTTGAAACTAAAAATTTTAGTAGAAAAAATTTATTATTTTGTAGTAATAAATAGTTTTTGGTAAAAATAAATAAATACAATAAAATAAATAAATATTTATTTGTATTATATTTATTTGATAGAAGTAAATATTTATTCTGCATTATTATTTGATAGGAAAAAGTATTTATTTGTACCTACAAAATAATTTGATAAAATACAAGTAATCTTTTAGTTGAATAATTTTTCTCAGTGTACAAAAAATAAAATTCCTAATAAAATTAAAATCGTTGAATTAAAAAATTTCGAAAATGATTTTTATACAGTTGTGCCAACGTATATAATCATGTGAATCATTTTCAACTTTTTAAAACAACTTTATTATGGAAGTTAAGGTTTTATTTCAAGAAACAAAAATCCGTATTTTGCACTTGTACCTTGAAAGTAACATTAATGTCTAGGTTGGGTCGATATAGGCAAGGCAATTCTATTCATTGCATTTCATTACATTTGGAATGAATCAACATGCATCCCGTGTACCATTTATAATTATACACAGATTGCTCTCATATTTTCAAATCTTTTCATAATAAATATTTTTTAAAAATTTCTATTTTCCTCAAATCATTTCTTCTTTTTCTTCTCCATTTCTGATTTTTCAAAAGGAAAGATTTAACAAAAAAATAAATTTCCATTCATCATCAATTCTACAGAATTACAGAAAGTCCGAGCAAACTTATTTTTAATTTTTAACATTTTTAAGTGTATTTTATAAAAAATATTTTTTACTTTTATTAGAATTTAAAAAAAAGTAAGAAACGAAATAAGAAAATGATGATGATGAAGACGAAGAAGAAGATTATATAAAAAATATCTCATTTTTCATGAAAATATATCTCTCGCGGGATGATTCGATCTTCCCTTGTACTATTACCCTACTTTCTTCGCATCCTTGGCGTGATATAGTTCGCTCAAGTCATTCACAAGTTCAATTTAGCTGGCGCCCAATTTGCCAATTCACCAATATAACGAGCTATCAGTAGTTTTCAAATAAGTTTCAAATGCTTTTTTCAATTCAATTTTCAAAAACGATATGAATTTTTGAAATTAAAGAAACCTTTCATTATTGTTAGAATTTGAAGAAAATTTTTATTTTATTTTATAAAAGAAATTAATTTTCATTTTAATTAGATAAACCAAAAGAATTAATAAATATAGAAAAGAAAGAAAGAATTAATCTCATTAATTTAATTATCTAATGTATTTAAATATTTAAGCACTCGAGTACAAATTGATATTGTTCATGATAATTTTAAGTGTTTTGTAATAATTTTATTAGGGATAAAAATAATTATTTTTTAAATTTTTATTACTATTAATTTACTATTTATTTATTTATTAAATAATAAAATAATGTTTCAGGTCTGTGTTGGACGGAGGCTGCTGATTGGTCCTATGAGGGTAATCATGGTAATATCACTTCTATTTATTACTTAATTAAATGTTATTAATTTAATATTAATAATTAATTTCTTTAATTTTTGTTTTTAATTTCGCCATTAAATAATTAATTTCCATATTAATTATTCTTTATTAATAATTAATTCTACTCTTTAGATTTGAATTCGTAAAAATATTTACTAATTTGAATTAGCGACTGACTTTTTGCTTCTGAATTCGTAAATTTTACTAATTAATTTGTAAAACTTGCTATAATTCAAAAGCAAAGAGTAAATGAGTAAATACTAAATTTAAAAAATTGACTAATTTATTAGTAAAATTTATACTAATTCAAAAGAAAAAATATAGTCACTAATTGAAATTAGCAAACATTTTTACTAATTCTAATTTAGAGAGTATGAAATTAAATTACGTCGGTGAAGTTCGCAACGTTTATGATCGCAACGATTAAAAGAAAGAAAAATTATTTTTCTACCAAAACGAATAAAAATTTCTGTTCACAAATATATTTTTTAAAATTATTATTCAAAAAATTAAACGTACTATTTTCAGTACAAAAATTTATAAAAATTTGCTTAAAAAAATATTTTTCTTCAAAAATCATTGATTATAAACGTTGTGAACTTCACCAACGTATTAAATTAAAATATAATTCAAAAGAATCTTTCATTAAGTAAATTATAAAATTGAATTAAAATATGTGAATTTAGTATAACTTGAAAGCATAATTTGTTAAAAAAAAGGAGTCTTTCATTCCTGATGACTCAATTTCAATAATAATCGTAGTGTTTTATGGATATTTATTAATTATTGATTCTATGTATCGTAAAAAGGTCTCAGCGAATGATAAAAGAGTCAACATTTGATAAATGTTTATAATAATTAATAACGAACCCCTATCATCATGAGTCACTATTCTAAGGTCATTGTAATTTCTTCAATGAATCATTGATAAAAAAAAAAAGAAAGTCAATGGACAATCATTTACACATAAGAATACAATAACCAGAAAATGAAGAAATTCAGGTGTCATTGATTAGTAGATATTTTTACTACTTCAATTTTTTTCTTATTTTTTTTTATAATGAAAAAACTTAGTGAAAATTACTTTTCACTAATTTAGCTTCTGAGAGAAAAACGAATAATAATAAATACCAAAGAAAATCAATGATGAAGAATAAATCAATTCTCTCAATTTGAATTAGTAAAAACGTTTACTGATTTGAATTAGAAACAGATTTTTTTCTATTAGTAAATTTTACTAACAAATAAGTAAACTAATTTTTTTAAGTATTTATTTTTATTTCTTTTAATATTTATTAGTAAAAAGTCACTAATTCAAAAGCAAAAAGTCAGTTACTAATACAAATTGAAATTAGTAAACATTTTTATCATTTTTTATCAATTTTATTATTCATTTATAACTTAATAAAATGTCTAAATAATTAATGAATTATTATTATTAATTGATTAATTAGTTAAGAAAATAAGTAATAAATAAACTACTTAATATGAAAAACATTTCAACTTGTAAAAAATAAAGAAAAAAATCCTTTAATTTTGAATCTGAAATCAATATTAATAAAGAAAAATAAAAATCAATTATTGACAGAGAAATGGCAGAAATATTAACAGACAAAGATCAAGAATAAAGAAAAGTGGAATTTATTCATGAAGAATAATTCCAAAAATGTGTCAAATTTTGAAAAATGAATGAAGAATAATAAGGAAATTTTAAATTCTAATTTTCGAATAATGAACAGCCGGGATTTATCGATCAAGAATAGTCTAAAACTCTTTCGTCTAAATAATTAACACTTTTTTTATAAAAATTAATTTCTAAATATGCAAATTTTAATTAAAAAAAAAAGAAAATAAAAAAAATTTTACTTTGAAGTAGATCGTCAAGTTGATATACCTATGTGTTGATTGAGGAAATGATGGGCCCCGTGGTGTAAATTGAATAATGGATTCACTTACATGCATAATAGTGCACCTATTTAACATTGCAAACTTTGAAAAATCGCCGTTTTTAAGAAAATAGAAATTTTATATTATTCTCTGACGTGTAACTTTAAATTAAAAGGCAAAAAAAATAGAAAATTCATCCTGTCACGAGATCTATTAACTTGAACCTCTAAATCAAATTAGAAAAAACCTTCAAGTTAATTACTTTTCGCAATTTGTAACATGCAATTCTAATTTATAAGCAGTGATTAAATACATTGTCCAGTTTGTTACATTTTATGCGAACGTGCAATATCGTTATTACAATAAAATTAAATTATTAATTAATTACACTGAGGAAAAAATTTATTTTTCTTTAAATTTAAATTATATTTATAGTTACAACGAAAAAAAATTATTTGATTCAAAAATCGATTATTTTTCTATTATCAAATAAATGAAAAATGAAGAAATAAATTACTTGAATCAACTAATTTTTATTTAAATCAATTAAATGGTTTTTGAACCAATAATTTCAGTATTTGAAGCAAAAATCATCTAATTGATTCCAAAAAAAATTATTTGATTCAAGTAAATATTTTAGGAGGAATCTGACGGACAATCAAATCAAAAGTTAGTCCAATGTCGTAGTTTCGTAATTTAAAAGAAAAATACAAATTTAATTTTAAGTTCGTCTTGGTGGAAAAGCGAAGAATTTAATTTTGTTTATTTCAAACGATTAAAAGTTCCGATTGAATTAAAATTACAATTTTTTAGGTTGTCTTACAAGAAACATATATTATTGCGACAAAAAATTATAACTTTTATTCAAATATTACATTAAAATGTTCAAAATGTAGAAAATTAAATTCCTCACGCTTCTACCAGAAGGTATTTAAAATTAAATTTGACTTTCAAAAAAGAATAAATTATAACATTGGACTAACTTTTGTTCCGATCAAATATTCGGTTAGTTGAATAGAATAATTTTTTATCAGTGTAAAAACAATTAAATTAATAGTAAAAAGTCACCGATTCTAGTAATGAAAGTTTTTGTACGTAAAATTTGACTATTTTTTTAGTTATTTATTAATTAACTAATTAGTAATTTTCTACTAAGTATATATTTATTTAATGATGAAGAAGTAATCTGTTAATTGAATAAAGAGCATTTTTTCAGTGCAATTAATTAATTAATTAATTGAAAATAAAAAATTAATATTCGTGAAGCCTGTGACAAAAATAAAAAAAACATGTCATTTGAATAAAATAAAAATCCAAAAACCACAAATACGGATTTGAATAAAATAAAAGGGGAAAAAACCATAAAACTTGATTTATACAAAATACACTGAAAAAAAAATTTATTTGATTCAATTAACCGATTATTTGACTATTATCAAATAAATATTTACTTAAATCAAATAATTTTTATTTGAATCAATTAAATAATATTTGCTTCAAATACTGAAATATTTGATTCAAATACAGTTTATTTGATTCAAATAAAAATTATTTTATTTAAATAAATATTTATTTGATAATAGTCAAATAATCGGTTATTTGAATCAAATAAATTTTTTTTTCAGTGTAAAAGTAAAAAGCACAAAAATTAATTGAAATAATTTTAATTTTAGGTCCACAAAATTGGCCTGGAGTATGCAGATCTGGCAAGAAACAATCTCCAATTGATATCGCTTCTGATGCTGCAATAAATACAGACTTGGGAGCTTTAAAATTTGTTCGCTATGATTTTGCTTTCTCCGGTATGATTAAAAACACAGGGCACACAGGTAAGCGAATCAAAAATAAAAAAAAATACTTCAAGACCAAATTTATTAGACAATCAGGCAGAAAAAAATAATTTTTGCCAGCGAGATAAAAAGAAACCAAAATTAATTTTTAACTTTGATTTTTCAAATTAATTAAAAATTTCACAATAGAATTCAAAATAAAAAATTTTCGCTAATAGACATTTACAAATTTTCTTAATAGAAAATTAATATTCCGTCTAATTATCTGTTTGATTAGAAAAATTAATTTGGTCTCAAATACACTGAAGAAGGTTTATTTGATTCGATTATTTGTCTACATTATCAAATAAATATTTATTCGTTTGTATTAAATATTTTTATTTGGCATTTATATTCGTTTGTTAATTCAATGGTTTCTGCTTCAAATACTAAAAATTATTGATTCAAATACCTTTAAAGTTTAAATTGACATAAATAAAAATTATTTGATTCAAATAAAATTTCTTTGATAATAGACAAGTTATTTATTCTACTTAATAATTAACTACTTGCGTTAAATGAATTTTTGTCAGTGTGGAATTGAAAAATTGTTACCAAGGGAGACGCTTCTAGCAAAAGCTATATTATAAATTTCTTTTTATTTAATATTCAAAAAATTTAATATTTTCATTTATTATTCAATAAAAATACTTATATATTCCTGTCAGTACTGCTATTAATTAATAATATTATTTCTTTTAAATATAATTTATCGACATTTATAAATTCAACATAAAATTAAAAATTTGTTCAAAAAAATAAAAAAAATAAAAAAATAAAGCAAAATTAATAATTTAAAAATTAAATTTGATGGTGAAATAATTTGTAAATTCTACTGAAAATAGAAAATGGAAATTGAAATTAAAATATCCGCATTTAATGAGATAATTATATATGATAATTGATAGAAAAAAACTTTTAACAGCTTGAAATACGCTTTTTTCTGCCATTTGGGATTTGGCCTTACAGATTTGTTGCAACCTAAAAAGGACTGTTCAATGACGTTACAGTGCAAATTACTTTGACTGGTGTTCCAATTAATCTAATGGGTGGAGGTTTACCAACCACATATGTTTTGGAGCAAATTCATATTCATTGGTCTGCGGAACATACCATCGACGGTGTTCGAGATCCGATGGAATTTCATTTTGTCCACTATGACAAAGAATTTGAAAATGTCACTTCCGCCAGCAAATATCCGAAAGGCATTGCCGTGTTAGCTGTTCTTTTCGAGGTAACGAACATTTTTGTATTTTTCCCCATTTTTTCAAAAATTTACTACTGTCAAAGTTCCAAACGTTCAAATTAACGAATTTAATTTAAAAAAAATTTTTATTACAGAAACCAAGACAAAGACTTTAAAAATGTTAATTATGCCTTAAAAAAAATTATAGTTTCAAAGTATTATAATTATTGTGCAAATTACAAAATTTTTTATTGTCAAATACCAATTTTTTAATAATTGAGGGTCCGAATCAAAGAAACGGTTATAAGTTTTTGACACTCAAAATTTTCGACATCTAAATAAAAAAAAGGATTTAAAATTTCAGTTTCTTAAAAACCTTTCGTATTTGTATAAAGATCATCAAAATTATTCTCAAAAAATTGGGATTAAAAACCGTTTAATATTTGACTTAAAGGGCAATGATTTTGAGTTTAAAAAATTATAACTTGTTCTTTGATTTGGATCCTTAATTTCAGATTAAAAATTCAAAAAAATCAATTAGTAATTAATTTACTAAATAATTATTCTTGTTTATTAAGTTCAAAAATTTTAATAAAAATTCTTAGCAAGAATTGAATTATTTTCATAAATAATAACACTCTTCATAAAACTTCAATTATTTTAAGGTATAAATAGTAAAATTTTTTGCACAAATTCAATTATTTTTAAGCAAAATTTTAGTAAAATTTCACGAGCGAATACAATTTCTTTCTAAAATTTAAAAAAATCCTTCGAAACAATTAAAGAAATAAATGATAATAATTTTAATAACAATAATAATTTTAAATAATTTTAATTAATTTTTAATAATAATTTTAATAATAATAATAATTTTTTTAAATACTAGAATCTTTGCAAAAATTCAATTATTTTCAAAAAAAACTTCACGAAAGAATTCAATTCTTTTCTTGATTCGTTATAAAATTTTTCGAAAGATTCAATTAGTTTTTAAAATTTTAATAAAATTCAATAATTCAAAATTGAATTTTAAATATTAACAAACACGATTATTTTAATAAAAATTTGAAAGAAGTTGCTTTTAAATTAGAATTATTTAAAAAATTTTTTTAATAAACTCCATTATTTCAAAAAAATTCAAAGAAATTTTAAAAATAATTTAATTAGAATTTTTTAGAATTTTAACAAAATTCTTCGCGAGAATTCAAGTATTATCCTAAATAATAAAATTCTTCAAAGAAATTCTATTATCAAATTTTTTGATATAATTCTTTGCAACAATTCGATAATTATTAAAATTTTAATTTTAAAATTGATAATATTTAAAATGAAAAATTATTATTAAAAAGTTAAGAAACAAATAAAGATTAGTTTACAAAAACCAACTTTAAACAGCGAAAAGAACGTTCTTCTGAACGAAATTTATTTATTTCTTCTTCTTCTTCTTCTTCAAATTTGATGGCAATCATATTGCCTCAAGTATTAAAAAAATAAATTGTAAAGATTCTAGAGGTTTAGTTTTCTTTCTGCTTTTTTTAGATATTAGTAATTTTTAAAAATATTTATACTGACAAAAAATTTCATTCATTTTGAACGTTCAGAAGTTGGAGATTATTTTTGCAGTCAATAATTTTTGCAAGTATTTAAACTGAAAAAAAAATTATTTGATTCGCAAATAAAAACAGTTTTTTGGTCTATTATCAAATAAATATTAAATTGTTTCAATTTTTTATTGTATTATTGTATCGAATTTTTATTTCATTCAATTAAATAATATTTGCTGTAAATACTTCCTCTATATGAGGAAACAATACTGAAATTATTGCTTTGAATTTAATTTCAAATCAAAATTTATTTGACTTCAATAAAAATTATCTGCTTCATGTAAATATTTATTTTATAATAATGAAGTAAATGATTATCTATTTATTTATTTGATAATAATTAAGAAAATGATTATCTATTTCTTTATTTGATAATAGACAACTAATCGGTTATTTGAATCAAATAAATTTTTTTTCAGTTCTGGAAGTGAACAATAAATTTAAAAAAAAAATAGAAATAAATACGTAAAAAACTGAACTTTTTTTTATTAATTTTTGCTAGTTACAAAAAATAGAAAAAAGGTTAAAGAAAATATATTGATTCAACATTATTGAAAATTGCAGTTAAGTGATAAGGACAATGAAGATTTACATCATATCATGAAGGCGGCGAAATTGGTGTCAAATTGGGTAGGACCGAGTATGGCCGAAATTGATTCAAAAGTGATACCATCGCTTCTTTTACCGAAAGATCGTTCAACATTTTATCGATACGATGGTTCCCTGACGACTCCAGGTTGCCAGGAATCTGTTATTTGGACTGTTCTCACCGAAAAATTGCCAGTTTCAGAGTCACAGGTATAGAAAATTTTGCAAATATTGCGTAATTAATTGCAATTAAAGCTAAAATTACACTTGATTGTAATTAAAATTAAAATTTTAATTAATAGTAATTTAAATTAAGATTACAATTAATTGTAATTAAAATTAGATTTAGTTGTAATTAAAGATGAAGTCGTCATTAAAATTAAAGCTTTAATTCAAATTATATATTACAATTGACTATTATTACGATTGTAATTCAAATTAAAATTAGAATGGACTGTAATTGAAATTATAATAGTTGTAATTAATGTGAAAACTGTAATTAAAAGTAGAATTGTAATTAAAATTATAAAAGTTATAATTAGAGTGAAAATTGTAATTAAAATTAAATTTTAAAGGTAAATTCTAGTTGATTGTAATTAAAATTAAATATATTGTAATTTAAATTAAAATTATTGTAATTAAAATCCAAATGATTGTAATTAAAATTAAAATTCTTTTTCTAATGAATCATTGTGTGTTAACAGATGAAAATTCTCAAAAATGTCATGTCAAGTGACGGAAATATAAAATCCAACTACAGGCCAATTCAAGAACTCGGCTCACGAGACGTTTATCATCACATCGAAGGATATTCTTCTTCATCAGCTGTTGAATCCAGTTTATTAATAACAGTCCTAAGCTTCTTCATTGTTAAATTAATAACAATTTAAACACTTTACTTAGAGGAATTTACAAGTTCACGTGATAAATTAATTCCACAATTTGCCATATTTAAATGAATCGCATTATCAATATGTGCCATACTCTGTTGTAAAATATTTTTAATTTTTTTTTCCTAATTTGCTAATTTTTCATTATTAATTTAATTGTTGCAGTTACATATAATAATAATAATAATAATAGAGATAATTATAGTCGCAACGATCGATTGAATTTATTTTTTATGTAAATATTATATATTGTATAATATTTATTTATATATTATTAAAATACACTGTAATTAAATATGTATATAAAACGTGTATAAAATAATATGTACACAATATGTATATAATATGTATATGATGTATATTTAATGTATATAGAATGTATATATAATGTATATAATAAAAAATATTATATACAATATAAAATATACAAAACATGAAATATACGTAAAATAAAATATACATAATAGAAAATGTCACGCACAAAATATCTCGAAAAATATAAAATAAAGTAATATACAATATGTAATATTGAGTTATTCTCAATAAAAATTATTTTTTAATAAATTTTGAAATAGATCAATAGTTTAGATTATATTATGTCAGTTCTTAATTAAGCGTAAATAACGAATTAGAAAAAATGTACAATACATAGAATTTAGACTTACCATGTAAGTGAAAATGTCAAAAAAACGTTTTTCTTTTTTAAGAAAGCAAAGAATTTTTTCTTTCAAAAGTTGTTTTTCTGTTTTAGATTAAATGTTGTTAGAATAATCGTTAAATTGAAAATTTGATACATTTGGATATTCCTATTTTTGTACCATATATATGTTTAATTTAAATAAACATGTTTAATTTGAAAAAAAAAATGTTCAGTGAATTTTATAAATTTTTTTAAACTAAATTTGTGAATGTCAAGCAAATAAATTCGAAACTTGCTCTAAAGTCAAAGACCATATAAAGTGAATAATGTATAGAATAATGAATAAAGAATATTAATTCGTTTGCAATTTAATTTATAAAATATACGAAATAGAAAATAATTGCAATTATTCCTGTTCTGAATAGGAAAGACGAATTTATTGTCTAGCATATAAATATACAAATAATGAATAATTAATCATGAAATTATACCTTCTCAACGATATTTCATTTCAAGAGTCGACATTTGTGTATTTTCCCTCCAATTAATAATTTAAATTCACAAAATATCACTATCTTAGAAATTTATATTTATACCGTTGACAATAATAAATATAATTGTTTCAGAAAATATTATATTCACGGTTGACAATAGCATGCGAATATAATTGTTCCAAGAAAATATTCTCTTGAATTTTACATGTGAATATAAACGCATACATGACTCTATTTCTTCTATTTAATTATTTACGGAATAATTAATTTTCCATTCCAATAATGTCGTCTCTAATTTACGTTTCGAATATCTATAGACAAATTGTTTTATATACTCTTGTCTCTGAAAATATTTATAGAAATGCAAGTAATAGAAACAAATAGAAAATAATAATACTAAAAAGCAAATAATTAATACTAATAATGAATTTTAAGAGTACCAATAAATTTATAGTTCTAATTAATCTTCTGTCAGGAAATCTTCTTCCATTGAGTTATGAAAATTCGGAATTTCATTGGGGATGGAAAATATACGCGATAATTTTGTGGATTCTTGAAATTATCTATTTCCTGTTGAGTTTTGTGGGATTATTTTTAGTCCCGAAAGTCGAAGCAATACAATATGGAACTGTAAATATGGTTGTTTCAGTTGAAGTACTAATGCTTTCAATTTATGTGAATTGCAGAAGAAATGATCTCAAACAATTGATAAAAATGATAAACAATGTTTTGAACAACTCTGACGAAAAGAAGGTACAAATTTTTTTCCATATATATATATAAAATGAAAATCTTTAATTCACTGATTAAAAAAATTAATCACTCAGATTCTGACTTGTATTCGCTATACGACAAATCCAATAGACAAACCACTAAGAATTTACATAACGGCTGTCGTTGGAACGGTATTTTTTTGGACTGTCTCGCCAATAATTAAAATAATGGAAAAAAATAAATTTTCAATTCTTGATTTTCGAGTGCCAACATATTTTTACGATGATTCTTTTACAATGATACTTTTTGTTTATGCCACTTTATTTCAAGCAATTTCTGCCTCCATTCTAATTGCTAAAAAATCGAGTATCGACTTTTATGTGATTCACATGATCACATTGGTAACGTCCGAATATCGTTACGTGAGTGACGAACTAGAATCACTATTTGAAATTAATAGTGTCATCGATTTGAAAATCAGTGACAAAGACGCAAAATTATTTGACAACTTTTCAAGAATGGAACAATTCAAGAGACTCATTCAACATCATAATTCTGTAACAGAGTGAGAATTATAATATTTTAAAGGAAAATTTAGTTTGCACACAAAAATAAAAAAATATTTTAATTTAATAACAAAATTCTTGACCTTTGTTTTTGGGCAAACAAATATTTTTTATTCGACAATCAGATCAGTGCAAATTCTTTATGTATTTAATTAAAATAATAAATTAGTACATTCATTCATATTAAATAGGAATAAATATGAACGTAATTAAAATTTATTTTTGCTTTTTTCTTGATTTTTAGTTAAAAAAGTGTTATTACATAAAATTAAAAATAAAAAGTCTAAGAACATTTTTTTAAAACAAATTCCAGAGTCGGTAAATTGTTGAAAAGTCTTTTATCATTGAATGTTGCATTAACATACGGTAATTGTATATTTCGATTCTGCTTTTTGTCATTTATGATAATAACGGTAAGTTCTTCTATTCTGCATTATTATTGAAAAAAAATTTCCAATTCATTATTACTTGCATTTATAATTTATAACATTCTCTACATATTATTCCTTCTACTATGTATATTATTAAAATCTTTAATTAAAAAAATATATTTACTTCTCAAAATGTTTCTTTTTTTTAATATTTTTTTTCAATATTTTTTTTTCTTAGAATACAAAATTTTATTTTTAGTTACCAATATCAATTTTTGACAAATGTTTAATTGTGATGTACACTTGCGGTTCAATGATTCAAGTTTTCATGCTATGTTTGTGCGCTCAAGCATTATTGGAAGCGGTAAGAAATACTTTTTCTCAAAAATATTAATATTATTTTGTAAAAAGACCTAAATTCTGTTAATTATTTGGTTTCGAAAAAATTATTTTTTCAAAACATTTTCAAGAAATTAAAACTAGTCGACAAATAATATTAGTTAAACTAAAATAACCGTATTTCGGCCTTTTTATTACAAACTATAATTAAAAAACAATTTTAATAATAAGTAATTATTAATAATTATTAATTATTGATGAATGAATTAATAATATTCGAATTGATGATTTCTGAATTAATTGCAACTTTAACTGTAACGAGGAACAATTTTTTTTGCGTAAAATAAAAAAAATATTAATCCTTTTTTTCATTTCTTTAGAGTACAAGTGTAACAAAAAATGCATTTTACAAAGAATGGTACAAGAGTGATTTATGTTGTCAAAAAATTTACTCAAACATGATGATTTCGAATAAACTCGAATGTAAATTAACAGCTTTTGGAACAATAGATATGAGTATAAGTACTTTCATGACAGTGAGTAAAAGAATTTTTTGGGTATTTTTAAAAATGTTCTTGTCACAGAGAAAAGAAATTTCTATAATTATTATTCAAATATAATCGATTACTTGGTGTAAAAATAAATATTTACTCAATTAAAAATTATTTGCTTCAATTTTAAATTAAATAAAATTCAATTATAAATCGAATTGTATCCAAATAAATAATTTCTACATTTTGACTCCATTATTTCTATCCAATCTCATATTTATTCAAACTAAAAATTATTCCATTCAAATAAATATTTATTTGATTATGATATTTAATCGATTATTTTAATAAAATACATTTGTTTAGTGTATTTTTCAAAAGAAACTTTTTTTTACCAAAAAATTATTCTAAATACAAAATATTAATAAAATACAGTGGTTTTTAATTTTTCTTCTTCTAGATATTGAAGCAATCGTATTCAGCTTGTTTATTTCTACTGAAAATTAACTCTTAATTTATGATCGATGATGATAAATCGATAATGATAATACCCATATAATAAATTGAAATAAAAGCAAAAAGAAATTTAATAATAAATTGTAAATCGTATAATAAATAAATTATGAACCGTACAATAAAGTAAAATATTTTTTTAAAATATCACGGATGCAGAATATATTCTACTTTAGTCATTCTAATTATAATGCCAGTAATAAAATGAAACTTTATAATAAAAATAAATCTATTTTAAAAAAAACTCTACTTTAAAAAAATTTCTTTCTTTTCTAAATTCATATAAGAAATCTTCCATGAAAAAAACAATATACTTGACTCAAATAATCGATTGACTTCTAATCTCCAATTAATAGCAGATAAACATTTATTTTTTGTACTATAATAAACAACACGCAAGCGTGCGTGAAATTTTCTTTTCCATTGTTAATTTCAAAATTTAATTTTCTACTAAATTTAATGAAAATTCTTAATTTCTTAAAAAATATAATTTTCTTTACTGTTTTTCATTAAATTTAATTACTCGTATAGTAAATGCTAAAATATTTCTAACAGAAACTTGAAATAAAATTCAAAATTTATTTCAATAAAAGTTGGCAAAATTTTCAATTGTTTCAATTTTTTAAAAATATTTTCGGAAATAGAAGTATTTTTAAAAAATTTAGTTTCATTTTTTCAAGAAACAATTTTTCGAAATTTCTAAATTAAATTTTTCAAAACTTTAATACTTTTTGTTAAATAAAAATTTTAAAACTTATTCATATTTACTTTTCCCGAGGAATTAAAATTTCAAAAAATTTAAATGAAAAACTTCCTGAATTATATTTATTTCTAAAATTTGCAAGCAAAATTTAATTATTTCTTTAGAATTTTTAAATAAAATCATTGAAAAACTTTAATAATATTTAAAGAAGAATAATGTTATTAATAATTTTTTTAAATAAAAATTCTAATATTTTTTAACTTTTGCTTCCTTAAAATTTTCAAGGAATTTAATTTAAAAACCTTTTAAAATTTAATTAATTCCTAAAAATATCTGTTATAACGGTTGAAATATTCAATTATTCTTTAAAATTTTAACTTAACTTTTTGTAATATTAATTCCTATGGGAATTCAACTACGAGAATTGAATTGTTTAAATAGAATAATTTTTGTAAATTCATAAAATGATATAATTTCAAAAATATAATTATATTTAAAGACAATTTTTAAAGAGGAAAAAATAAAATTCTTTAAAATATGAAATTTTACAAAATTTCCAATTGCTTCAATTTATTAAAATTATTATTGAGAATTCAAGTACTTCTTTCTTTAAAAAAATTGAAATAGTATTTTTCATAAACCTAATTTTTAAAAATTTCAAAATTAATTTTTTAAAATTTTAATAACTTTTGAAAAATAAATATTTAACTATAATTATTGTTCTTTTATGCTTAGAATTTCAAAATACTTAAAAATTTGAACTGCAAGTTTTCCAAAATTCAATTAATTTTCTAGAATTTTTGAATAATATTATTCAAAATTTAATTTTTAAGGAAGCTAACAAATTAAAACACTATACATTCAACACAACTACACTTTTTTTACACACAGTCTACAAATTAACTTTCCATCTTTTGACATATCAATTAAAACTATAAAACAAAACATTGTAATAAAACAACACTAAATTCAGGTAAGGACAGATTATGTAAATATTATAATAGTTAATTAATAATTATTACAGTTATCAATTATGTATTATATTTTCGTAAGAAAATGTTGTTCTCACACTGAAAAAAATTTCGATTCAAAATACTTAATTTATTTAATTAATGAATTAATTACTTAATAATCCAAATTACTTACAATGAAATAAATTTTATTTAAGTCAATTAAATTTTATTTGCTTCAAATATTAAAATTATTGATTCAAGTGCAATTTCTTTACGATTTAAATAAAATTTATTTGATTCAAGTAAACATTCACTTGATAATAGGCTAAGTACTCGGGTCTTTAAACCAAATAAATTTTTTTCAGTGTACCATTAATTGAAAACATTATTAATTATACCAAAAAAATTAAAACTCGGATGATTAATTTTTCAAAATACAAGAAATTAACTTCATGGAAATAAAATATGTGATGCGAAAATTGAACAATGAAGACGATTTATATTGTTTATTACGAAAAGGCATAAAATTTGATAATATTGGATAGTACTCACTACTCGTCATTTAACGCGGTTTAGATATTTTCAGTTTATTGCTCACAAAGAGAGAAAGGATTTGTCATGAAACGTGATTCTTGCAAGTTGAAACACATGTTGTTTACATTTATCAAGCACTAAAACACCACGCGACTCTTGTTTGAAGTTTACAAAAGGTGATTTATGAATTAGAAATTAAGACTCAAAGTACTTATAGGTACACACAAACCTTTAGTTCTTTGCGCTTTTC
The DNA here is from genome assembly GCA_032872475.1 of Leptopilina myrica (nomen nudum). Taxonomy (NCBI): domain Eukaryota; kingdom Metazoa; phylum Arthropoda; class Insecta; order Hymenoptera; family Figitidae; genus Leptopilina; species Leptopilina myrica (nomen nudum). Next base: position 18,189,492 of record CM065463.1, read on the forward strand.
ATAAAATTATTTCCTTCTCTCTTTAAACTTTAATGCTCACCAATTGTTTACACTGTTAGCAAAAAAAAAAATTTATTTGATTCAAAATAACATCGGTTAATATTGTCTATATTACCAAATAAATATTTATATGATTTCAAGTAAATATTTACTTGCGTCAAAGAAATATTGATTAGAAATCAAATAATTTTTAAGTCAATTAAATTTTATTCGAAAACTATTTCATTCAAATAATATCCATTATTTGTCTATTACCAATAAATATTTATTTGAAAATAATTTTCATATTCAAGTCAAATTTATAAATTATATTTAAAATTTTATTCTTTGAAGTTTAATTAAGTTGCTACTAAATCGAGAAATTAATTACATCAATTAATTAATTTTTTAATTATGTAATTTTTCTTCAAACATATCTTTTAAGAATATTAGGAACTAATCTTACAAATGGGTATTATATTCTCTTTTTATTTCTTGCCATAAATAATTAAACTCCACATTTATTTGTCTTTTTTAATTTTTTATTGTCCAACTAATTAACAATAGAAAAAAATTTTTAATGTCAAAAAATAATTCTTAAACAAATTAGTGTTAACGAGATATAAATTAATCTGAAGTATAAAATATAAGACACGAAAACCAAACTGTTATTCTTATATTATAACTTTTTAATACTGAATATAAAACATTAATCAGAAGAAACGAGAAACAAAATATTAAAAATTATAATTTAATTTTTTCATTCTTTTAAATATATAATTATTTAATAATAATTAAAATAAGAATAATGATAATTATTAAAATTAAGTATAATCTCTATGTAGTTTATGTAAAAAGTCTGCATATTTATATGTAAACCTATAAACTTTTGAAGAGAGCTGAACTTACAGGAACTTGAAGCATTAAAAAACTCCAAGGATAATCTCTAAATCGGAATTATTAACTTTTGACTAAAAATTAGTAAAAAAGTGATTCATTATAAATGAACTAATTCGGATTTAGAGAATATAATAAATCAATTTGAAACGCACCATCTGAAAAGAATTTTTATTATAATTAATCTTTTTGGTAATATTTGTTTCTTCACTTTTTGTTGAAATAAAAAAATATAAGTAAATAATTTGAATATAAAATATAGTCACAAAACTGAAAGTCCAACGAACCACTATTTGACGAAATATCGACGTTGACGTAATAAACGTTTGGATTTCCATTTCGATATTATTGAGAATTAGTCTTTGGTGCAGCATTGAATCTTTCATTTTCTCTTTTAACTCGCACTTATTATAAATTTATTCCTAAAATTATTTAAAGTACTGTTAATCATTGAGAAAAAAATAAAATACACTATTAAATGTATTCAGAAAAGTAAGGAATGTAGGTAAACAATTTTTCATCACGAAAAATGTAAACAAAAATAACCGAAAAAGTTGAATTTAAATATAGAATTTAACACTGAACTTTCAACTACTTAACACTTTTTATACTATTTTAATATTTATATTTTATATAAATAAAAATAAATAAAAAATTACTCAATTTCGCTTTAGATTGTACACAAATATTCTTTTCGGTAAAATTTTTTTTATTACTCAAAAATTGTTTTGTTTTGTATTAAAAATGTTCTTTGTTATTCAAAATTGTATTTTATAGATTTTAATTTTATTTTTTAGATTTTGTTTTTCTTTTGAAGATTTTATTTCTTATTCAGAATTTTTTTTATTATTTAAAATTTTTCTGTTCTTTTGAGAAATTTTCTTTCTTATTCACATTTTTTTTTATATTCTTTTGAACTTTTCTCTTCATTTGAAAAATTTTCTTTATAATCTAGTTTTTCTGTTCGTTCGAAAATTTTTCTCAGTTATTCAGATATTTTTTTTATTCTCTACAAATTTTTTTTCGATCTAAAAATTTTCCTTTATTATTCAGAGAATTCCGTTTTTTTTAAATTTTCTTCGTTAATCAGAATTTTTCTGTTTTTATATTAAAAATTTTCCACAAAAATTCAATTTTTTAAAAATATTATTAATTGTGAAAAATTCATTAAAAAAACCTAAGGCTAAAATTATGGATGAAAAATAAAAAAAAGAGAAGTAACTTTGTATTTCAATTTTTTGTGATAATTTTAATTAATACTATAATTAAATTCACAATTAATTAATTACCTGCGATGATCGATCGAGAAACTCTTGATCGAGATCCCCTGCCATTTTCTTTATAGCTATGAATAATTGAACTCACAAACCAATAAATAATAAAAGAGCAAATAATTATTCCAACTAATGTCATAACTATTGTTTTTGTTCTTGGTCGCCAACATGTCACTTGATCATCTTCAATCCCATGACGACGTTGGTAAGCTTGCTCAGTAATCTCAATAATTCCTGTAACATTTGTTTTGTTCATTTCAAAATGATTTTAAAATATAATAATTTTCATTATTATTAATAATAATAATATAATTTAAAAATAATATTATGGAAATTATTGAGATCACTACAGATTGTTAAATTTAAAATGATTTTTAAATATAATAATTTTCATTATTAATAATAATAATATAATAAAAATTATTATTTTATAAAATCATTTTAAATTCAACAATCTGTAGTGATCTCAATAATTCCCATAATATTTTTTTGTTTATTTTAAAATCATTTTCAAATAATAATTTTTATTACTGATAGTTGCTCAATTAATAATTTTTTTTATAAATTGATGTGCGTTTTAAAAAAAAATTTCACTTATCGTTTATCTTCAACAAAAATATGTTCCTTCCTCTTTGGAAAAAAACTCACTTTTAAATAAACATTCTTTCAAAGAATTTTATTAAAGTTTTAAATACAATTTTAATTGAATTTGTTTAAATAATTCTAATATTTTACAAAAATGTTAACAAAATTTTTTCTAAAAAATAATTGTTGGTAAGAATTCTAGTCAAATTATTGTATGTAATTGAGTTGTTTCAAAAAGATTAATTAAAATTGTTTAAAAATGATTGAAATCTTTTGAGGAATTCAATCAAAAATGTATTAAAAATAATTAAATTCTTTTGAGAAATATAATTAGTATTTTTTTTAAATAATGTAATTTTTTTTTAAAAGTGTATCAAAATTTGTAAAACTTATAGAATTTTTTCGAAGGATTTTATTTAAAATTTAAAATTTCCAATTAATTGAATTCCTTGAAATAATTCATAAATATTTTCATAAATATTAATAAAATTAAAGTTTACGTTCAGACAAAATTTATTTTTTAATTTGTATAATAACAATAATAAATAGAAAGAAAATAAAATTCTAGTTAAGAATGTATATATTTTTTTTTAATATGTTTCTTCCTCTTTGGAAAAAAACTCACTTTTAAATAAACATTTTTTTAATTAAAAATTTACTCTATTTCATTTGCTTTTTTAACAATAATTTTATTTTTTTTCCATAAATTTTTGAAGAAACATTTTTCAATTTCGAAAAAAAATAATAAATAAATATAATTAGTTTGTTTTATTTATTTATTATTACTTATTAGTAATAAGTAAATTTTTTAGTGTCTATATTTTACTCCTATTCTTCTATTTTTTCAAAAATAATTTTACTTTTTGTCTGTCACTCTTGAATTTTTATTTAAAAATTAAAAGTTTCATTTCTCTAATTCAAATTTCGAGAATTAAAGTTTTTAAATTAATTTCTACTTATTTTAGTGTTTTATTTGTTTTTTTTATTTTTTTAAACTATAATCGCTGCTTTATTTATTTTTTAAACAAATTCCCCACTTTTAGTACTGAAGAATAAAATTTTTTAGAATAAAAGAAAGAAAATTTTCACTAAATACCTACCCGGACGCATTTTGTCTTTTTGTTTCTCTCTCACACTGTGATTAATGAAATGCACGAGATAATAACATTATATGACACTGTCAGTATTATAAAGAAAAATATACACCCTTCGTAGCGGTCGAAAAGCAACTAACGCAGCTTGATTTACTGAAGCAGGATTCAGTACCAGGCGATAACCAAAAATATCCATCCTCTCATCCTAAGTCGGTGCTTTCTGAAGTGTTCTATATAATATTTGCAGTCCTTCATATCTATCGTAAAAAATTTTTATTTTTACTTTCCCTTTTTCTCCAGAGTTCCAAACAAAAAATTGCGCGCGGAGCGCCGATCAAAAAAGAAAGCATCATCATCTACACTTTTTTTTTCTTAATCTTTATGCACATTCTCTCGCGAATAATGGACCATATGTTTCATTTGGACAGATATATATGTATATATTTGATAAACAACATTGGCATCGCGGAATAAAAAAAAAACATCTTCACTACTTCAAAGAAATCGAGTTCCTTCTCCCGCAACCCTCCTCATGTCAAAACAACAAATTTTTTTCTACAAACATTTTTTTTTCAAAAATTTATTGATACAAAAGAGAGAAAAAGGAAAAATTGAATAATCGAAAAATGGTCAGATAATAAATTATAAATTCCAAGTTTAAAAAAGTTCTTCAAAAAATAAAGATAATTTATATTTATACAAAAATCAAAAATCCGCTTAACTTTAAAGTGAGATTATCTAATTTTCCACAATTTTAGATTATAATAAGTGAAATTTCCTTTTAAATTTAAAAGATAATATATTTGTTAAAAAATATTATAATTTTTCATATTTTTGTTAATTTTGAAATTGTAATAGTTTTAATGTTTCCTTACAGAAATTTTTATAGATTTTTTTAAAAATATAAATAATTTAACTGTTTGTCAAAAATTTTATCAAAATTTAAAAATTTATTTTAAAAAATAATTGGATTCTTTCAACGATTCCAATTAAAATTTTATTCAAAATAATTGAATTTTTCAAATTGTAAAAAAATGGTTGAAAATAATTGAACTTTCAGGAATTCAATTAAAATTGTATTTAAAAAAATTAAACTCTTTAAAATAATTTTAATACAATTTTTTATAATAATTAAACTCTTTCGAAGAATTTTACTAAAATTTAAAATACCTTTTTAATTTTATTCTTTGAAATAATTCAATTATACTTTTAGAAAAATTAACTAAATTTTTCTAAAAAATAATTCTTAGTAAGCAATAAAATTGTAGTAAAATTATTGAATACAATATACAATTATTGCATTGTTTCGAAAAGATTTATTAACATTTTTGAAAATAATTGAATTTTTGAAAAGAATTTTGTCTAAATTTTTTAAAATATATGAATTCTTCTAAACAACTTTATTAACATTTTTAATACAATTTTAATTGAATTCCTCAAAATAATTAAATTATTTTTTTAAATATTAACAAAATTCTTTCTAAAAAATAATTCTTGGTAAGAATTCTAGTAAAATTATTCAATACAATTGAATTGTTTCGAATAATTAAAAATTTTTTTTTGAAAATAATTGAATTCTTTTGAGAAATTCAATTAATATTTTTTTTAACGTAATGGAATTCATTAATAAAAATGTATAAAAATTTGTAAAACTTATAGAATTCTTTCGAAGGATTTTATTAAAAATTCCAAATTTCAAATTAATTGAATTCCTCAAAATAATTCAATCATTTTCAAATATTTTAATAACATTTTTCATAACAATTTAACTATTATATTTACAATTTGTAAAAAAAATGTAAAAATTGTAAAAAAGTATTTTAAAAAAAGGAATCCTAGTTTAAAATTTTATTATGATTTTTTAAAACTAATTGACTTTTTTAGAGGAATTCAATGACAATTGCATAAAAAATAATTGAATTATTTAAAATAATCGTATCACAATTTTTGGAAACAATTGAATTCTTTCAAAGAATTTTATTAAAGTTTTAAATACAATTTTAATTGAATTTTGTTGAAATAACTCTAATATTTTACAAAAATATTGACAAAATTTTTTCTAAAAAAAAATTGTTGTTAAGAATTCTAGTCAAATTATTGAATACAATTGAGTTGTTTCGGAAAGAATAATTAAAATTTTTTAAAATGATTGAAATCTTTTGAGGAATTCAATCAAAATTGTATTGATAAAATTAGAATTTTTTAAAAGAATTTTATCAAAATTTTTTGAATTAAATGAATTCTTTCAAACAACATTATTGAAATTTTAAATACAATTTTAATTGAATTCCTCGAAATAATTGAATTATTTTTAAAAATATTAACAAAATTCTTTCTAAAAAACAATTATTGATATGAATATTTTATAGTAAAATTATTGCATACAATTAAATTGTTTCGAATTATTTTTTTTACAATTTTTGAAAATAATTGAATTCTTTTGAGAAATTAAATTAAAAATGTATTAAAAATAATTAAATTCTTTTGAGAAATGTAATTAGTATTTTTTTTAAATAATGGAATTTTTTTAAAAAAGTGTATCAAAATTTGTAAAACTTATAGAATTTTTTCGAAGGATTTTATTTAAAATTTCAAATTTCCAATTAATTGAATTCCTTGAAACAATTCAAATATTTTCATAAATATTAACAAAATTAAAGTTTACATTTAGACAAAAGATTTTTTTTAATTTGCATAATAACAATAAGAAATAGAAAGAAATAAAAATTCTAGTTAAGAATATATTTCTATTTTCACAAAAAATTTTTTTTAGGTGCAAGTAATAACTTGAATCAGCCATAAACAGTTATTGGAAAAAATGAAAAATATTAATTTTTTTTATTTAAAACCTATTTTCCTCTAAATTTAAATATTATTTTTAGAATACATCGCCCAGAATTTTTTTTTAATAGAAAAGCTTTTCCACACAGCGCATTATTTTCTTGCCAAATGAAAGAATAACACGTGTGTACAAAAAAATGTAGTAGGTGAACCAGAGAAAAAAAAATTCCCCGTAGAATATTCTTGGACGCAGTAACCCTAATGTGTGCTATTGGCTTCAAAAAAAAAAAAAAAAAAAAAAAAAACCAACGAGATAATAAAAAACAAACCCAGAGTCATTGACTAATTACTATATAGAAAATAGTTCAATTTTTAAAAATAAATATGTGACAATATTTTGAAAGAAAAATAAAAACAGAACAACAATAGTTTCCAAATAATACAAAAAAAAATTATATTTTATTAATAAGTCTTTTTACTGCTTTCTTTTCGTAAAAATTGTTTTTTTTTGTAATTATTTCTTTGTTTAGTATTATAAATTATATTTTTATTTTGAGAGTCGTTTTGAAACATAAAGAGGGGAGAAAAACACATAAATTTTCAATGCGTGAAAACTTTGCCCTATCAGACAGAGTGGCACCGAAAAATCTCAAATTTCGCAAGAAATCATGGGCTTCCTGTCCTTTTGGGACAAGTGTGCGGGATCCCCCAGTAGTTGACCCCGAGAAAAATTGATGTCCGGTTATGTGTCAAAGAAAACGAGAATGTCAAAAAGAGGCGTGAAGAATTGACCGAAAGAAAAGTAAACAATCTTTTTTACTAAAATAGATAGCTTTTATTCTATATTTATTTTTTTATTCTATTACTTCTCATAAAATAACAAGAAAACATGAATTTACAATTAATTATTTTATCAATTTTATTTTTAATTAATTTATTTATTAATTGAAATTTCAGTAAGTTTAAAATTAATTATTTTAATTTTCAATGAGTTTGAAATTAATTAATTTAATTTTCAATGAGTTTGAAATTAGTTAATTTGTCAATTCAATTTTCATATTAATTGAAATTGAAATTTATACGTTTTGAGCGCATAAGTACTAAATGAAATTTCTTGAAATAGAAATATTGTAAAATTGAATAACAAAATAAAAATAGTAATTATAATAATTAATAATAAATCGTGTAATATGTTTTATAGTAAAATTTAAAAATAAAAAAATTAACAATTGTGACAGAGATAAAGTTTCGTAATTTTAAATGAATTCTCCATTGTGGTAAATTGCTTTAGCTTTCGCTTTCGTTATTTCGGTTGATGATTTGCTTTTGTTGGTTAAAGGAAGCTCGAGTTATTATAAGCCGTTCTATATATTATGAATGGTTATTTATTAGTTTACATCAGTCACGTTTGTCAATATTTAAGTTTACTGAACCGACTGCATTATGATATTTTAATTAATATTATTTTATAAAATAAATATTTCATTCATATAACGATTCAGTAATTCAAGTTGAGAATAAAAGTCTATTTTATTAATTAGAAAAATTATAAAAATGTTGAAAATAATTAATACTAATAATTATTATAATAATATTAATGTTAATAAATATTATTATTAATTAAAGTCGTGTGAGATCCAATCGAAAAGAATAAATTAAAACACTTCCTGTCTGACCGTTTTTTAATAAAGTGTGACGATAGTTTGCGTTTCAATCGGAAGTAGGTTGTTTTTTACCACACAGGACGACAATTCTATCAGCATTTTTTCACGTTCTTGTCATGAAAATTTTCAGAGAAAAATTTCAAAAATTTAACAACGAAGAACATTAATTATTAATTATTTATTATTTGTCAATAACTAACTAACAATAAATTTAAATTTTTCAACAATTTTGTTTCGTTTTAAAATTCATAGATTATGTAAATTTACATTTAAATTAAAAATTTAAATTAGTAAATTTTACTAACAAATTAGTTAATTAGTAGAATAATTTCTAGAATAAAATAATAGTAGAAAAATAATTATAATTAAGTAAAATACTAATAATAGAATAATTTCTACTAATTTGTTAGAAAAATTTACTAATTTAGAAGTCATTTAGAGAGTTAGTTATTAACAAATAATTAATAATTAATGTTATTCGTATTATTATTTATTAGTAAAATTTACTGAATAATTTTAAATTTTGTAGTCAGTGACTAATTTTTAAAATCTTAGTTAGTAAATTTCACTAATAAACAAGCAGAGAAAATTTTTTAATCAATGTTTATTCAACTATTTATTCTTTTCTTTTGAAAATAATTGAATTCTTTTAAGGAATTCAATTAATTGTATTTAAAATAATTGAACTCTTTAAAACAATTTTAACTGAATTTTTTATAATAATTAAACTCTTTCGAAAAATTTTACTAAAATTTAAAAAACCTTTTAATTTTATTCCTCGAAATAATTCAATTACTTTAAAAAAAATTGACAAAATTTTCTTAAAAATTAATTCCTAGTAATGATTGTAATAAAATTATTGAATACAATATAATATTATTGCATTGTTTCGAAAAGATTTATTAAAATTTTTTGAAAATAATTGAATTTTTTAAAAGAATTTTCTTCAAATTTTTTAAAATAAATGAATTCTTCTAAACAACTTTATTAAAATTTTTAATACAATTTTAATTGAATTCCTCAAAATACTTAAATTATTTTTTTAAATATTAACAAAATTCGTTCTAAAAAATAATTCTTGGTAAGAATTCTAGTAAAATTAGTCAATACAATTGAATTGTTTCGAAAAATTTAAAAATTTTTTTTGAAAATAAATGAATTCTTTTGAGAAATTTAATTAATATTGTTTTTAAAATAATGGAATTTTTTTTTAAAAAGTGTATCAAAATTTGTAAAACTTATAAAATTATTTCGAAAGATTTTCAAATAATTTATGTTATTCGTATTATTATTTATTAGTAAAATTTACTGATAAAATTTATTTACTGAATAATTTTAAATTTTGTAGTCAGTGACTGATTTTTTAAATCTTAGTTAGTAAATTTCACTAATAAACAAGCAAAGAAAATTTTTTAATCAATTTTTATTTAACTATTTATTCTTTTCTACTAAAATTTATTTTAAATATATAAATTCCGACTCAGATAATATTTAATAAAATATTTATTACTATACATGTACCTATAAGCTAAATATACAGAAGTATTATTAATTAATAATTATACTCTCTAAATTTAAATTAGTTAAAATAGTTATACTAATTTTAATTAATGACTGGATTTTTGCTTTCAAATTAGTAAATTTAACTATAATAAATATAGTAACTTCTACTAAATTACGAGAAAATTTACTAATTTGAAAGTAAAAAGACAGTTGCTAATGCAGATTAGTATAACTATTTTTACTAATTTAAATTTACAGAGTATAATTATTAATTAATAATACTTCTGTATATTTAGCTTATAGTTACATGTATAGTAATAAATATTTTATTAAATATTATCTAAGTCGAAATTTATATATTTAAAATAAATTTTAAACAATTAAGTAAAAAAACATTTTATCACAAACTAAAAAATTTATTTTACAACACAAGTTTCTTTTCATTTTCAATTCTTTTAAATTTTATTTGTTGTAATTAATTAATATTATAGATAAATAATTACATTATTATAAATTTAATTTAATAAAATTTTTTAAAATTCACGGCTTGAAAAAATTCTTCTTAATTTTATTTACTGCGACTAATTATTATTATTTACTATTGTTGATGTAATTTTTTAAATTTACTCTTTTAAAAAAACGCTTGTTAATTTTATTTATTGTAATTAATTAATTAATTAATTTGTCATAATTCTGTAAATGTTCAATTTTAATTTACAAAAAAAATTGTTTTCCGCTAACTTTAAAAAAAATTTTTTAAAGGAAAAAAATCTGATTGGTGAAATTTGAGATTAGGAGGACTTTTTTTTGAAGAAAAAAAAATCTGATTGGTAGTTTGAGATTAGGAGGACTTCCGTACCCTACTCCTCCATTTTTCACAGTTCTTTGTATCATCAACCCCTGAACCTCTGTTTCTTTTCTGCAATCTGCAGTCAGATCAGATCTTTAGTAGCAATCTCACATGTGCGTGTTTGACATTTAGACGTTAGTATCAAGACAATTTTCATAAGTTGCATATTACTTTCATACAGAAGTCAAGACAAAAATAAAAAAAAACTCCGAATTAATCGCGTATATTCAGTTATTACTCCACATTTTTAAATTTACGAATAAAAAAATTCCACCTTCATTAAAAAAAAAATACAATAATAGTTCCATTAACAATTGTATTTTAATTACTTTACTAAGATCAAAGACCGAACTTAGAAATAATATACATAAAATTTGCATATAAATTAAATTAATGAAATTATTTAATATAAATTAATATAAATTAAAAGAAGTAAATGATTTCTTAAAATTCACCTTACGAAATATTGAAGAGAAAAAAGAAATTAGCTTTTGAGATTCTATTCTCTCGATAATGGATCTATATCAAGGATCTAATATTTCAACTTCAAGAATGGAAAATTATTTTGGATTTCCACCTACACCGCCACTCTGCCATATGGACAACGAAAATCTCCGATTACATTCGAACAATGAATTTCCATTTAATTATAAATCAACTTGGGATGCGAATTTAAATTCCATTTCGAGCGTCGAGACTTTTCAACACGAAGTGGTTCGCGAAATTTACACAGCTCGATGGACAGAGAATAATCAGCTCGCTAATAATTTCAACGAAAATCTTCATCGACACAGGTATATAATCGCAAATTATTTAACTGATTTTTCAAAAAATTCAAAAATTAACCATTTTTTTTAATACAAGATTTTCTATTCATTATTTAAGAATAATAACTACTAATAATAATAAAATAATAATAATATGATCCTATTTAATCAAATTTCCATAAAACAAAATTTTTATTTAACAGAATTCTCACTCTGGTCAATATTATTATTTTAATTTGTTATTATATAATTTTGTAATTAATAATAATTTATTACTTAAATGTCTTGCTGTATAATAATTTATTTTAATTTAACAGAATTCACATTAATGAAAATTTTTTCGTTAACAAAATTTCACCCTCTGATCAATATTCACTGAAAAGAATTTCCGATTAAAGAAATTTTAATTTAGCAGAATTTGTATTCAGCCAAATTACTATGCAACAAATATTGTCTAATTGAAAAAATTATTATTTAATTCTATCCACTTTAAATTCAAATTATAACGACTTTATATAGAAATATTTTCTGATAAATCGCAGTAAAAAATTAAATTTATATATTATTATTATTGTTTTCGAAAGATGGGCCCAACATTTGCAGCCAGAATTGGAAAATAACACTCACATGGAATGTTTAAAAGGAAATCGTGAAATATTAACAACAATTTATCCAGAGATGCAAAATCAATTTCAAGAAAAAATTCATTCTCCGCCAACGTTATTTCGCACCTGGGAAACCTCATATCCTCAAGAAACTCCACAGCTTGCGACTGACAGTGAATTAAAATACCGGTCACTTCAAGAGACAATTGCCGAATTCTCCAAATTCCAGTACAAAGACGAAAAATGTCAAACTGAAATTACAAAATCAGATTATGGTAAGTGATTTCAATAATTAAAAATTAATAAATATTTAAAAAAAAAATTTTTCAACTCATATTGAAACGAACAAAAAAAATATATTTTTAGAAATTTTTAGTCACCTGGGGAAAAAATAGTTAATTTTAATGAACTATTAAAGAAATATTTGTTTCCAAAGAAAGAATTCTTTTGCAAAAGTAGTTTTTTTATTTGAATAAAGAGGAAAATGATTTGTATAGAATGAGATTATTATTTTTTATGCAGTGAAACAATAAAAGAAAATAAGTTGACAATTCATTAGCAATTGTCTCGTTTATTGCTTTACTGTCGCCAATGTGACCATAACGAACCCCTGGCAGTCTAAATATTTATCTAACAATCATTTATATCACATTGTACTGTCTATTCAAATGCATCAGCCATTACATAACGATCGTCGACTTTTCAACTCGAAACAATTCCTTCCTATTTCTTTTGGCAAGCATCAAACTGAAAATAGTCTTCAGCATTTACGTATTTTCGAATTAATCCAATTTTCCAAAAACAAATAAACTCAATACACCAATGAATTATCGAATATTTCAATGACACTCCCAGTTAATGATGCAAATTCGAAAAATATTAACAATTCTTAATTTAGTTATTTTCTACAGAAAAATTTCCTTCTTTCAAAAATTCGTAATTGTTCTCAGCATTCTTGTTATTGCCAATCTTTCCGAACCCAAGAGGAATATTTTTTTCCTGATATCTCAATATTTCAGAAAAGAAAATAGAATTTCCAATATTTCGAAAATTTTGTAAAAGAAGTTTTAAAAAAAATCTATGGACAGAAATTGGTATCACAAAAGCAAATATTACGACTCGAGTCAGAAGAAATTTTTTTTCGAAACCAATTTCGCATATCAAGTGAAGATTATGCGATACATCTCCTAAATGATGATAAAGTCGCAAAAGTGAATATATGTAAATGAAAATTGAGATGAATTCGAGGAAAGCGTACAAGTTGAAAACTTATTTATCGAAATTGTGATCAAGACGTTTCTGAGTATATAATATAAATTTTCGTCCGTGACGTCACGGGTATCATTATTTTATTGCAATGATAGCAATACTATCTTCAAAGATGCAAAACTTCCAACCAACCCACATTTCAAATGTTGCGTATCAACACCGCGAGCTGCTGGATCTGCGATATAAGGTCGCTGACGCATTAAATATACAGCTATTTTCATCTGACCGCACTTACAACAAAAACTTTTCCCAACTCTTCCACAATCTGTTTTCCTTTCATCAAGGCTCTCAACATATTTCTTGACCTTGGCTAATAAGACAAATATTCATCAAAAATCATATCTTAAAAACCAGACAAGAGTGCCCACAAATTAGAAATTATCATTCTTTCATTAACTAAAATCAATAAATCTTCAACTCTCATCTAAATTTAAACGCTTCTCTCTTTCATCAAATTTCCCATTCAATCAAATTTTGCTACAGTACAATTTCCAGGCTCATTTCAAAATCACACAAAATTTTTACTTTTACTTCCTTCCTTCCTTTTAAATTCTGTTCATTTCAAAATTCAATTTATCAAGCATTTTATTAAATGAAAATTTAAAACAAATAATTATTAAATAAAAATTCGTTCAAATAGAAAGTTCAATAAGAAAAAAATAATCAACCGAAGAATAAAGTAGAAACGAAATAAAAAATCTATTTTAACAAGAATAGTTCTTTCAAAATATTATGAAATATAAATCTTATTCTTATTTAAATAAATTTCCGAATTTAGTCAAATAATTCACTAAGTGATAATTCGGATAAACAGAAATGCCCTTAAATAACAAGTTTAATGAATGGAAAATTTTCTTATTATTAAAATTCAATAAACATTGAAACAATTAAATTTTATATTTTTCAGAAAAATCGAAGCGCACCGGCAATGAAAAGCTCCGAAAAGAGAGAACAGCTTTCACAAAGCAACAAGTTCGACACTTGGAATCAGAATTTGCTCACAGCAATTATTTGACACGACTTCGACGTTACGAAATTGCCGTAGCTTTAGATCTTTCGGAAAGACAGGTAATCTCAATTTTTCTAATTCCCTACTTTTTTTCTTTTTTTAACTTAAATTTCTTTGCACCAAATCTTCATAAACCCAAATGTTTTAATTTTCTTTTTTTTTTAAATTACAGGTAAAAGTGTGGTTCCAAAATCGTCGTATGAAATGGAAGAGAACGAAGATATCGTCAGAAGTATCAACGTCATTATAATAAGAAAAATTTTCTATTTAAAAAAAAATTGTGAATATTAGATTTAATTTATACTTGTTAATAAAAAAAACTTCGATATACAAAAACATGATTTAATCGTTTAATGTCATTTATCCTTACGCACATAAATCTTAATGCGAAAATACATTCTTGAAATATTGACAAATATTTACTTTAATTTTTGTTTTTTTTTTGTGAGAAACAAAAAAAAGTTAACTTGTGATCGAAAAAAATTGTCAACTCGATAAACTATATTTACATAGAGATTAAATAGTACCTATTTACTTTTTGGAAGATCAACTGGTTTGAATGTGAAATTAATACCCTTGTCTTTGAGTTTCTTTTCTAGGACAGAAAGTTTTCGTAACGATGTTTTTACACGCTTTTTCTGTTTTGTTTCGGTAATTGGCGCACGATTCAATTTTATCACTTTATTTCTGTTCTCCAATCGGGGATATGAAGTTGGTGTAATTTTCTTTCCGAAAAAGAAGCCAAAATGTTGTCTCTCGGGTGGAATGTAAGACACTGAAAAAATTAAGCAAATATTAATGTAAAATTAAAAATATCTTCAATATTTTTAATTTAACAGGGTGTCTACTATTTCCATTTAACAAAATTCCCGGTTATGGCCTAATTTTTTCCCGGTTTTCTTTTCTCATAAAATTTAAATTTAAATTTGATTTCGAACATAAATAAGTAATAATTTTAATTGAAAATTTGAAAAATAATTTTTTCAATTTTTTAAAAATAATCTTGTCTTTTTATAATTATAATTGGAAATTTTCTTTTTCAAGTTTATTACAATTCTATTGATAATAATTGAATTTCTGCAAAGAATTTTACTATTTACAAAAATAATTGAAATCCTTCCAAAGAATGATATTATTTATGAAAATAATTTAATTCCTGTAAAGAATTTTATTACAATTTAAAAAAAAGCAGTGATAATTAATTATTTACTTAATGAGTAATAAATATTAAATTTGCTTAAGAAATGATAAATATCATTTATTTGAACATTCAGAAATTTGAAATTATAAAAATTTAAGAGAAGTTCAATAATTATAACTATTGAATAATAATAGAATAATATAATTTTTAGAAGCAAAAAATTGATTTAAAACTTTAAGAGGGACTTTATATGTTAAAAATAAAATTATAATTACGGTCACGAACTTCCCTTGAATATTTTTGAAAAATTTATAAATTAAAATTCTTTCAAAGAATTAAATTATTTTTAAAAAAAAATGTAAAGAAATTTCAATTATTTCAAATATTTTTAATTATTTATTTAGAAAAATTAAATTATCTTGAAACAATGGAATTGAAAAATTTCAACAATTTTATTTTTCAGAATTTAAAAAAAAATTTGCGAGAAATCAATTTTAATAAAAAATTTGAAGCGCATATCGTTTTTTTTAAATTAACTAATAAAAATTTTGAGTACAATTCTATTAAATTTTTTTTTTCAAATAATTGAATTCTTTTGGAAAAATTTAAAATCACTGAATAAAGAAATTTTTTTGAAAATAATCACAATTTTCCCAAGAACGTTATTAAATTTTTTGAAAGATTGAAATTACGGTAAAGAGTTTTACTAAGAAACATGAATTCATTAAAATTTGACAACAAAATTCAATTATTAATTATTAAATTAAAATACTTTGAAAATTTTATTTGTTAAAAAGTTTCTAAAGAAATTCTCTAACAAATTCAATTACATATTTTCAGTCGAATTTCACAATATTTCTATTAACTCCATAATTTTTTAAAATTTATTTACACAATCTGCTTGAATTAGTGCCTGACTTTTACTATCAAATTAATTTTTTTAACTAATTAAAAGTTAGAGAAGAGTATAAATATCCATAAAAATTGAAATAAAAAATTATTTTTTTAAAAGTAAATAAAAATAATAAATCTTTTTTTTGATTTTGGTGAAAAAATTCCCGGTTTTTCCAGTTAGTAGACACCCTGTTTAAATTGTATAAAAGTATTTTTCTAAATTTTCTAAAAAAAATGATGTTTATTTTATAAAAATATTAATTTTAATTTTACCTCGTAACAATCTACCGCACATAACATAATTATTCATTGTTTCCGCTGCTATTTTTGCGACTTCAGGAGTTTGAAATTCTACATAACCGTATCCTCGACTCTTTCCTGTCTGAAAGAGGAAAAAATTTTTATTTTTTTTAGAGATATTTTATAAATAAAGATAAACTATTTATAAAAGGGAGTTTATTTCACAGTAAAAACATAATAATAAGTACCTTCTTTGATCGAACGAGTCGAACACGGCGAATTTTTCCAAATTGTGAAAAGAAACCTTCCATTTCATCCTCATAAAATCCATGAGGAATTTGTCCTATATAAATAACACCTGCTTTAGAATTATACTGGAGCTCCACTTCTGGCAAATTTTCTGTTGAATCATTTTTTTCTTTTTTTGGTGTCTCAAGGGTATCATCTTTTTCAGTTAACTTTTTACTCTTCTTCGTATTTTTCTATAGAAAACAGAGGTCAAATTTATTATCAATTTCATTTATAACAAAATACACGTACTTACAAAACCTTAATTCAAAATTAAACCTATTATTCATATTACTCTACAATAGACAGTAAATATTAAAATATTCTATTATTAAGCTAGCAATTCTATATTTAATAAAACATAAATTAGAGAAAAAAAAAAATCAGAGAAAGTTAAAATAAAATTTTGAAAATATTTATAGGTTATGTTTTGATAACAACAATATACTTGCCTTTAAAATATTCTGCACATTCTTCACTGCAGTCTTAAGACTCGACTTGGATTCTGGTCTTAGTTTTTTGACTTTCATATTTGCTACAAATAGAGTTTTACACTTTTTACCAGTAGAAAACTTAATCGAAATACTTGTCACTTTTCGATGAAAACACGTGCAGAATTTATTCGCCAATCGAGTAAATTCGACTATTAACCGAATTTCAACGAAAATCACCGAAACTCCTTTCGGGATTCTCGACCGTTTCCGAATAAGCGCGCGGGAAAATTTAAATTTTGTTTTAAAATAAGTGATATTTGTTATTCATTTAATGATTTTGAATAATAGTAATAGGATAATTAACAGATACTTTAAAATAAACGCAATTTAATATCATTATTGTTCTTAAATATTTAAATACGAAAACATTGAAAATCTTTTAATATTTGAAAAAAAAAGAATATAAAATGTAAGAATTTTTTTTATTTTTTATAGAGTGTAATTAGTAATTCTACTTAATTTCTTATGTTCAAAATAAAAAAGGCACAAAAAATATTCAAACCTATTTCCTTCGACATTTTATAAAATTTTACATTAATTAAAAGTAAAAAAAGAAATATTCGTAAAAAAAATTACAACATTTTGTAAAATGTAAATTATCTAAGATTGTATATTGAACTATAAAACTAAAAATTACAAATTCCAATATTTCTCTCACGTTTATGAATAAATTGTTCAACCAACTTTTTTAACAATTAAAAATTTTGTAATAAATTTAAATTTCAAATTCTCATAAAATTTATAATTTTCTTCTTTTTCTTAAAATAAAAAAGGACATAGAAAAATGTTAAATATTTATTTCTAATACAAATCATATGCAATGTAGCAGATGAAATTCAAATAATAATCAGCTGGAGATCATTGATGTCATTTAAAAGTCCCGACAAATCCTATAAATTTAACACATCAAGTTTAACAGTCAAGTGGAAAACACAAGTAGTGCGTGTAAAGTGTTCAAAAATATAAACATTAAATATCAAAATCATTAAAAAAAACTCGATTTAAAAAATTTATATTATATTAAATAATGATTTTAAGAATTTTTCAAATTTATTTAAACGTTCAATTTTTCTTATTGTTGATTTGTGACTGTCATATTTATTCAGTGTCATGTGAAGGAGTTACTTTTCAAAAAACTGAAATTCAAATAGAAAATAATAATGTTTTTAATCAAAATTATCATAATACAAGTGAATTAGTAAATAAATTGAATTTGAAAAATGAGAACTTTATGGAAAATGAACAATTAAAGGAATCTGATTGGTTCTCAAATATTCCACTTTTGCCAATAGCGATTGCCACATCAAATTCAATTCCCGATGGTCCATGCAAAAGGCAATTACGTTTATATTTAAATCACTTAAAAAATGGGACA
The DNA here is from genome assembly GCA_032872475.1 of Leptopilina myrica (nomen nudum). Lineage (NCBI taxonomy): Eukaryota > Metazoa > Arthropoda > Insecta > Hymenoptera > Figitidae > Leptopilina > Leptopilina myrica (nomen nudum). Next base: position 18,208,201 of record CM065463.1, read on the forward strand.
TTATGGGCTGTCGAAAGTAAGAATTATAAAAAAAATTATTCAATGTATTATTTAATTTAAGTGAACAACAATTTTAATAATTTAATTATTAATTCAGTATTTAAATAGTTATTATTTTAAAATTACACTGAGAAAACAATTTTTTTAACCAAAAATAATAACTAACAAAATACTTTAATTTAATTTTTTAATTAATAACAAATATTTTATAATTAAATTAAACGTAAATTTTATTGAATCAATCTTAATATGTTTGATTCAAATATATTTTTTTCTCAGTATATGTAAATAATAATGCTAACATTAATAATTATAGTGTCAATATTGTCAATTAATAAATTATTAGTGAATAATAATAATTATTATTATTATTATTAATAATATTATTTTTTTTTCTATTCTTACTATTATCATCTTAATTTTAATTTTTACTGATATTATTATAATAATCACTAATGTTATTATTTAAAATAATAATCAAGAAAAGATTTTATTTATCACATTTTATTAAATTCATTTATCAATAGCTATATCATATAGATTGTTTTTTATATGGTATTAAGAAGAAAATATCTTTTTTAAGTGTTTGATTCATCAGCCAAATACCCTTATGGGATATTTGATGGCCTTAATCGATACTTGGGAAGCTTTGATCAATGCAATCGAATTGAAACAATTGTCTGGAACAACGAGAAGAATGATAAATTTGAGAAAATTCAAAGCAAATATTGTTTGGTGGACATAGATTATCACAAAAATACTGAAACAACAAATTTTCCTGGAAGTGAAAATAATTTTGCATTCGATTCTCAAGCATCAGCCTGGGAAGCTGTGAAAGTAATTAATATTAATATATTATAAAGTCAGAAAAAAAATATTATTTCTTTATTTGAAGAAATCATTTGCTTCGACTTGTTTCTTTGATTAAAAATTAATTTTTCTTTTATCAGGGTTGCCACAAATATTTAATTTTACTTTTCCCTGATTTACAGACAAAATTCTCACTTTTTCCCTGACCATAAAAAATATTCTGATTAGATACTCAAAAAAATGTTCTATTAAATTTATTTACAAATTTTTTTAATTGTAAAATTATTCAAAAACATCAATAACTAAATTTTTAAATAAGTATTTAATTATTACTTTTCCATGGGAATTAAAATTCTTCAGAACATTCAAATTCAAACCTTTTTGAAACTCAACAATTTATAAGAATATTATTACAAAACATAAAGAAGGCGATCATGTTTTGTTATAATTTAAATAACCATGAAATTTTTCAATAAAAATTTAATTATTTACAAAAATCCTAATAAAATCTTTCGCAAGAATTCAATTATTTTTAAAAGTAGTAAATTTTCTCAAAAAAATTCAATTATTTGAAAAAATTGTAATAAAATTCGTTGCAATAATTCAATTATTTTCATAAACAATAAATCGATTATTCGGTAATTTCATTTTTTAATACATTTTTATTGGAAAATTCTAAAAAATTCAATTATTTAAATTGAAAAATAAATAATTTATTGAATAATTGAATATTTGTTAAAATTGAATTCTCATAAAGAATTTTACCAACAAATTTTCAATAATTGAATTCTTTTGACAAATTTTAATAAAATTTTTAAGAATAATTACATTTTTCGAGGAATTTGATTAAAATATTGTATGTAAAATTAATTAAAATCCTGCGATGAGTTTTAATATTCATGAAAATAATTTTAAAAAATTTCCAAAAATCTTATTAAAACTTTTCTAAAATAATTGAATTTCAGTAAAGAATTTTATTATTTATAAAAAAAATTCAATTCTTGTAAAAAACTTTGATAAATTTTTTTTAAATAATTGATTCATGCGACGAATTTTATAAAAATCTTTTTAACTAATTGATATTTTTCAAAAAATTTTATAAAATTTTGTATATTAAATAATTGAACTCACGTGAAAATTTTATTAATTATGAAAATAATTGAATTATTTCAAAGAAGTTTATTAAAAATTTCATAAATTGTTGAATTTCTGTGAAATTTTAGCAAGAATTTTATTTAAGTTATTAAATATATTTGAATTTTGAAGAAGAATTGTATTATGAATGCCAATAATTGAAATTTTAACGAGAATTAAAAAAAATTTGTTTTAAATAATTGAATATTGATTAATTTTATTATTTATAAAGATAATCGAAATTTTGACAAAAATTTTTGAACATAATTGAATTTCAGTGAAGAATTTTATTACTTTTGAAAATAATTTAATTCTTTCAACGAATTTTATTCAAGTTTATAAAAATAATTGAATTTCGGTGAAGAATTTTACTATTTCTAAAAATAATTCAATTCTTGAAAAGAACTTTGTTAAATTTTTTTCAATAACTAAACTCTTGCGACGAATTTTATAAAATAATTTGTAAATAATTGATATTTTTCAAAAAATTATTTCATTTTTTTATATTAAATAATTGAATTCCTGTAAAAATTTTATTATTTATGAAAATAATTGGTTTATTCAGAAGAAATTCATCAAAAAATTTGTAAATTATTGAATTCCTGTGAAATTTTTCCAAGTATTTTATTAAAGTTTTTAAAAATAATTGATTTTCGAAGAATTGTATTATTTATAAATATAATTGAAAATGTGACGAGAATTTAAAAAAAAATTTTGAACATAATTGAATTTTGAAGAAGAATTTTTTTTATTTTCAAAGATATAATTGAAATGACCAGAATTTTTTAGAAATTTTTGAATATAATTTTTATTTCTTTAACTTAGAGTGTAAACAGTAATTGCTTAATTAAAAAAAAATTCTTTAAAACAAATAAATTTTCTTTAAAAACAAATTTATTTTTTAAATTTCTTTATTTCAAAGAAATTTTCCTTTTTAAATTAACGAATTATTTCTTTATCTCTATGTTAGAGAAATAATTCTGTAATTTAAGGAGGAAATTTCTTTGAAATATATAAATTTAAATTAAATTAAGTTTCTTTGATTTAAAACCCTTTTATTGTTTGAAAGAAAAATTTATTTTAAATGGATAACAAAACGACTCAAGAAACTGATTTCTTCAAAATTAACAAAATTTCTTTTCCGGGTGTAGAATATTTTTATAACTTAATATAATGATAATTGATTATTTGTTTATAAAATTTAGGAAACATCAAATCTTGGACGTTATCAAAGGAACGTTTTGCAAATGGCATTGTGTTTTCCTGCAAAATGCCACACGAATGATATTATTGCTGCTTTGAAAGAGCCCTTAGAAAATTTCAATGAAAAATACAATTTAAAAATTCGGGCAACAATTCATCCTGAATATTGTCATGCAAATCACGAAATTTCTAAATTCTCTAGTTACGATAAGGTCTATTGGTATGTAGTTAAAATTTTTTTTTCTATTTTCTATTTAGTATTATAAATAAATAAATAAATAAAAATTAACATATTTATTAAACATCAAATAATTATATGAATTTTCCCAGAATTTTCCACGAAACAATTGTCAATTCAATAACAAGTTTTTTTCATACCTTAAAAATCATTTTTTAAATAATTATAATTATACAACAAAAAAAAATTATTGTAGTTAAATAAAAATCAACGAATACAAACAGAAAACTGAAAATATATTTTCAGGAATATTTTAGAAATATTCTTCTGAAATAATTTCGATACATTATTGTAGTATAATTTTTCAAAAAGATTTAAATTCAATTTAATTAACATTTTTTATAATTACAGTTTTATTCTCTGTACAATAATTCTATTGGTGGTAATAAGCACAATTTTCGACATAAACTCTACGCAACAAGAAAATGATTATTGTTTCTCAAGAAAATTATTAGCCTGTTTTTCTGCAAAGAGAAGTTTCAATTCAATATTCAAAGTAAAATATAACAACAATGCCTTCGATTGTCTACATTTAATTCGATGCATTTTTGCAAGTACTACAATTTTTCAACACAGAAATATAGAACTTATGTTAGGAGGAAATATAACTGGATCACAGTACGAAAAAGTGAGAACTAATATTTTATTCATATATAGTTTGAAAAACTATATGAAAACCTTATAGAAAAACTAAATTCCAAATAACTATTTCTTAATAATAATTTATAAAGCTGCGCTAATTAAAATTCATAAGTTAAAAGTGTTAGAATTGAATATTTTCCATCCTCGATGAAAGTAAGAACTAATTTTTATTCAACTAAGAATTGAATGGAAATAAATTTAAAACACTGAAATAATGAATTCAAAATTTAAGGGAAGAATTTTTTAAAATATTAAGTAAAAAATTCAAAATAGTAAAAGGAAATTAAAAATTTTTTCAGGCCTTGGGAAAACCATTTTTAGGCTTAATATCTAATGCTGACATTGGAGTGGATGGATTTTTTGCAATATCAGGAATTGTTCTCTCTTATTACTTACTAGAATATTTAGAAAATTCAAAAGGATTAAAAATTTTTCCTCTTATTATCAAAAGATTTACAAGGTTTGCAAATATACTTTAATTACTCTTTTTAATTTAAATATTAATTTTTCTAATTTTTAACGAAAAGAGACTGCAAATTTTACTATATATATATTAGAAAAACTTTTAGTTATCACTGTTCTAGGCAAATCCTTTTTCCTAGCTTATTTTAATATTGTATCGGTATATTTTTTTTTTGTAAAACAACATTTAAAATCTTATATAGTAAAAATAATGATGAAAAATACACTTAATTAACAAATTTATTTTTTCCTAATTTCAGATTAACACCGTTATATATGTTTGTAACATTTGCATACGCATGTTTAATTCATCATTTGGGATCTGGACCATATTGGGAAAGTAGAATTGGTTTTGATCGTGATGTTTGCTCCTCTTATTGGTGGAAAAATCTATTTTTCATTCACAATTATGTTGATCCAAAAAATATGGTACAATCAATGAAAATAATATTAAAGGACTAAATAATATTGAACATTCTTTTAAATATGAAAAATAATCTTTTTATTATTTCTCTCTTGTCATTTATAGTGTATCGGTCCAGCTTGGTATTTGGCTGTCGAATTTCAATGCTATATAATTGGATTATTATTAATTGGAGCATTTTATAAAATGCAACGCAAAATTGGTTACATTTTTCTTGGATGCTCTTTAATTTTTACAACTGCAATTCCATTCTATATTACTTATATCAATGATATCGATCCTTTTATAAAAATTAATTTAAGGTAAAACATTTTCTTTGTCAGTTATTTGAAAATAATTTTTAAAAAATATTTAAAAAATTTGTTCTCCTTATTCTTGTAAATAAATAAGTAAATAAATAAAATATTTTTTATACGAAAAGTAAGAAAAATAATTTTGTTTCACAGAGAAAAATTAGAAAGAAATAACTACGTCCTCAACTATTATATAAAAACCCATTTGCGATTGTCGGCATATTTTGTTGGATTAATTATGGGCATTGTTATGTACGATTGCAAATCAGTAGTTTGGCGTCTTTCAAAGGTATTTTTCTAAATTAAAAATTTCTTACAATTTTTTAATTTAATTAAAAACAATTTATTTTCCTATAGTGTTGAATATGTAAATTACATCACAATTATTAACTTAATATTATGTTTTTCAGTTCTGGTCACATTTTCTTTTTATTTTACAAGTAATGATTTTGCCACTACTATTTCAATGGTTGGGTTTATTTTTCTACGATGAAAATGTACAACCAAATCTATTTATTAAAGCTCTTTATGCATGCCTTCATAGGCCAATTTTTGCCTTTAGTGTCTGCTCTATTCTTCTTTTAATGACAATTGGCCAAGGCTTAGGTAACAATTCTATTATTTTATTACTAAATATAAAAAAGATACAAAGTTACAGAATCGGTAAATAACAATAATTATAATAGAAGAGTAATTTCTTATTTGAGTAAATAATATATTCTTTTCATAAAATAATAATTTATTTAAGTTTAAAAGTATATTTGTCTCAGATCAAGATGAATATTTATCTCTCAAAAAAAAAATGTTATTTAAAATGAAATAAATTTTTTTGAAAACAATAAATATTCATGTGAATCTGCGACAAATATATTTTCTTCTTCAAGCGTTCATAATGCAAAAGAAAAAAATAATTTAATCTTAATTTCAAATTAGCAATCCAACTAATTATAATCGATTTTCTATTAATGTTACTTTCAAAAATTATTCTTCTAGATTTTTATTACAAATTACTAACACCCAGATGGATTCAACCATTCTCCAAACTTTCTTATGCAACATTTCTCTGTCATTTTGCAATTCAATCTTATGAATTTGGAACTGCAAGAACAGTGTACACATATTCGTCTTACAATTCAGTAAGAATTTTCTATCAAAAAAATATATTATTCTAGAATAAAACATAGTTTAGAATATATTATTAATTTATTCGTTTATTCTAGAGACTAGAATAGATCTCTTATTTATAAAAACGAAACTGATATTCTTAAGTAAAGATTAAAGAATAAATTTTTCCATTAGGGTATAATTATTAAAAACTTTGAAAATTTATTTCTATTCACAGATTAAAAATTTTTTTGGAGACATTATCTACATATCATTGGTGGCATTAATATTGGTGATAGTAATAGAAAAACCATTCATGAATCTCGAAAAATTACTTTTAGAAGGCAAGAAAGAAATCACGCCAAAAAAGTAGGAAAATTGTTTCCTTTTTAAAATAAATTTGTTTACAATAGGAATCCACATAATTGTCATAAAATAACATTTTACTTGCAGGTCATTCAAAACGGAGCAGAAAACCGAATAAACATTTTCCTTTTTTAAATTAATATAAGTATATTAGAAGAATTTTTAATATTTATAAAAATTGATATGGATTTACTTGGAACAATCTAAACGAAAGTTTTAATCATAAAAATATAAAAAACCAAAAAAAGGGACAAAAATGAAAGAGAACAACAATGAGATTAATTAATTTCGCTTTAAGGACTTTAATATGTTATAGTAATTAATAGTTGTCAGATATTTAAATTTCAACAAGAATTAAATTTAAAAAACATTTTTTTACAAATCATTAATTACATGATTTGAACCGAATATAATTTATTTAAATTATTTAAATAGATATTTTTTTGTATTTATATAAACAATGTATCTTTTTAATAAAAAAAACTATTTTTTGATAAAGTTCTAGTCCCTTTATTAAAAAGCAAAGTTATTTAATATTCAATTAATTGTTTACTTGACAAAAATTTATTAAATAATATTTCAATATAATAAAAGCGTACAATCAAAAAAAATTATTTGATTCAATTAATTCAAATTATTTGAAAAATATTTATTTGCTCCAAATAACTTGAATTATTTGAATTACATTTATTTAAACTAAATAAATCTTAATTGGGTCAACTAAATAATTAATTGACTTTAATAAATGAATCTATTTAATACAAATAATAAGATATTTGAAACAATTAATTTATTTCATCCATTCAATTAATTAGATGTTTTATATAAATAAACATTATTTGACACAATTAATTTATTTTTATCGTTTCAAGTAAACTAAATTATTTAATTAAAAGAAATGCATTATTCACTGCAAATATATTATTTAATAGAAGCAAAAAAAATATTTCCATCAAATAAATAACTTATTGAAACCAAAATAATTAGTTACTTGAAACAATTAATTTATTTATTTAACTAAATTAATTGAATATTTAATATTAATAAAAATTATTTTACGTAATTAATTCATTTTTTATGGCTTCAAGTAATCTAAATTTTTTAATGCAAATAATGTGTTATTTAATACTAATAAAGTATTTACTCAAAACAAATAAAAAAAAGTATTGGGATCAAATAAATCACTTAGTGAAACGATAATAAATGATTTATTTGAAACTATTAATTTATTTATTTCATTCAAATAAATAGATGTTAGATATAAATAAAAATTATTTGTCTCAATTAATTTTATGTAATTTTATTTTAACAATATAAAAATCTATTATATGGATAATAAATATGTGTTAAATATATTAAATATAATAATTTTAATAAGATTCATAGGTTGCAGATTTTAATTTAATTGTAAAAATTTAGTTAAAATTATTTTATTGATGCAAATAAATATTTATTTCTATTAAAAGCCATGCATTATGGAATCAAATAATTTTCATAATTGATTCAAAGCAATATTTATTAGATTCAATTATTCTATTTATTTGACTTAAGTAATTCGTATTTGAGACAAAGAAATATTTATTTCATACAATCAAATAAAGTACTCAGATCTAATAAATATTTACTTGGTTCAAATAAATATTTATTGGATAATATAGACAATTAAACCATTTAATTGAGTAAATTAATTTTTATTTGATTCAATCACATTTTTTTTCAATGTATTTTAAAAAAATTAATTATTTAAAAAAAGTTTATTTACAAATTTAATTAAAATACATGTTGGACATGAGGAATTTGATATGCAATTTCAAGTTTGCATTAAATAAAAAATCACGAAGGACTTGTATTTTACAATCCGATGGTAAAACCGGTTGAAAATTGAAAATAAAAATTATCCTCTTCCGAACAAACTAAACTAGTTCAACTGCAAACGAAAACTTGCTTCAGAAAACTATTTGAAATCACGATTTTAGACGCTTCTTTACGAACTCATCACAAACTTATTATTTGAAATTATTTTCCATTTTTTCGAACACCCTATTCGGTTAAAAAATAAGAAAATGCGAATTCAACGTGAGTATTTTAGAAACAATAAAAACCATACATTTTAAATCTTTCATTTTCTATTGGTAGTTAAAAAAAATTTTTGCTTATCGACTTTTTTGTTATTTTCCTTTTTAAATTTATTTAAATTATCTGAAAATTTTAACAAGAGCGAAATTTAAAAAACATTTTCTCACAAATCATCAAGTAATTTACATTTCAGTGTTATTAATCGCTGTGTGTTTGTGTTTGGTTGAATCAATCAAGTTAACATCAAATGGAAAAGAAGAGGAAAATTTACAACCTTTTGAAAAATGTTGTAATTTTGCCTTTCGACTTTATAAAGTGAGTAAATTAACAATTTTAATTCAGTAAAATTATCGAGATTTTTTTTCTCAACACAAAACAAGATAATTAGCAAACAATAGTATTCAATTTAACCATTTTGTATCAAATAAATTTACGTATTTTTTGAGATCATATCTTTCATTTATCAATTAAAAAGTTTAACTAAATTTAACTTAAATAGTTATAATTAATCATTTTAGTTTAATAATTTAAATAAACATATTGATCACAAATTTTAATTATAAACAAACAAATGAATAAATTTTTAAAATGTTAAAGGAATAAAATCAAAGTCTTAAAAAACTATAACTGAAAGTTTTGACTACTTTTAATAAATGAATAATTTTGTTTTAGTCAATTGCGAGAAAGTTTATAGGAAACATTGCACTTGCGCCATTCAGTGCCTACGATTCTTTGTCATTATTATTTTACGGATCCGGTGGAAATACTGCAAAACAAATTCGTGAAGTTTTAAATATTAATTCCAATGATTTATCGAATCATCAGACTCTCACTAAATCACTCACTGTGAGTATTGAAAATAAAACTATTATCTTTCACGTAAATGCATTTTTAAAATATTTTAATTGCAGGAGGATGCATCTTTTAATCTTATCCAAGTACTTTATATTCCCGATAAAGTAGACATAGTTCCAATTTTCAAAGAATTATCGAACACCACATTTTTAACTCAACAAGAATCATTGAATTTTGATCAACCAGAGGAAGCGATTTCGATTATTAATAAATATTTTGCGGAAAGAAACTTTAAAAGAGATTTGCCTTATGGTAATACTACAAAAAAAAAACTTTTCTAATATGCAAGCAGAGAAAAAGAACCTACAACAAAAGAAATTTTTTAGTTACAAAAAGAATTTCGTTCGTTGTTGCTACAGAATTTGTTTGTTGCTCGAACAGATTTATTATGATCACTGAATAATTTGGAATTTTAATTGTATTTTAATTGTGAAAAATAAATTTCGTTTGTTGTTTTTGTCTTTGAAACTCAATTTGCATAAAAATTTCCAAAAAATAAGAAATATTAACTTTCTTTCATGTTGCAGAATCCGATACATTTTTGCCTCAACATTCGGACATGTTTATTCGAAACTCGATTCAATTTAGTGCCCAGTTTCTATATCCGTTCAATGAACGATACACAGAACAGAGATCTTTTTGTCGAAGTCGAAATAGTGAGAAATTAGTGCCAACAATGTTTACTCGTGGACGATTTCGCGGTATTGTTGTTCCACCAACAAATCGTTATCTGGATAGTTTTAGAATTATTGAAATTCCTTATAAGGTTAGTGTTTAAATAATATTTACAACATATGCTAATATCACATCAGAAACATCTGCACGAAAAAAAGAATCGAATTTCCAAAAAATAATTTTAATATTTAAATTTCTATTTTCAGAACAGAGAATACAGTATGCTAATTTATTATCCATTGAATTCGTATAAATTAGTTGAATTGGAGCAACGTTTGGACACACTTGATATTCGTGCCATTTTTAATAGCAGAGAAGAAGATATTGAACTTTATTTGCCTAAATTTACAATTCAAAATGAACAACGTCTAAAGTTAACATTGACTGAGGTACTTTGAAAATTAAATAATATATTCCACGTTTCTAATTATAAGAATTTAAAAAAAATAAATTTCAATCATTCTTTCATGTACCTAATTATATGCATACAGGTATTTAATCACTTCTTATTAAAAAGAAATAAATCTAGAACAAAGAATAATTTTTACAGCTGGGTATAACCGATGCATTCAGTGAGAAAGCCGATTTCACCGGAATTTCCAAAAAACCTTTAAGACTTGATGAAATTTACGTGAGGACACATTTTTCATTAAACGAAAATGGTATAAATGCTGAAGTATCAAACAGTAAGTTTCCTAATAATTTTAAATTGTGTAATTATTTATTTTTCTATAAAATTTATTGTTTTCATTCACTGAAAAGTTCCTTAATTTATTTCTTTTCTCGGACTCACAGTCAAATTAAAAATTAAGAGTCATCATTTGAACAATTACTTCAAGTGTCATGAACTTTACAAAATTCTGAAATGTACAAAAATATTTTTAATGAAAAATATTTCGTTCATTTGAACATTAAAAACTTGTGGATCCTTTTATCTAAAAAGAAAATATAAAGTTGGATTCATTTCGATTTAACAATGAGTACCGATATCTTCTTAAAATTGTTCCTGAGAGGACAATTTCTTTCTCGATGAATATTTTTTCTAATAGTATTTTTTTTGTATTTTCTTCTTTAAACAGACGTGGGAGGGCATCCTATATTTGCAACTGCTCTTCCATATGCAAAACCACTCACGATTGAGATAAACAGACCGTTTATGTTCACAGTTGTGAAAAAAGGAAAAGATGAAATCTTGTGCCTTTTTAATGGAAGAGTCTACAATCCCTAAGTATTGACACAATTTTTCCACTAAATATATTTATTACTAAACACAAAAGAATGAACAACAAAAAAATAAGCTAATTTTACACACAATTACATCTACAAAATTTAGATTATATTGTCTACAATATTAATAATGTATGCCATAACTGATTATAATAATATGAATATGAAATAATTTAAAACTCTTAGAAATCAATTTTTTTCTTCCTCAGACGAAATGAAAGGGAATCTTTTTTTTTTATCTCAGATTGCTCGTTTTTGTGAATAGATTACAAAACTCTAATTATAGAAAAAAACACTTTCATGTCAGGTAACTAATGTCCATTCGTCACATTTATTCAACTTTTTCCGAACTGCACCACTAGGTATAATAAACATTCCAAACATATTGACAATTGCAAAAGATATCATTATATTAATATGAGAAAAAACTCAATAATAATCATAAATGATAATTAACAAAAAAATTATTACAAAAGTCGAGAGTTTAAATTCTCACATAAACGAACCATAAAACTTTTCTAAAATTTACCACCAAAATTTAATAAAATCATTCTCTGGAAATGTTTATACTAACCAAATCTAAATAAATTTCAAAACACTTCGGTTAAGGAAAAATTATTTTAACAAAACTTTTCCTACTGAAAATAAATAAAATTTTCTACCTTAGAAAACTCAATTTTTCGCATAATATAATAAATACATCTTGATCCACACAAGAAACAAAAATACTAAAATACACCAAATGTAAAGTAGAATTTTCAAAAAATTTTTATTTCAAAAATCTCCATTGACAATCGGAAATGTACCATCATTTAATGTAATCGATACTGGAATTCCATACAAAGATCTACTGGGCGAAGCAAATTGTGACAGAGACACAATAGGAGCCCTACCATCATCAAAATACTGATAATTCTTTTCTTTAAATAAAAATTTAATCACTCTAAAATTTGTCGAATTTAAATGAATATTATTAGAGAGAAAATTTTGCCAATTATTCGCAATACACCATAAATAATTATCGTCATCAATAGCAAAACTGTCGGGCCACTGAAGAATATTATTGTCATGTGCCAAAATTGTCTCCTCAATATGATTACCATTATTATTATTATTATTATTATCCACTAAGTCCGATACAATAAATTGTGGTAGATTTGATGAAAATTTATTTAAATACACTACAGAATTATTTGCCAATAAACCGTAAATCAATCTACCAGATGTTGTCATTATCATTCCCGATGATGGTGACTTTTTACGAATTACTAGTTTCACAAAATCATTGACATTAGTAAGTCCACTTTTGAGCACCCCTGTTGGTATTGAATAAACATTTAATGACGAAATTGATGAATAATAGACCATTCTGTCGTATCTACTCGATTGTGATAGAGCAATACCATCAATACCGTTGTTTAAATTCATTGTGTCATTTCCATTTTTCATTGTTTCGTGACGAATTTTCCACGATAAATTAGTTGCCAATGAGTAAACAATAAGACCAGGATCTTTGGATCCACTATCAGTTATGTAGGCAAAACCGCCGTGTTCATGATCAAGAACAATATCATTCAGAAAAACTGAATCATAATCTGCGACATGTTTCGGAAAAATGTATCTCTTCAATAAAGTACCTTCGGCATTAAGATCAAGAATAACAAGTCTCGGTGGACAAGTATTATTTGGCTTGTTGGTAAAAATATCCGTTCTTCCATTATCGATAAGCCACATTCGACCCATAGGATCAATTTCCATACTCTGAACAGATTGAAGAGCTTCGCAATCACCCAATCGTTGCATTCGCCAATTTGGAAATGGTCTCAATTTTGGACTCACAATGTTCAAATTTTGAAGACCACTTTCAGTTTCAATGGGCCTTTGTTCTGGAATTGATGATATCATTGTCAATGTCGCTGGAACACCAGACTTTAGTCGCGGAACGGATAAATAGAGTTGGTCCCTCCACAACTTAATGCCGGTTATTATATTGTTCTCTGGTATGTAACTTCCATTGTTCAATGATTTTTCGCCTGTTTCCGGATTTGGCCACTCGGGTTCAATAAAATTCCATTGATAAATGACGTGATAATTTTGACGACCTTGAACAAAGGCAATTGTTACGAAAAACACTATTTGCACCAAAACTAATTGTGTGTTTGTCATTATTATTTGATTTCCTTTTTTGTCACTGTTACGTTTCTAGGAACCGGTAAAATATTACTCAATGTTTCACTAAATAAATTGAAAATCAAAATTTCGAGAAACGTAACGAAATGGAATAATATTCGAGATGTATAAAGTAAGGCGTTCGCAATGTAACTAAAGAAATTACAGGCCTTTCATAAAGATATGTTGTATACAGACAGGCTCTGCTCTCATGATCCCTAGTCACCTACTTTACAAATTATTCTCCTATTCGACGAGAAATAATTAAGTAATCACTGCATTTCTGCAAATTTTGTATTTTAAATCTTCCCTTTGTTAAGAATGTATTTATTTGAATTTAATAAATCATTTCAGTTAAGTAATTTGTAAATGACAAAATCAGAAGACTCTTCTGATTCCTGAATCCTTCGAAACACCGCAAATCATCAGTAACATCATTCGAGACATCAGCATCTTTAAAAAATCCAACTCCGAAAGTCTATAAAAAATTTTCGCTATTTTTTGTTCAAACTCTATGTTGAAAAATATATTGTTCAAAATTATATTTCGAAACTGTTTTTTTATATTTTCAAAAATCTTTTACATACACAAAAAGTATATGAATATAAAAATGTTTTTTTATAATTTCATAAATTCTTATTTTCCAATTAATTTATAACTATTGTCTTATTTTAACACCACTCTACCTACAATGAAAGAGTAATTTTATTTAAATTCTAAAAATTTTTTTCGACAATTTAAATTTATTTGCACAAAAAATACCTTTAAATGACAAAATAATATGATGGGAGGAAATACCTTTACCCTAAAAATGGTCCACAAAATAAATTGTAGTCTGACCTTGCAGTTGATAATATGGCAAACAGCTTATGGCTTTCGTGCCCAACCGGTTTTCCTAAATAACGTCTTGCTAAGTGAATTTTTCTTCACATTTATGAATCTTACAAAGCATCGCACCAAATATTTCTTGCATACGCACGGGAAAAAAAATTATGTTAATCAAAAAATTTGTAAAAAATTTATTCTTTTACGCGCATACGTAAAAGTAAAAATATTTTTTTTTTCTCCAAACGAAAAAAAAAGTTCTACATAACTTAAAAATGAAAACAAATTAAATCATTAAATGAAAACAAAAATTTTCTTCTCTTGAGAAATAATTTTTTTGTATTCTAGAGAAAAAAAGCAGAATATCAAATAGTTAAATATTTCGTACAAAAAGTTCATTCACTGGTACTTAATGGATCAATTCCATCACGTATTGTCAACAATTTAAATACATTACTATTACTAGAAAATATTTTTTCCGCATACGCACAAGTCAAGAATGAGAATTACTTCGTACACGCTGAAAATTTCAATTGTCTCCCGTCGAAGAAGATAATTTTTCAAATTTTCAACGTATATATTATACAAATTCTTGTTTAAGCTTTAATTTTCAATTATTTTTTAAAACAAAACAAAAATTTGCATTTGTTTATCAAAATAAATTTATGTATTGAACAAAAATTCTATTTTGCAATCGAAGTAGGTGTATTAGGTTACAAACAACATGGATAAAATTAATAGAAATATTTCTCTGCAATAAACAAGAAGCTGCAAAAAAAAATCGAAAAAATTTGCAAGTCAAAGGAAAATAGAAAAATAGGGGGAAAAATTTTCCAACCAAAGAAATATACAGAAATGGGAGGAAAAATTAGCAAAATAATAATTTTAAAAAATTTGAACAAAAGTAGAAAAGAAATAATCATACAAAAAAAATTATTATGTTCATCTTAAAAGTTAAGGACGTTTTTGGTTAAAGTTTTAGTAAAATGTAAAGCAGTTTTTAATGAAATTTGCTTAATTGTGTCAGTAAAAATTTTATGATTGATAGCAATAGGAAAAGAATTTATTAACATTTTTCTCACTCTTCTTTTCCCACTCCATTCTTATAGTACAAGAAGTGAAGAAAGAAAACCAAGTATTTAAATAGTGCAACACAACCCTAACGGCATCACATTCGTAGTTGCGCGTTCATATTATTTTTAGATCTTAATTTAACATCTATTTTTTATAAACAAATTATTTTTACCCAAAAATTGCATTTAGCTGAAAATTGTTTTTAATTGAAAGATACAATTGGCTAATAATTATTTTTAACGAAAAATTATCCTTAGCTATAACAATTAATTGAAAATTAATTAGCTCAACATTATTTTTAACTGAAAATTACAATTAACTATAAATATTTTTCGATTAAAACTAACTGTCCATAAACAAAATTACAGTGCTTAACAAAATGCAGTTGCGTAAGTACAAAAGTAACAAATATTCAATATTTTGTTCCAACTAATTTTTACATCTTCTTTTCGAACAGTAATAGCTATTGGCATTTTTGTTATCTGCATCAAAGCTGATACTTTAGATAAATCATCTCTAAGAATAATTTCAGACAGTATTAACGATTTTTCCTCACGATTTTCTAAGGTAACAAAATTTCGTTTCTAATCTTGTTAATTGTTTAAAAACACTTCTAATAATATTAAATCAATTAGAAACAATGACAATCATTAATTACCAGAAAACAGTTCAAAAATTAGCTGTTCATAGCAAACGAATTAGTTTTCTAGATTTAAAATCTTTTTCAAATTAGTTCTTATACAATTTAAAAAAAATTTCCTGGCAGTATTTAGGGGAGAGGGAGAAATTTAATTATGTTTCTTCTCCTTTGGGACTTGATTTGTCACTGGCGATGCTTGCATTTGGTTCCGATGGATCAACATCCGAAGAGTTGTACAGATCTCTTCATCTACCATCAGATCCAACAGTTACTCTCAACGGATATCAGAATTTGCTCAATTTAATAAAAGTAAGTAATTAAAAAATTGTATTATTATCACTTTAATTTTAACAAAAATTCTGAAGACAATTTTCATAGACATTTATTTATAGAATAAATAAATACCAACAATATGCCTCTAAAATTACCTTCTTATGATGTATAAATAGATATTTTTTTGCATGTTCTTTAAAATTGATTTGTTCATAATGTTGATAATCTAATCTAATAATATTATCAAGAACAACAACAATAATAATATATGATAATAATTTTACTAATTAATGATAATAATAATAATAATAATAACAATAACAATAACAGTAAAATTATTTGTTTCAAAATCTGTTATAATTTCAGGAAAATCAAGAGAGCAGTTTAATTATAAGTCCGAAAATATTTATACACAAGGATGCTGTAATAAATGAATCATACTCAAGTTTGATTGCTCAATACTTTCATTCAGAAATTGGACACGTAAATTTTGAGGATCCAATTAGTGCTGCAGGAGATATAAATTTATATACTTATGGACGCACCCGAAAGAGGATTCAAACTTTCATTACACCCGGTAATATTAACATTATTGCTGTTATTTTTTATTATTAACATTATTACTGTAATAATAATTGTTATTTCTATTATTAACATTATTATACCCTAATAATAGTCATAATAATAGAAATAAAAGATGATTAAATTAATTTGTTTGGGTCATTAGAGCAAGCAAATGAATCTAAACATCTTTAATTTCTACAATTTATGACTTCCAAAAATTAACTAATGTTCATAAATGAAAAATTAAAAGTAAAATTTAAAATCTTCTTACAGAAGAAATATATCCTGATGAATCGGTGATGTCGATAAACGTGATTTACTTCCGTGGGAAATTTTTGCAAAGCTTTAATAAGTCTTTAATTAATCAACCATTTTTTACTGATGAAATGAATGCAAGAAGAGTGAAATCAATGTGTGGAATGATGAAACAGTTGTATTATGGGGAAGTTCTAGAATTGAAAGCTTCATTCATTGAAATACCGTATGAAGTAAGTTATATAAGATAAGAGAAAAATAATATTTTTTTCATTTTATTTCTCTTTTTTGTACTTATTTTTTAGAGTCGGGAACTAACTTTACTCTTGATAAGACCAAATGAAATTAATGGAGTCAAAGAATTGCAGAGAAAACTTGAGAAATTCACAATAACACGATTATTAAGTTACGGAAATTTACGTGACGTTTCAGTGAGCATTCCTCTCATCAATGTCGAAAGTTATTTGAACTTCAAAGATATTTTACAGAAAGTAAATTACAAATTTATTCTTTATTTTAATCTGTTATTAATGTACTATATTTTAAAATACAGTGTAACCTTAATCATCCAAACTATAATTCGGGTAGAACATGATTTGGATAATCGAGATTCCACTGTATTTTAATTTAACATATTATTGCTAATAAGAATCAAATGAACAAATTAAGAAATACAATAGCAAATTCAGAGATTTTTTCGAACAGGAAAATTGCAATTAATATAAAAAAAACTTTGTGACTTGCAGATGGGTATTTATAGTATATTTGAGGATTACGCAAGTTTCACAGAATTTTTCGACGAGGAGAGAAAAATACGGTTAGAAAAAATTACTCAAAAGGTTGTTTTCAATATGGACGAGGAAAGGACATTTTTCAGTGGAGCAACTTGTATGTCAAAATGAAAATTCTCGATAAATTATTTTTCACGAACAAAAAGAATGGTTGGGCCACATAGTCCTGACCAATATCTTATTCCTTTATTCGTGACTAGTTATTGTCTTAATTTAATTGTTTGATTTAATTTTCCAGTTTACTCCCATCCACAAAATGGACCAGGTGACATACACTCAACTCTTTATACATTTTATCTTGATCGTCCATTTTTATTCATGGTTTTGCAAAAAGATACTCTCATTCCTATAATTAGTGGACGTATTGTAGATCCCGAACCATATGATTCATGGAGAATTTAATATTTACCGAAAAAATAAAATGTTTATGACAAAATTAAAAAAAAATGTCTATTATTTACCTTTGATAAAATTTGAAATTCAAGCATAATAATTAGGTATTTTAACATTTAAACAAACATATTTTGTTTAAATCAAACTTAAAATATCTTTGTTATACAGTCAAACTAATTTAAGTTTAATTCAAATTTATTTTTTGGTTCATTTATAGAAATAATCTATTTATTTCAAACATAATTTATAGTTGATTTTTTACCTAAATTATTTATCATCAAATTTTAAGTTTGAATCAAACATAGAATTTCTAAACATATTTTTGTTTAATCCAAAACAAAATATATTTGAATTGAACATAATTATTTAAACAAAAATTATTTTTTTTGAAGTAATTTTAAATAAAAATTGGAAAAGTAATTTGTTTAAACAAAGAATTTTTTCAATTTCTTTAAAATAATCTTGTCCGTTTATAATTATATTTGAAAATTTTATTTTTCAATTTTATTAAAATATTGTTCTGATAATAGAAATTCTGCAAAAAATTTTACTATTGATAAAAGTAATTAAATCCATATAAAGAATACTATTATTTAAAAAATATATTTATTTATTATTTATTTATTTTTCTTATTCTATTTATTTATAAAAAATTGTGAAGAATTTAACTAAATTTTTTAATAATAATAAGTAGTAATAATTAATTTTTTACTTAATGAAGAAATAAAAATTTAATTTGCTCAAGAAATAAATAAATATCATTTATTTGAACATTGAAAAAATTTTAAATTATAATAATTTCAGAGAAGTTGAATAATTATGTTTATTGAATAATAATATAATTCTTAGAAGCAAGAAATTGATTTTAAACTTTAGGACGGATTTTATATATTAAGTATAAAATTAGAATTACGGTGACTAACTTCACTTGAATATTTTTGAAAAATTTAAATAAAATGCTTTCAAAGAATTCAATTATTTTTAATAAAATGTAAAGAAATTTCAATTATTTAAAAAATTTTCAAAAAAACTTTGCGAAAATTCAACTTTATTAAAAAAAATTAAGTGTGTATCCGTTTTTAAATGAACTAATTTCATTATTAATTTTTGCACTAAGAAACATGAATATAAGTTAAAATGTGACTCTTTATAAAATTCAATTATGTATCAATTGTTAAATTAAAATACTTTGAAAATTCTATTTGTTAAAAAGTTTCTAATGAAATTTTTTAACAAATTAATTTATTTTCAGTTAAATTTCACAAAATTTCTATTAATCAGATAATTTTTTAAAACTTTATTATATACTTTATTTGAATCAGTGACTGATTTTTTATTATCAAATTAATTATTTTTAATTAATTAAAATTTAGAGAACAGTATAAATATTTATAAAAATTAAAATAAAAAGCAATTCTTTAAAAACCAACTTAAAATACTAAAACTTTTTTTAATTTGGTGATAAAAATCCCAATTTGGCAAAAAATTTCTGCCTATTATTCCCGATTTTTCCCGGTTCATATAGACACGCTGTCAAAATTAACTTAAAAATTAAAAGTATCTAAATAATTAATTTTCAATTTTTTAATTAATTTTAGAAGAAAAATTAACTTCAAACGGGGATGAAGTTAATTTAAAAAAAGATTTTTATTTGACTCACCGAACGGCGAATCCCACGTTGGTCGATGGATGCTGTGCCATCGCGCCTCCTCTGAAAGAATGATTTGGTCCTTTCTCGAAGATTCTGATGCTCGTTATTTTCTTCCTTCAATAGATGATTTGTCCTTTGAAGAAATTACTAGAAAAATAGAATAATTAATTAGACTGTGTGTTGTAAAATAAAATATTTATAATATAGGAAGTCAGTTTGACCTCAGGCTCTTTTTAAAAAACACAATTTCTTCCACTTTTGACTGGAACTTTTTGTCTGGATAAACTAACAATAGATCAATAAAAATCAATCACCCATAAAAATATTAAAACTAAATTTACAAATGAATCAAATTCTTATCAAAACACTGCAAAATAATCGTGAGGAACGATAAAAAAATTGAAGATACTCACCAAATGTAAATCCTCAAGAAAAAAGCGATAACAGCATATTATCTTCGGAACCATCAACTTTCTGATTCACTCAATCGGATGAAAATTCTGGAACAAAAATATAATGTCGCATAAATTCTCCCATTTCACAGAATAAACATTATACATTCATTATTATATTACATACTATCAATTACAAATCAATTTTTTAAAGAAACAAAAAACAATATTTCTCAACTTTTTGAAAGTAGAAACGAATCTTCTTAATAGTTTTTTTTTCTTAAGATTTAGAAATGAAAAATGTTTCCCTCTTCTTTTCAAAGGGCAGACAAAATTTTCTCTTCTCAAACATAATATATTGATTGAGTAGTATAATATCAATTGTTATGTCAGCATGATGATCATTAATAATTTGTCAATTATTCTTGAAATATAATTACCACATGAATACATATACATTTTTTTTTAATTTTGCCAGTTTAATTATGAAATTAAGGAACTTTTTTTTTATAGAAAGTTTCAAGTTTCGTAAGTACTTTAAGGTTTCATAATAAAAAAAAACTTTCCTCGTACCATATGCCAACAAATGAAGAATCACCATTGCCGACAGTAGTGACACACCTACTTTGAAATAATAATAACAATATAAAAATATCTCGAATGTTTTAATTGTGCTGGAAAGTTTATTAAAAAATGATTTTTTAAGTGACATGCCATCTTTGTCAATAAAAGAAAATAAATATTGATTTCAATTGTTTTTGTCATTTGTTTTAAATTTGAAAATTGATCCCCTCGCTTTGTTCAATGTAAATTGTGTGTATATAATCAAAATTTTAAGTGTCAAAATTGAATTAACAAAAATCTGGAAAATCAATTAGAGAAATAAAAATATTTTTCAAACTAAATAACTTTTTTCACTGTTTCATCTTAGAAAAATTAAAAAACTGAATTTTTAAGAATCATTTCATTTAGAAAATATTTATAAAATTCGTGTAGTGATAGGCGTTTCTTAAAACTTCGATATAGATACCTGGTGAGTCAATATAAAAACTATTTATAATTGCAAACTTTATTATGTAACAATTTTTTTCAAATGTAATAACATCTATATTCATATTTTAATTTTACGATTCACTTAATTTTTCACATGTTTATTAATTATTACTGTAAATCTGCATTTAATTAATTAACTACTTTGTTTATCATATATCCACTACTATTTTATTTGTTTACTGTTAAATAATATTTACCTCCATGTGGACAAAAAATTTTTCTAGAAATTTCTCAATGAGTTTATGATTTTTAAAATAATGTTGCTTATAATGGAAAAATTCGAATAAAAAACAACAATTTGAAATTAAATAATTACTAATATAGGCAAAAATCAAACGTTTGTTTAAAATAATTTTTTTATCGGACAAGGAAAATAAAAAAATACATTTGACAAAAATTAACTTTTTTCTTTCTATAGTAAATGTTAATGAGGCAAGTGTTTAGCAAAAGCCTTATGCATCACTTTATCTTTTTTTGAAAACTATTTGCGCTTATTTAATATTATCTTTAAATAATTTCGTCACGCAAGGTTGTTCAAATATTTTTTGTTCAAAATATTATAATTTCAGAGTATGCACTAAAAACGAATTTTTCATTGAAAAATTTTTAAGTAAACAATTTACAATCTAAAAGTAAGAATTCAAAAACAATCCTAAAATGATATGCTAAAAAATATTTACTCTAATTTTAAACATGAATACAAATTGTCATTTCAAGAAAGATTTTATTTCTCTCTCTTTTTTTTTTATAAAAATCAGAAATAAAGTTCAGATAAATAATGAGTAAATTTTTTCCGCTCCAAACGGAAAAGAAAGCAGGTAGCTTATTACAGAAAGAACAGGTGAAATAATGAATCACTCTATCATCAGAACCTTCGATAATATAATGTGAAACTTGAATAAATATTTGATTATAATTCTTTGTTAGACTCCACATAGGGATTCCTATAGTTAACAATAAAATAATTTTTAAAACAAAAGTTTTCCCCATTTCTCTAAGAAGTCTATCATCATCATCAATAAATAAGATAAAACTTTTGTCATCAGAATCCTCGATAATAATCTGAAATTTTTAATCATTTAAAACAATCTAATTGTAAATTAATACAAGTTTTTCTCATTTCTATTTAGTAAACGGAAAACGTGAATGGAATAATTTTTTCTACTTTCATAGTAAAACCTAAACTGTCGAAAATTTCTGCCCATTTTTGACAACATTGAATATTTTTCAACCTTAGAAAAATTTACTCCAAAAATGGTCAAAATTGCAAGAAATGTGCAAAAAATTTAACAGTTTTTAAATTTTATTATATGAAAGTATTCAAAGTTATTTTATTTGTCTTAACGCAGTGTAACAACTAATCAATCAGTTACTTTGAGCAAAATAACTTTTATTTTACTAATTGAATCAGTAAATTTCTACTAATTATCAGCAACTCAATTCTGATTATAACAATTAGTAGAAATCTACTAATAATTAGTCAAATTTTACTAATTTAAATTTAGAGAGTAAATGAATCAACCTTCATAACTTTAACAAAATACAAATATTTTTTATTTCAAAATAACCAACATTCTACTTTGTGAAAAAAAATTTATATTTGAATAAAGAATTATGAATTTTTTAATTAGAAGAATAATAAAAAAATAATGTTTATGGCAGAATTTACAAAAAAATTGGAAAATCGAAAATTAAATAAAGCTTAGCTATAATAAAAATTAGTACTTGAGAGTTTTCAGGATTGTTGATTATAAATCTGATGTCAGTTTTTCAAAATTTAAATTTTTGGACTCCTAAATGATGATTCTATACATTAAACAATTTCAGTCAAAAAAATGGTCTGAAAGTAAAATTTATATTTCTTACAGTAAAAAACATATATTCTGAGATTTTATTGATATGAAAATAATTTAAAATTGTTGTTTTCTTTTAATAAAAGAGTTAAAAAGAATTTGTAATTTACAATTTACAAATGTATAAAATTTTTATAGTTACAAATGGAAAAAATATAAAAAAGATTTAAAAAATGGTAAATTTCTGTACTACTTCAGTTTATCAAACAAAAAATTCCTTCTTTCCTATAAACACTGCTAATTTTTTATTTAAAAACATCATACAAAGAAAAAGCACGTACTTGCGAAAAATATTCCTCCTACAATAATAAATATTGTATAACAATAGAAAATTAATTTTCTTCCGGTTGAAGACTGGGTTTTTCCTAATAATAATTAAAATTCGAAATAACTTTTTCATGGTCACATACTATTAGAAATGTGTCCTAACTGATGTATGAGTTTTTCTTTCGTGACGAGAGAAAAAAAGTCACAAATACACACATAATATAAATGAGCAAACATACTCAAATTTGAAGCGTACGTCTTCGAGAATTGGATTTCCCCAACAAAGTCGCTTTAGCAATTTTTTTTTCTTACTCCCTTTACACTTCTACGTCGTTTTATTCTTGTTTTCCGTTTATGCCCATAAATTTTTTACACTATATTTGTAAATTTTTTATATAATAAAGAACATTTTTGCAAAATATAACCACAAAATAAAATGGATATATGAATATAAATACAAAATTTGTAAATAGAACAAACTTATTAATATTGTAAAATATAATATATTTTTTTTTGCAATAAATATTTATATTTCACTTTTTCACACATACTTGAAAATATTCATAGATGAAGATCCAAAAGAATTAGTTTTGAATTCACCGAAAAATTCTCTAAATGTTTAAGTAATAAAAATTGCGTTTTATTAGTATATTTTACTAAAAAAATGAAAATTTACTTTTTGCTCTTGAATTAGAAAAATTTTACTATTTTAGTAAAAATTACAATTTGTTAGTAAAATTCACTAATTCAAAAGCAAAAATTCAGTCACTAAGTCAAATTAGTAAACATTTTTACTAATTAAAATTCAGAGAAAACAATAATTAATTTAAATTTAAAGAAAATACTTTGATATCTTTTTGCTTATTTTTAACACAACTGGAAAATTTATCTATATTCTAAAGAACTAAAAGTCTCGGAAAAAAATGTTTCTCAAAGAAAAAAAAATGAAATGACGACTTTCAGTTTCAAATGAAATCTCTCATGTAATATATATTGATTAAATAGTTTATATTATACATAAAGCACACTCAATTAACGTGAATTGACTATACGGTCAATTAAGTTGTGTATACACCTTGACCTCTGACACCCTAAAAATATAATAAAGTAAATATTAAAATGAAAAGAGAAATTTCCGAATGGTGGGCCCCCCTTTCCATCCTCCCCTCCCGTCCCCCCATTATATTACTCTAACGCGCCCGAGAATCCCTATCACGTCAAAACTTCCGAATCCATTAAAACAGAAATCGTTGATCCATTCGGCTACTAACGCGACTTGGATTTAAATAGCGGCGTTATAACCTTTGCAAACTCATATCGTCTGCGATTGACGTTGAGCTCGTATCGTGAACAGTGCTTCTTTATCGGTTCAGTTAACGTTCAAGAAGAGCAAAAAAAAAAACGAAAAGAAAATTTTTAATAGTGAATTAGTTTCATTTTTTAAAAATGCGCTTATGTGAGTAAATTTTAATTTAAAAAATTATTAATACTAATTATTTTTTTCAGTTTCATTCATTTCTATCTCACGGTTTTATTTGTTTTTGTGCTATACTAATTAGCGATATGATAATTAAATTATAATTATCTTCATATAAATAAATGTTTATTAAATTTTATATTAATAATAAATTAATTCATATAAATTATAATAAACTATAATTAATATAAATATTTATTAATATAAATAAATTTTTTATGTTTTCTGTTATCATTTAAAAATATAAACATATTTAATGAAATTTATACAAAATAATATTTTACAATAATTATGTTCATTATTTTATATTTTTTGTTTTTTGTATTCATACAAAATATAAACATATTTAGTGAAATGATGCAAAAATTATTTTTCGATATTTACTTTGTTACTATTTAATTCAATTTTTTTTAAATGTCATTTTTCTTAATTCATTTTTTTTATCTTTCAAAAAGGTTAGTTCCGGTTGTTTAAAAATAGATTTTATCCCACTAAAATTTTCGATTAATATTTTATACTCATTTACATATAGGTAATTTAATTTTAATTCTATATATTTTAAATTAGACTTTTTATATGAATTTTATATTTTATTTATTTTTTTTATTTTCTTTATTTTTAACCCCATTGTATATAATAATTGGTTTCTTGAACAAAAAAAATTAATTTAAATATTTATGAACTATTTTTTTCGATAGTTATGAGTTTTTAATAATATTTAATAAATAAATAAAATAAAAAAAAATTGATTTGATTCAAATAACCGGTGACTATTATCAATTATATATATTTACTTGTATCAAACAATTTTTATGTAAATTAACACTGAGTAAAAATTTTTCTTAATTCAAAAATAAATAGTCAGCCAAAAAAATATATTTGAATTAAACATAATTTTCATTGAATCAAATTTGTTATGTACTGAATCAAAATTATTATGTTTAATTCAAAAATAATTTTTAGTGGAATGTATAACAAAGATAATTATGTTTGATTCAAACATATTGTTTTCTCGGTGAATTAAATATTATTTGCTTCAAATAATTTTTTTTCAGCTTAAAATTAAATAGAACATCTATTTTTTTATTTTATATTTTGTAATCTTAATTATGTTTTATTTATTATTTATATTTTAAACATAAAATGTTAAAAAGCTTAATAATAGAAAATTTAATTAAAAAGTTCTCCATAAAAAATTATTATTTTTTGAAAATAATCGCATTTTTCATATATAGCATAGAAATGTGATAAATTTAATTTCTGAAATTCTAAATATAATAATTGTTGAATATTTGAAATATTTAAATAAAAAATGTACGACTCTACTGTTATCTTAACAAAACATATTTTAAAAATATTTTATCTAAATTGAATTCTGTATAATTCTTTTACGATTATTGCTAAAATAATTATTTTTCATATTTGTCCACTTTATTTTCTACAGTGGAGTTTTTTTCAAAGAGTTAAATTTTTTTCGCCGCATATATTGTTTACATTATTATTGTTACTATTATTATTATTATTTTTATTACTACTTTTAATCAAGAATAAGCAAATTATTACTACATTATGTAATATACAAAGTTATTTTACACTCTTGCATATTCAGTACAAAGTGATTTTTGTTTTACGACTTTCGACTTCTTATTTTTCTTTTTTATAAATGTGTATAATGCGTGTCTAGAAATATAATTGTACATTATTGTCTATGGGAAAAGTCTAAGTAGTATATAATTAAGTGTACAAAAATTATACAATATTTCAAATGCAATAATTTTTTAATCCTTTTGAATTGGGAAAACAAAATCAATCTAATGGAACCTGCAATAGTTTAATAATAATTGTTTTTTCTCTTTGTCGTTTATTTGAAATAAGTATTTATACTTTCATCATTTTTAGTTTAATATTATTTTATTTAACTATTATTTATATTCATCATTTATTAAAATTTATATTACCTAGAACAACTTTCATTATGAAATTAATTACTTTATATTTAGAATATTTGATAGTTTTTTTTTATATATAAATAAAATTGTAATTAATTCAGATTTCCGCCAATGTTGAAATATTTGTCTCTTAAAAAAATTTGTCTACCACAAATTTATTGAAATAACTTTGTAATGAAACAAAGATGAATCAATCAAACGTTTGTTTTGCTTAACTAAAAACTAGCTTTAGATGATCAAATAAATTCTTTCTTTGAATGCAAAATGTATTAAACTGAACCAAATGTTCGTAAATATAAACTTAGGTTCTGTTTATAAACACAATCTTAATTAACTATTTGTAAAAATAAGCGCACATTTTTTAAATGTTTCTTAGAAAAGAATATTACGCTCTTTTTACAACCAATGATTTTCTGTATTTATCATAATTAATAATTATAGTCTTTTACGGAATAATACACATTTTTCGATAAAATAAAATTTGTTAACACAACCAATTAACGTGAAAAATATAATATCTTTACCTATGAATGATTATTACTTTTCTAAAGCAACTTTGCGATCATCAGGTCTAATTCATTCAAGGTTTCAGTTATACATTTTTGTATTATGAATTGCTTTTTAGAGTAGCTATATAATGATTCATACGACTGTGACGATAATATTCCTTAAAAAAATCCCTCTTACATTTTTCTAAAAATACCTTTTATTACATATTTATTATCTATTTTTCATAAAAAATTATCTCGAAGTCAAAATTAAAAAAAAATAATCTAACTACTGTTGTCCAACATGATAATTTTATAAGAATTTTTGTGTATTTCTTACTTTTATTTTCTTCTGAGACATAATAAAAAAATGAATATATTGATAAGATATTCTTTGCAGAGTGGAAACAAAGTAATTAAAATTATAAAACAGAACATGGAATATTAAAAACTAACGGATGTGGAAAAAAAGACTTTTTCCAATTTCAATATTCAGTCGCTTGAAATTGCAATAACAAAAGAAGTGAAATAAAAAATATTTGGTTTGAATTAAACATATAGTTTTAATATGTAATACTTTGATATAATCAGATCTGTGAATAAGTGAGAATTGAAAAGGCAAATGTCTGAATCGATAAAAGAACTCTGACCGATGATCTTGATTATGTTTGTTATTCTTCAACAATCATTTTATTAACTTTATGTATAAGACACTTAGTTGTGAAATATAACAAACACTGTTATATACAGGAGTTACATTTTTTAAAATTATTTTATTTATTTCAACTAATTATATTTATTACTTTCAATATGAATTTAAGTGAAATAAATTTGTTCGTTTTACATGTAAATTTGATAATAATGGCGATGAGTTTCGCTCTATATTTTGGCCTCTCCCATATTGAATCTGATCAAAAGACGACCATGGCCTTGTTGCTTTAATACTAAATTTAAAAGTCACATATAAATGGTCCCTCAATTACATGTAATATTTGCATGTAATTTTTATACACATAATTTATACACCAATAATATAATTTTGTTCAATTCAATTCAATAAAAATCTCGCTTTTTAAACAATTCACTACTTCTACTTATCAATTCTAATAAATATTTAAGACTTTAAAAAATACATGCAACCATTTCTCGATAATTATTAAACTTTCGATTTAAATAATTTAGTCATTCAATAAATACAGTTTCAAGTCCCTTGACAAAAATTTTAATAGTTAAAACATTTGATTAACAAAATCCTCGATAATTTGAATGTTAAGTCCCTTGACTTTATCGAGAGTGGACTGTATAATATAATTCTAATTGAATATAATACTAATACAAAGATAACATTAATTATTAATTATTAAAAAGAAGCAAATAAGTATAAAATCCTATAATATTAATATTATAATTTATAATCAAATATTTACAACAAGAATTTACAACAAAAATAAAAATAGGAAAAACTTTCCTGCAATTTATTTTCATATAATATATCTTTTTTTAACAAAATAATTTGCATCATTTTTTAAAGAAATAACAGATGTTTACACCAATTTATTTAAACAAGTGTTTCTCGAAACAAATTGTTTATCACCTTTTGTTATTTTATTGAAAAGAAAGAAAAAGAAGAAGCATCAATTTTCGTTTACAATAAAATATTATAAACGTATATAGTTCAAAATTAATTTTAATTCGTTCAAATAAATTTAAAAATCAGTTTTTTTAATATTCCATTTTTCTGTTAAAAAATTTCCATTTTTATATCAATTAAACTCTTTTTTGCCACATGTGATTCAAATTTAATCTTTTTCTCGAAGATTTAATTAACTTAATAAAGATTTGAATAAAAAAATTTATTAATACTTTTTTCAATACGCATCCATATGATAAATTCAAATAAATCCAAACTATACAATAGAATAAATTTGTTGAAAATTACCAAACATTTTATGAGCGTTAAGGAACAAGAATTATTATTGTAATTATGTATTTATCTCATGTATATATAAGTTTAGTCCTTGAACTAAACTAGTTCACAAGTGTCAAAAATAATCTCAAATTGAAAGAAAAGAGTTATGTTTACGTATTACTATTTATCTATTTAATACTAATTCTATTTGTCTTATCATTATTTTTCTGTCCTTCTTTTTAAATAAATTAAATCACAAGAGTGACATATTATAATTAATACAGAATAAAAAAAGCTCACAGCTGAAACATTGAACTTTAAGGCCATACCCAAGACAAATAATGCGATATCATAATATTATTGTACTAATTAAATTAACATTGTTTAACCAATTTTTGAAATTCATTCAAAGTTTACAAAGATTATTGTATTTTAAATGACAGCAAAATTTATTTATTTTTACTCCTTCCTAATTTAAAAAAAATGAATAAAACATGTGACATTGACCTAATAATAAAATTATAAATATTTAAATCTATTTGTATTGTTTTCTGAATATAAATTAGGAATTGTAACTTTAGTACCTATCGTTATATATTTGTACAACTACAATTATTCCAGTTTTTGATTTTAAAACAATTTTCTTTTTTTTGTTCTTTTCTTTATTATCCTACGAATTGTTATTTATTTAAGATTTCTAATGAAATAAAAAAATATCCTTTAATAATGAAATAATACTATTTTTTGAATAAAGTTATTTTATGCAAGACTCACCTCAATGAACTGCTTAAATGCCCGGAAGTAAGGGATGAGAAATCCTTTTCCCAAAAAGTGACTGGAAACAAAAAAGAGTTAAAATTATTTAAGTCATTTTTGAAATAATAATAAAAAAAGACTTATAGCACATAATATTACATAATTATTCAATTTTCATTCAGAACTCATCTTTAAATTCCTCTCACTATATTTTAAGGAAAAGCATACGAGAGAATAATTATTTTAATTAAAAAAAAGAATTAGTGATTTCAATATGAAGATAAAAATTCCATTCTTTGTGTATGAAAAAAAAATGATAAAATTAATTCCAGTCATTGAATAACATTATTGCTTTTCAATTGGTTTTTCCAAAGCTCCATTAATTATTTGATTGTGCGATAAAATAATGACAAATTCTTGAAAACGTTTATAAAAAAAGAATTTAATGATATCATTTAAATCGATAATAATTAACAGTGTTGAATTAAAAAAAACATTGATTAAAAATATATTTATAAGACTTAATAATATTTAAGCAAATTAAAGTATTTTAAATTCTTAATTATTAAACAAAAACAATTTAAAATTAAATATTTAGTCCAGAGAGATAATTTTTTAAAAAATAAAATTGAAATATTTTCCAAAATATACAAGACATAGAATTTCAATGTCAAGGAACAATTATATTTTTTTTATAAAGTAAAATAAAGTGTCTTTTTAGAAAAAAATAATATGAATCATGGAGAAATCTTAACCATGATCTCTATATTTTTATTTTATTGTTTGTTTTATTACACTTTTTTCAGTGTAGAACCTCTTGCATCAATAATTACAACCTTGTAAGAATATTGTTCGTTGAACTTATATAAATGTGCAGAAAAATAAAATGCAAAATAATAAAAGTATCCTACTCAGTGGCATACATAAAAATTGAATTAAAAAACCTTTTTTTAAAAACATCGAAAGAAATGTACATATAACAAAATAAATAAGAATTAAATCCAAAAACTTAAAAATTCAATTATTTACAGTAGCATCAAATTAAATTAATTATTAGGACAATATTGATTTGAGTCACTAATATATTATAGTTATCGCACGTTTATTATTTAGTTTTAAAATAAATGCTATTATGTAACATAAAAAAAATGAATTCAATAAAATACTTTGTATCAAATGTAATTTTTCAAATATTAATATAAAAAATTTACTTAAATTTTGAAACTTCAATAATAATTTTCTAAACTTATTTTATTTTGCCGTTCTTTAAAAAAAAAACATTTTCATTAACTTCAAGTTTTGATAAGAAAAGTTTAAAAACAATTTGTGACTCATTTCAAGTATTACGTGTTACAAAAGTTCCGGAAGAATTTGATAAAAATATCGATTCATTTTCGCTGATTAAAAGTACAGGTATATATATCTTTAGAAACATCAGTTGTCATTTATCATTGTTTCAGTGTGGTCGTCACACGTAAACTTTTAAAAAGTATATTCTGAAAAGCTGTCTAAGATATACAATACATACATAGAGAAAAAATATACGACTTGAATCACAGATTAAAAGATACATTTCTACATTAAACGCGAAGTATATATCAACACGAACAGTATATATTAATCGTTCCTCTTCAATTACTTTTTTCAGTTATATTTCTGTGTGCATTAACGGCCTACACGATGGCTGCAGCTGTTGACAAGCAAGTTTCACCTCTTCAGGCAGTCACTAACAGTGCCGAACAATTTTCCACACACTTTTTCAAGGTAAATTTTTATAATTTTCCTTTTTCATTGCAATTCATTATGTATTTTTATGTCTTTTCGAAAGTGTTATTCAACATCTTGCGATGAACAATATTTTTAGTTTACTATTATATTCTATAATTAAATTTTCAAAAATTAAATAAGTGATAGTGGAAAAAAATTTGGTTTTAGTAGAAACCAAAATTTTGTGAAAGTAGAAACATTTATATCGTACAACATAAATTTTTAGCACGAAATTTTTGTTACCACAATAATTGAAAGTAACGGAATTAAGATTCAACTTCTTATAGTTATAACTTATAACAAATCTTTAAATTCATATAATTGAGAATTGCAGTAAATTCTAGAAGATTGTAACATCATTATCGATGATGTGGCAATTTATCACCCACCTTAGGACTTAATTCTTGATAATTTGTAAAAGAGGAAGTCTTATCAACATTTTGATGATGTGACAAAAAGTATTTAAAGTAGGAATAATTATTTTTTTATAAAAAAAATACTTTCTAATTGCACTGTGTAAAAATAAGCCAATACGATATACTCATATCATGGAATTTTGAACTTAAAAGAAACAATTAATTTCCAATTTTCAGACAGTAGCGAAAAAACAACCAGGAAATCTAATTACTTCTCCACTAAGTGCAAATGTCGTCCTATCAATGGCAGCCTTTGGTGCCAAGGAGAACACCAAAAAGCAAATGCAAGAAGTTCTTCGAATGCCAGCTGACGAGACTCTCACAAAGTCCGGCTACCAAAATCTGATCGACAGCCTAAACGTACATAATTACATTTTCAAAAATTAAAAATAAAAAAACCCCAATTATTTAATACATTTTATCAATAATAATGTATTATCAATCTTTCAGAGTGTGAAAGAAGTGGATCTAAAACTCGCCAACAAAATCTTCCCCAGTGTTAATCTCGAGGTGAAACCAGAATTTAAAGCTCTAACAAAGGACAATTTCCGTTCTGAAGAACAACAAGTCGACTTTTCGAAATCCAGTGAAGCAGCAAAAAC
The DNA here is from genome assembly GCA_032872475.1 of Leptopilina myrica (nomen nudum). Lineage (NCBI taxonomy): Eukaryota > Metazoa > Arthropoda > Insecta > Hymenoptera > Figitidae > Leptopilina > Leptopilina myrica (nomen nudum). The sequence continues at coordinate 18,241,274 of CM065463.1, forward strand.
CATTAATACATGGTGTGAGGAAAAGACCAACAACAAAATTAAAGATCTCATTAAACCCGGTAAGGATTTATAAAATAGAATCATTACGAAATATCCATAAATGTATCATTTATACCTAATAATATATTAATTACTTTCAGATGATGTTGATGCTAGCACTGCTATGGTTCTCGTTAATGCCGTCTACTTCAAAGGACAATGGAAATTGAAGTTCGATGCTAACAACACCCACAACAAGCCTTTCCATGTTGATGAAAAAACTGTCAAGGATGTGCCAACAATGTACAAAAATGGCAAACTAGTTTATGGCGAACTTCCCGAGATGAAGGCGAAATTCGTCGAAATCCCATACAAGGTAAGAATAATGTTTAAGGAATTGAGAATACAAGAATCTGTTTTACAATTTCATTTCTATGGTGTGAAATTGATATTTAATTCTTGTGATGATAGTACAAAAATTGGGGAAGAAAGAGTACTCCTACTTCTTAATGGTTAAAAGTAAAATAATTTCATTCTAACCTTTAATAAAATGATCTGTATTTGATGCTCCTCCTGGTCAATGACGAGTTCCTCCGTTTGATGAGCCCTTTTTCGAATGGTCCATGTTGCACTAATGATGCACTGGTTCGTTTTGTTCGACCCCAAAATATAAGAATGGCAAACAGTGACCCAAATGTTCCATACCACTTAACTGCAAACACTAATTTTTGCGAAAATCCCGATCAAAATGTCAAAAATGCTCCAACATTTTAGAGTGCACTAAATTACAGTTCTTTACTAAGTCCTTAAAGGGATATTAAAGTTGATTCAATTTTTCCTTTGAAGCTCTATGTAAAAATTCCATCGACCTTAACATCATCCTAACTAAATTGAGAGTTCTGATACCAATACGATAACCGACCACACAACTGACTCAAATGTTTGACACCAAAACCAGAATATCGATAAACAAACCCACTTTAAAACAATCAAGAACACAACTGACTCGTAAGTTCGATACTAAAATGCAAGAACGCAAAAATACTGCTATTCGCGAAGAGGAAAATCTCGCACAAGATTAACCAAACTCAACTGATCCTAATGTCCGATACTAAATTGTAGGAAACGAAAGATACACTTTATAGAATTCTAGACAATTTTGTTAGAAGCCAATGAAAATTTACAGATGAAAGTTAAAATGAATTCTTTTTCTTAAATCAGGGTGATGAAGTTAGCATGCTCATTGTTTTGCCCGATGAAATCAACGGTCTTCAAGAAGTGGAACAAAAAATGTCTGAAATGAGCCTTGATGACATTAGACGTAGAGGATCTCAAGTTGAAGTGGAACTATACCTTCCAAAATTCAAAATCGAAAGCACCATTGATCTTAAGGACACTTTGACTGAGGTAAATGTTTTTCCAAATATTAAAATAATAACATTCAAAATCACTGGCTATATCAAACAGCCTCTTTAAATTCTACACAGTAAAAAGAAAGTCTTATTTTCAGTCATGAAAGATACCTTAATTTAAGATGCAACATTTTTAAGACAGCTTTTGTTTAATTTCAAATCTTATTTTTTTGCTGAATTTAAAGAGCAAAAGCTTGCTGAATATCAGCAAAAAATGGGCTGAATTTAAGGCAATCATGTTGAAAATCAGCATTTCTATAATTAATTTAAAAAGTAGAACTGTAAATTCAGATTTCTTATCCTTATTTTCCCGCAAGCTGAGTTTAAATTAAGACTGGCATTACTTTCAGGACTTGTTTAATTTCAGACAGTATTTAAAATAAGATTTACTTTTTACTGTGTAAGACATATTTACAGCAACAAAGATATTAACAAAGATATTTAATAAACTATAAATATTCTTGCAAATCAGAACATTTGAGTGTTTTGATTCCTAAAGTTATATATGTAATAAGTTTAGTCATCTAAAGAAAACCATTTGGAATCAATTTCAGATGGGAATGGGAGAAATGTTTACCGACCAAGCTAATTTCCGTAATATTGCTGACGCTGATCTTAAAGTGAGTAAAGTTGTGCAAAAAGCCTTCATTGAAGTAAACGAAGAAGGATCAGAGGCTGCCGCAGCAACCGGTAAGTTTCAAAATGCTCATTTCTTTGAATATTCTATTTTTTGTATTGCTTTTTTCAAATTTGCGAGAAACTCCAAATAAGTGTTTTCAAAATATTTCTTCCTTCGAAACTATTGCGAACAATCTTCAAAGCCAGAAACGAATATCAAAATTCACAGACTGAGCTTCAAACATAAAGTTGCTTATATTTTGTTATAATCTTCAAAGTCCAGATTTTTACAAAAAACAAATGTTTTAATGACATTCGTTAATATACGAATAAATACAAATAATAATTATCAAAATTCGGGAAATAAAAAATTGTCATAAAAGAAGAATATTATTTGGAGCATCTCTCAAATTACTTGTTTTTCTCTACGGTGGCAGGCTTTTTGTAGCTTGTAATCCAGAAATCACAAAAAAACGTACAAGCAAACATAATGCTCTATACACAAAGATATACAAATTGAAAAATTCAGTAAATGGAAAGCACGCAGTGTTATTTCTATATTCAATCACTTATATCACAACACAATCACACAGCATAAGAGTTTGGCTTACTATACATGGTTTATCAAAGAACAACCGCTTTCTTAATTTTCAATTTAAAATAGCTTTGAAATGAAAAATACTGATTTTATAATTTTAAGTCATCGAATGCTAATTACGTGCATGACTAAAACAATTAAAGAAGAGAATGTTTCTTCTTGATAATGCAGCTATGCATGTCTTTAATTTATAATATTGCAACTAAAGCTGCATGAAAAAATCCTAAAAATCACCGCGAGGTATTCTCTTTGAAAGAAAACAAATAGAAGGGTTAAATTTTGTTTTTAATTTGTTTGAACCGTTTTTTTGGGGTTTGGTTTGTATTCAAATCGTATTTTTCAAATTTTTTCAATAATTATATAATTTCGATCCAGCTGGATGCTGCATATCGATTATCGCGATCTATTAGAAAAATATATAGACGATAAAAGTATTCTTTATAAGCTTCTTTTAGTTTGATAAGCAAGAATCTAATATTGGAATATTTATCACTTGAAAGGAAATGTCAAACTGTGATAATGACAATATTTTTACAATTTATTTTTAAAAAAGCATTGATCTAACATTCTGTGGATGTAGTAGTTATGATATGGAGCCGAAAACAGTAAATCAGCAATAATTTTATATTTAAAAACGAAACAAATTAAAAATAGCAATCTAATAAAATTGTTTAACTATAAACAATCTCAGAGTGCATGACACACATTTAAGTGGGGAAATCATTTGCATTCTTATAATTATTTCTCTCCCTATATTAATTTAGGTGCGAATTTGGATTGAAAAATCTGCCATATAACGATGAGCCATAATCTCGTCAATAATAATAATTTATCAAAACATATATCTTTTGACAAAAACATTAAAATTTTCACACATTAAAACATCACTTATGTTTCTCTCCTCTTTTGTAAAAGCATATGCGACAAAAAGAACGCATTTTTATTTAACTTACTTGTAAATTGTAAATTTTTGAATTTACTTTATAATTTATTTGTAAATACTTACTTATTATATTGTTCTTAATTTAATTACTTAATTCTTTTGCTTTCTACAAGAAAACAGTATCAAACAAAACTGAAATAATTTTCATACTATTGCAAAACTTAATCAACATGTAAAAATAAATTAAACCATAACTGGTGTAAGAGAATTAACAATATATCGCAGTAATTCCTATAAAGGTTTCGGTTATAATCGCGGAGGTGATGGAAAAATTCATTAAATATTATTTACAGGCAAACGATTGAAATTATACTTGAAACAAATTTTTTTCCCATTTTTTTTATAGAGTTCCGAGCTATAGCATACTCTGCAATTTTCCCAAGGTTGAAGATAACGTTTTCAATCGACAGACCATTTTTCTATACATTAGTTCATACTGTTATTCATAGAGACGAAAGTTCACTTCCAATTTATGTTTCCGAAAATACATTATTTAGTGGCCATGTTACTAAACCGGAATTATGATTTTATTTTTAATTATAAATATATAATAAACATTTAACTGTTATATATCGTTTTGTATAAAAAATTTAGATTTTTATATACAGATCATTGTAAATAAACACATAATTATATATGTTAATTATTGTACAAATAATTTCTAACATGTAGTTTTCATCAATTAATAACAAAAGATTAAATGGCGAAAAATGAATTAAAATTTTCAAAAAAAATTAGTTGGCATAAAAAAAAATTTATTTCAAAATTTTAATTAAAAAAATTTTACGAAATGTAAAATTGTATTTTGAGTCGAAATGGAATTTTTATCTTTTTTTATAGGATACGCACTTACCTTGCGGATTGATAGTCCTCCAGAGCCCACGAAACAATTTATAGTCGACAGGCCATTTTTCTACCTGTTATTTGCCAACGTTATTTATATGGATGACCAAAATGATACATTTGATATTTCCGACGTATCGTTGTTCAATGGACGCGTTTCAGACCCTGAAAGATAATAGAAAATTCAGAAATAATTAATATCAATTTAGTGTAAAAAAATCCTTGTAAATATGTCTTTTTTCAAACTACAAAAAGTTATTTTTAAGTTTTGCGGTTAAATAAAAAAAAATTACTTAAGAAAATGATTTTTTTGTAAAATATCCCGTGTAGAGACGTACATGTATGGAAGTTCCGCTCATTCTATTGGTTGGTCTTTAATGTCATTAAAAGACGATTGGTTGTCAAATAATGACCTTGAACAGGAACCAATAAAAATGTTAAAGCTTCCATGAGGGCGTTTTTAATCAGATTAAGATTACAGACAATTTTTTTTTAACTTTTTTACATTACTATATTACTTTACTTATCTTTATCTTTTTTTATTATTGTTTTCTTACTTTTTACTACTTGATTTTCTCTTTTCATTAATTATTTTTTTTTATTCAATGATAATTATAAAAATGGAGAAAGAGAGGAGAGAGAGATTTATTATCATAATTTATATTTTTAACCTCAATCAATCATAATATCAGAATTTTTTTTCCATTGTCTTGAATAAAGTTCATTGGAAAAATTCAAAACGTTATAAATTGGAAAAATATTTCATCTTAATAATATCAATAAATAAAACTCATTCTTTTCATTAAAATTTAATGATAATAAGCAAAGGCATGCTATGTGAAAAAGGTATGTCACGGTTCTTCAATGCTTTCCACGCAATTCATTATTCAAATTCCACATTTAAAAAAAAAAGAGAAAGAAAATTGTGTCTTAGATAGAATAATAAATTACTGCAAAAACATTTTGCACATATGTTTGCTTTCATTTTCACTGCAATAAAATTCAAAAGTGATAAATAATCAATTTTTGAAAAGTTATTTTTAGAAATAAGTTAATTGTTAAAATCCACAATGTTGTAATTTTTTTGTTAGCAGTATTAATTGCCGTTGGAGCATCTATGTACACAAAGCCGACACCAATTTTTGCTGTTGATAGACCATTTTTATATTCTATAATTTACCACAAAAAACACGACACAAACTCTGATTCAAGTACAGTTTTATTCAGTGGTCACCTTAAGGAACCAATTGTAAACTGATTTCTAAAAATTATTGTGACAGTAATTAAAAATTACCAATTATTGTAAATTAAAATTTAATGATAATAAGCAAAGGCATGCTATGTGAAAAAGGTATGTCACGGTTCTTCAATGCTTTCCACGCAATTCATTATTCAAATTCCACATTTAAAAAAAAAAGAGAAAGAAAATTGTGTCTTAGATAGAATAATAAATTACTGCAAAAACATTTTGCACATATGTTTGCTTTCATTTTCACTGCAATAAAATTCAAAAGTGATAAATAATCAATTTTTGAAAAGTTATTTTTAGAAATAAGTTAATTGTTAAAATCCACAATGTTGTAATTTTTTTGTTAGCAGTATTAATTGCCGTTGGAGCATCTATGTACACAAAGCCGACACCAATTTTTGCTGTTGATAGACCATTTTTATATTCTATAATTTACCACAAAAAACACGACACAAACTCTGATTCAAGTACAGTTTTATTCAGTGGTCACCTTAAGGAACCAATTGTAAACTGATTTCTAAAAATTTTTGTGACAGTAATTAAAAATTACCAATTATTGTAAATTTTTCAGCAATATTGTTAGCTCCCGGATCATCTCTGTCTACAAAACCATCTCCAGTTTTTGATGTTGACAGACCATTTTTATATATTTTAATTCATAATAATAGGCACGATTTAAAATTATCAAAATCTTCACTTATCATTTTTAATGGTCACCTTAAGGATCCCACTCAATAAAAATGCTAATTATCTTCAAGCTGTGATTAGTGATGTAACATTCTTTGCCTCTAGACTTTATTCGTTTTCAAAATTGTTTGAAATTCTTCACCTTTTAATAGTTGCCGTTTAATATTGAATATTTGAATCCGTTAAGTTATGCTTGCTTTACGTTACCCTTTTCAATGTTATATTGAACAGTTTAACCAAAAACTATAAAGTGATCTATGCATATTATAAAAATATGATTTTTCAAATTCAGAAATATATTCAATTTACAATTTTTCCCTAGCAATGGTATTATATAAAACAGCAGTATTCAGAAAACGAGAACCAGTGATCTTTGCTGTTGACAGACCCTTCTTGTACTTTTTAATTTCCAAAACAAACAGACAAAAGTACCCTTCAACAACACTATTCAGCGGTCACCTTAAGGAATTACTTTAAAAATTGACCTTAATGACAATCAAACTTTTAATTTGTTATATTCAAAAATTAAAATAAGTAACTTTGTTAAAAAAAATTTATGATAAGCATTAGGGATTATTATGAACAAAAAAGAAAATAGTTCACAAATAAGATAAAAAAAAACTCTTTTGTCCTTAGGAATGCAATTTATGCTGATGTCTGCTAGAATAGAACCACCACGAAAAACTTTTGCTGTCGAAAGACCCTTCACGTACTTTTTAATTTACAACAAACAAAACTCTTACTTTGATTCAACTGCAATTATTTTATTCAATGGTCACGTCCATGAACCAATTGCAAAATAATTTCAATTATTAATTTACATTCGAATTTGATCAAAAATTCTTTTGTTTCAAAAACACATACAAGAATATCCGTTTGTGGATAATGTGATACAAAATGAACTAACTTTTTAGTATAATACTATAGTATTATACCTCATGTATAATGCTTCATGTAAAGTAAATGAAAAATAAAAGAAAATGTAAACATTTCGGGAAATTAACTTTTCTTGCTTTCAATTACCCACACAATGTTACCCAATAAAGAAGCAGTTCAAGTTAAAAATTTTGAAACAGACATTAACAAATAAAAATGATAATGATAATTTTTATTTTTCCCAGCAGTTTTAGTTGCTTATGCAACGAGTGTGGGCGTATTTCATCCACTACCAGTGATCTTTGCTGCTGATAGACCCTTCTTGTACTATTTGATTTTCAACAAACACAACTCCATGTCTTTTACAACAACAGTTTTGTTCAGTGGTCACATTAAAGAACCAAAAATCAATGAATCACCTTAACATTAATAATTTTTTAATAAAATAATTTTTCTAGTGCTTACTATTTAGTAAATTTAAAATAACTGTACACACAGTACTTATAAACAAAATGTAAAAAATTAATGGTAAAATAAAACATTGAAATGATTTTAATCAGTCAACTTATCCACTAAACATTATACTACTTATTCAGAGTAACATTCAATTTATTCTTGATAAAGAAAAAATCTGCTATCCTTGCTGAAAGATCTATTAAAATAATCATCTTCTCAAGTAAAAAGGTGCTGTAGATAATGTTTTTAATATGTTAAAACTAATCGTTAACTTTATTATCAATTAGTACAATTTCCAGAGAAGATATTTTTATGATCATTAATAGATTTACCATAGTAAATTTATTCTTTAGAACAGAAAATATGATTTAAAAATTAAGTGAATTCCACAAACAATTAATATTTCTTTAAGATAAGAATTATCTCATTAAAATTAACAATAATTTATTGTTAGCAGTGATTATTGCCTTTGTGGATTCTGTGGGTGAATTACAACCACCACCTGTGATATTTACTATGGATAAACCCTTTTCGTACTATTTAATTTACAACAAACACAATACAGACTCACTATCGACAACAGTTTTATTCAGTGGGCACATTAAGGAACCAATTAATTAGTGATAGTGAATCATCTTTCTAGTTTTAATATTAATTTCAAATTTTGTTTGTTCTTAAATTTTCTCTTGTGATTTATATTTATGTTTTCAATTTGCTCCGAAAAAATGTAAAGAATTAATAATTTAATAAAACATTGTAATGATTTTAACAAACATCTTCAAAACCAGTTTTTCTGCTAGGATTTTTAGAATTTCTTTACAGATTTTTAATAAAAATTTTACAGATTTCTTCTGTAGATTCGCGTACTTTCTTTTTTATTAAATAAGAAAAAAATGGATCATACCTTTATGTGATTGATGATCCAAATGCAATGGCCATTCCCACACTTTTACTCGAAGACAAATTGTGACATGATCTGTAAAAAAAAATTGAGAAAATCTGTAAAATATTAAGATTAAAATTACTCTCACAATATGATTCTATGGTGCTGGCAAATTTCTAATCACTTTGCTGTAAAACGAAACTTAGAATCATACAAAAATCTTTTAATGCATTTAGTTGAAAATTTAATCTAATAATATAAGTTTCATTTTTTTTTTTTGTTATTAATTATTACAACACTGCATAATTGTTTTCACAGCAGTGATAATGGTTGAAACGGCGTCTCTGAACATAGAACCATCACCAGTGATGTTTGCTGTTAACAGACCATTCGTGTATCATTTGATTTACGAGAATTACTACAGAAACGAACCACTAACTTTATTTAATGGACATATTAAAACATTTGATTGATATCAATCTGGAACTACAAATTACATACTTAACATTAAAAACAAGTCAAAAATTAAACCGATGATCATGTTAAAGAGCTAAAAATCATTGTATATAGTAGATATAAAAAAAGACACATATATTTTAGAATCTAATTTTGGGAATTGCCAATTTATGGCTATTTTCAAGTCAATCAATCGGAAATAAAAATCAATACTTGATAAAGAATGTTTTAAAAATAATTTCGAACTTTTATGGTTTCGTTGATATCATATAACTATAGTTTGGAAGATTTTTTTCTATCATTACAGTATTGATTAATACATTGATGATGCTTGTCGTGATAATAGTCATAAACACGAAAAATTGATAAAAATCTTTTGTTCATAGGATTGGTTGGTATGGGAGGTTCTAGTATGATAAGACCACCAGAAAAAGCGAAGTTCGCAGTTGATAGGCCATTCTTTTACATAATAATTCACCGTTTACCCGACAATGATCATTCCTACTACTCAACATATATATTCAATGGTCACATCAAGGATCCAATTGAAACATAACTTTTAACGTAATTTCAAAAAAATATCTCTACACTGATTTTTCTTATTATTGAATTACTGTTAAATTTTTTTCAAATTTTATTATATTCTTTGTTTTGTTTTGTTTTATTTCTATTTTATTTTTAAATATTTGGGAACTAAAGATAGTAATAAAGCAAAAAAAGCCTAATAGCATCCCAATATTCACAAAACATACAATTTCGTTATTGATAGGTATATTTAGGAGCAAAACGAATAATTACAATTATACGTTATTTTATTGTTTTTAATTCAGATTTTTATTCGGATATTGAAATCGAAATATGCTTTTGGTTCAGATATATCCGAATCTACATAAAAAGTTGCTTTCTAATTTTGGGTTTAGCATTATATTTATGATGTAACAATAAATTTAGAATTTAATTAATTAATAAAAATTATAAAAGTATCTAAATTTATCTTTAGGAATTGTAGTAGTACCTATATCACTTCCTATGCCTCCACCACAACGAGTGATCTTCGATGTCAATAGACCATTTTTATACTCTATAGTTTACAAAACACGCAACAACAGCAACAACAAGAACAAGAACAATTCTGGCTCTAATCTCAGTCTTTTTAATGGACACGTTGTGGAACCAAAATAAGATACTAAAAAAATAACTTTATGTCATAAATGATGCGACTGTTTATAAAATTGCAAATTCAATTTTTTTCCTATCAAATGATAATTGCGCTTTTCGTTTAATTTTTATTGTTTATAAAGTAGAGTAATATTTTGTAAACGAAAGAGAAACACACATTACTTTCTTGATAGTGGTGTGTTTTTGAAAAAAATTTAACACAACTATAATTTACTTTCAAAATTTTTTGAAGAATCACTTTTGTTTGACAATTTACACCAGTAAATTTTATTTTATAGAAAAAATTTTTTGCGGAAAACAGAAGTAAATAATGTTTAAAGGCCTCGTAAAATTAATCTGACAAAACTTTTAATAAGGACGTAAATTATCTAAACAATAATTCAATAATGAAAAAAATATTTGATTAACTAAATAGTTGTTTAAATTTTCAAAGGCACTCTAAGAATGAAAAAATCAAATAAACGTTTAAAAATATCTTTTTTTAAATTCTAACTTTTACCGAAATTTTCACTTATTTAATGATTGAAAATTTTCAAATAATAATTTCTTATAATAAAAAATAAAAATACACTAATTAGACTAAAATGTATCAATCGAGTAACTTAAATTATATACATTTTTTGTGTGTGCATTTCTGTGTATTACCTACATTCACATTTATATTTTGTGCTTATCTCAAACCAAAATTTCTTAATAAAAATATTAATTGAACTAAAACATAACAATCAAGTACAGCATTCAATTTGTGACCTATTTTCTGTAGCCTACTTCTATCTATAAGTGTACATAATTTTTACTGGGTTTCTAAGAAATAATTGTCCTATTTTTTTCGTAGGAATGGTAATCAAAACAAAAAGTTTAAGAAGAAGGATGCCTAAAAAATTTTATGCCGATAAACCTTTCTTGTCGATTTTAAAAAGCAAGACTGTTGGTTCTTTATTTATTAGCCGTATAAAAGAACCTCGAATTTAATTTTTCAATCACAATTAAATTAATTAGAAAATTAATTTAAAAAATTTGTCTTATAAAAATATTCTTAATTTTCAACAACAATTTATCGTAAAATTATTTTCTCTTATGGTTGAAAATTCCAACAAACTAAAAGTTTGTTTATAAAAAATAAATAAAATTTTCTAACAGCGAATTATTATTAAATTATTATTATTATTATTATTATTATTATTATTATTATTAAATTAATTAACAAATTAATTTAAAAAATTTATCTTATACCTAGAAATGTTCTTTAGCTTCAACAATTTATTTATTAACATAAAATTAAAATAATTAAATAAAACAATAATAATAAATAAAATTAAAATTAAAAACTTAGTTAAAAATTCTAACAAACTAAAAGTTTATTTCTAACAAATGAATCAAGTTTTCTAACTGTGAATTTTATTATCAAAAATCATATTTTTGAACAATAAAAATGATCCAATTTGGTTTTCTGTCATAACATTTTTCATCTGGTTTGTCTTAATAATTGTTTGATTGTTTATAACAAAACTGTTAATGTTCAAGAAAAATTAATGAAAATTAATCACTTCATTTAAATGTGGATTTTAAAAATTTCTTTCCTTTAAAATGATTTGGGAAATAACCGCATAAAATAATTATCGCTATTTCTCCAATCATTTTAAAAAGCGTATACTTTGTTCTTTTCTTTTCACTGTAATAATTAATGTTTAATATATAAAAAATTTTGTAATTCTTTTAAAACATATAAATTATATGTTTGACAGTACTTGAAATCACATTCGAATCCTATGTTACTGCCGGTGAATTTCATGTGGACAGACCATTTTTATACATGATAATAAAGGATGAAGGTGAAATTACACTGTTTCAAGGCCATGTGTTGCAACCGGGATCGTCATGAATTTAAAATTTAGTCAGCCTCGAAAGTACAAAAGATAAAACTTATAAAGTAGAGAATATTTAAAATAATAGTGCATATTTTCTTAAGAAAAAGAAAATTTTCGCAAATTTTTATTTACGCTTATTATAATTTTAAATTAAACGAAAAAAGAAGAAAAAAAATATACTTGCTTTTTAATCTCAGGCTTGAAAGATAAATTAAAATGCTTCTGATGAGAAAAGGAATAAATAATTAAAAAAAAAGGGTAATGCAAAATACAAATTCAGCTATTGCATGAACAAATAAATATGCAAATGCTCTAATTTAGAAAAAAAAAATGTTACGTCTAACGTATCAAATAGATGCTTTTATATATATATAGCTGATTGTAAAACCTGCCATGAAATTATCCCAAAGACACGAATTTTATAAAAAGAAATATTTTTTTCTAACAGCAGATATTACAGAAACGGATTCTATTCAAATTCCTATTCAATTTACAGTAAATAAAACATTTTTATACTGTATTGTGGAAGGAAGATATCAGATTTCTCTATTTCAAGGTCGCATTACGAAACCTTGCGATTAAAATAAGCTGTTTCCTAATTTATTCAAGAAGATTATGATATAAAGATTTATATTGTTGCTATGTCACAAATTGCCTATACATACTGATTTTTTTAAATCAAAAAGTGGTCAACATTGTTACAAAAAAAGTCACAAATAATATTATAGAAAAAAAATACAAATAAAAGATTTCATCTTTATTTATTTATCTCGACATATAAATAAATAAATAAATAAATAAATGAAAGAGTTAAGGAGAATTTATACATTAGTTATCAAATAAAATCAAATTTATATTATTTATTATTATATTAATTGTTGTATATTAGTTTACTAATTATTATATCTATTTATTGTTAATATTCAAATAATTAAAGGGAACTTTTGTTTAGCATTTTAAACAATAATTATAAAAGTAGAACTGATGACATTTTTATAGGAAATTGCTTCGGACTTTTTGATCTTAAAAATGTTTATAGAAGGAAACGGAACAAGAAAATTATGAACTTTTGAAAGTTTGCGATTCCATTTGAAAGTAAAAAATATTACATACATGTGATTCATCAATGTAAATATGAATATGTATTTTAATTAGTATTCAGTGTTTAATTAATTTGACATTAATTAAGTCGTCATGTATACGCTTATTTATATTTTATGCTTTAAAAAATAAATGCATTTTAATAATGCAATTGAAAATTACTGTAAAGTTTATTCTCTTTTGGGAACATTTTTTAAATTATTGTCAATACTATTGGCAATAGTAATTATTTAATATACATTAATATTAATATTATATTATTATTATTATTATTATTATTATTATTATTATTGTTATTATTATTATTATTATTTAATATATATAACAAATAATATTATTAATAATTAATATATAAATAATATTTATTACAATAATATTAATATCTTCATTAAAACCATTCTGCCATAAAGTAAATAAAAAATTTAAGACACACGGAAAATAAATCTTTACCTGAAACAGCGATAAGTTTCTTCAAAATAGCAAAAGTATTAACTAAAGCAAATAAAGATTTCTCTATTTCAGTAAAATTTGTAGCTGCTGTAGGTAAACATTTTTTCCAAATATCAAATTTAGTAAAATCTTTGTCATTATAATAGACATATTGATGACGCGTTTATTTTATTAACTATTTGTTAATAAACATTTATAAATAAATGCATATTTTTATTAATTATTGCATTAAATAAATAATTAAGTAATTGAATGAAAATAATATTTAAGAACATACTTCTTCGCGTATAAGAAATAAATAAAAATAAATAAACCTTTAAATACTACTTATAATGAATATTATAGTTGTTACTTAAACTATTTGATTAATTAAATAATTTTTTTATATGTATATTTATCTTTAAAATAAAAAATAATTTTATATTTCCAGATATAATAGTAGAACCTCCAATGGCAATTTTGCCTGCCAAATTATCAATGGATCGAGCATTCCATTTCAAAATTTTTCATCAGCAATTTGCACTTGTTCTTTTTAGCGGTTGCGTCAAAGAGCCGAAAGTTAATTAATTTATTCTGAATAAAAATACTTTTTTTATAAAAATAATGTGATATAAATAGACTGAGTTCCAAATTTAAATGTTTTTGCATATAAATATTTAATTTAAGAGTCATGTTTTCATGTAAATTTTTGTACTATTTAGAGAAATATATTCAGAAACAATAAATTAAACAGCATCTACAGTAAATAAATAGGCAAATAAATAAAATAAATAAAAAATAAAATAATTTTTTGTGTAAAAATACAGAAAAATGAACAATTTAAATATTTTTATAAATTTTACTACACATCTACAATTTATTTTCAAATATTCCAATATAAATATAGGTAAAAAAATAAAAGTAATAAATTTTATAAAATTTATTCAAATAATATATTTTTGTGTATCAAAAATAATTGTTTTTGATTAAGAAATCAATTAAATAAAATATAACTAATGAGAGAAACATATAGTAAACAAACATAAACTGCAACAATTATTTTATATTAAAAATGAATGTTTACATCTATTTAAAACGCTTTTTAAATAATGTATTGTTTTGTCGAAAGTTATATAATATTAGGTGATTAAAAATATTCTTTTTCAAATATATATAAAAGAAAATCAAGTGAGAAGAGAAAAATGTATTGTATTGTCCTTGTTTAGGACTTACAATGGTGGCATTATCACTCCCCATAATTTTTGAATTTAAAGCCGATCATCCATTCCATTATCAAATCGTTAAACAAACGAGGGGTGAAAATGGAATTTTACTCTTCGCAGGAAACGTCAAAAATTTCAAATAAAGGTAAATTCATGATTAATTTCTAATCATAGAATAAAATAAGTAAATTAAAATTTACATTGAAAAATATTCAATAATATGGAACTGAAAAGATTTCAAAAAATAAATCAATTATTTCTTCAAATGAAAAAATTAAACTTTCAATGAATAATTTTTTTTATAGGAGCATGTTTAATTGTTTCTATTTTTATAAAAATATTTATTTAATTTATTATTGCTTTATTGGCACGCTTCCATTTTTTAACAGTATAGCACAAAGAGTGTGATTTTTTTTGGCAAATTGTTTGGAAATTTTAATTATGAGTTTTCTAATATTTTAATAATGACTAATATATTTTTATTATTTATATATTTTTAAATTAAATTAGGAGTCATTGGAAAATTATGTCACGTATACTTATTTCGAACCTCCAGCCACTCCTTTTTCTATAAATAATATTTAATTATTTTAACTGTTATTAAATTAATAAATAATTGTTAAAATAATTTTTTATAATTTTTAATTATTTCTTTAATTAATTATCATTTTCCCTTTGGCCCCAATCATTTCTTTTTTATGGCAACATAATTTTCTATTGATCCTTTATTGAACAATGTTTCTGAAAATAATCAATGTTTCAGGACTCGCAGTTTCTGTTAGAATGTTTTCCGGTTTCTTTCAAGAAGTATTTGATGTCGATCATCCTGCATTAATGTTCCTAACATACAAAAAAACCATTTTATTTGCTGCGCGTATCGTTAACCCATACTCATAGAACATTAAACTATGTTAATGTGCAATAATAATGTAAATATAAGAGATTAATTTTAAGTTATTTTACGAAAATTTCATACAGCATTTTTGTAAATAAAGCAAAATAATAAAAAAAAATTGAATAATTTTAAATTATGTGTTTTTAATAATATTATAAGTATTAAAAATTCAAAGCTATTTTAAATTGATTTTACGCAGATAATTGCGAGATATATATTCCTTTTAGATTACGAAAAAATTCAATTAGAGTGAAATGTTATTATCATTCTATGAAAAAATTACCCGACAAAAATAGTACCTCGTTTTGAAATTTGAATGTTGAAAAAATATGAGAAATTTTGAATTTTACAATAATGTTTTATAGGAACGATTATGATGTTGAGAATGCCAGCAATGCCACCACGACGTGAAGTATTCGCTGTTGACAGACCAGCTTTCTTTATGCTTGCACGTGGAAATGTTCCATTGTTTGTTGGAAATTTGGCGAATCCATAAAAAAAACGCAATTTGTTACCAAAATATTATTTTTTAATTTTACAACTTTCTTTCTTTTAAAAAACTTGAAATTCTTGTATAAAAAAATTATTTTTGTATAATGATTTTATAAATTAATATATATATATTGTACATAAAATTAGACTTTTATTCACAAATATTGTAAATAAATTATTTTGTTTTTTCTATATTATCATCGAAATAAAAAATTTAAACTAATTTCGAAACATTTTTCAGGTTGTCTTAAAAGATATAATTTCTCATCTAATTCATTTTTTATTTACTTATTTCTTACATTGTATTTCTCTACTTTTTTATTTGTTCATAATCAATTATTCTGAAAAATTGTATCTTGTTGATTAATTAAAAAATATTAAAAGAAAAATTTTTTTCATACTATAAAAAAATTGCACGTGATTTGCAATTAGTTGCTTTTTTGAATAAATAAATGTTAATTTATTTGTAATTAATAAGCTTTTTTGCACGAATCAGAGCATGTGATTAATTTTCTTTTAAAGACTTTGTGCATTTTTATAAATGATTTGTGCGTCAATTGTTAAGTATTAATTATTGGTATTATTATTAAATTATTAATGGACTTTTGTATTATAATGTTTGTTTAAAGCAGTTATATCAATGGGACGATCTGCTCGATTATTTCCTGTCAAAACTGTTACTTTTGAAGTAAATAAACCGTCACTCTTCATGATTAATCATCAAAATTTACAATTATTCATTGGCGATCTAAAATATCCAACCACTGCTTAAAGAAAAAGTCAAATAGCAACTTTGTATTTTTGCAGAAAAAATAAACTACGGTTTAACTATAAAAAAAAATGGTCAAACTTTATTTTCCTATCATCCTTTTTTGTCTGATGTTTTATTTGCATTGAGAGGAATAAAAATTTATTTAAATTAAACTAATTTACTGTAACTATAAAATATTTACCCTAGGGATTTATTTGCACTGAAAGAAAAATTTAATTCAATGAATCTATTGTGAATTTATCAAAATTTTCTTTTGTAGAAAAAAAATCCCAATTTCAAAACATCATTGTACAAAAACTATGGATTACTTTTCAAAAAAGCATTTATTTATTAAAGTGAACATATAAACTATAACATATGATAATAATTAACAAAGACATTATCACTGGCACATTTTATTTTTGCGTTAAAGAATTTTCAATTTTTTCCAAATGAAAATAATTTTATTTTTAGAAATAAATTTTTATTTTGTTTTGAAAGTAAACAAACTATTTTTTATCAAGAAACAATTGTTAAACAAACAATTTTTTTTAAATAAATAAACTCTCTTTTTTGCAAATAAATATTTCTACTTTAGTAATTCTTGAATATTTTGAAATATCAAAACAATTTTGTAAACAAATAAATTAAAGACTATTAGATATTGGAAAAATTGAAAATTCTCTCAAATATATACGAATATTCGTAAGTATTTAACAAATTAATATTACAAATTAATAGTGAAATGGAAGCACTGTTGAGATATATTTTCTGCAAGGATACTGAAACTAAAAGCGACTTTGGTGATTAATAAAAACAAAACAAAAAGTAAATAATTACATTGTTCTGGAATCGAAAATTAAAATGAAAATTCAATAGTTGCTCCTTTAGTCGCGATTAGCTTTAGTTTCATTATTTTTCAAATAAACGATATCATATAAATTCTATAACAAGAAAAAAGATTATAAAAAAAAACTTTTCGTTTGAATTTCTTTTCAAACTTTAAACTTACTTTAAATCTAAATTTCAGTCATAATTATCATTGCAACATTTTATCAATTGTCATTATTGAATGTATATGCAAATATACGCAAATAAAATGAAAAAAGAATTCTTTCTAAATAATAAGAAATAAACTTTTTTCTTGTTTCAAAAGAAAATTCGAGTAATTTCGAATTTTTAAAAAATTAATTTTTAATTACATATTTTGTAAAGCGATAAAAAAAATGAAGAAAGAAAATTTGTTTTTTCTTAGAATTAACTTATCACACATGTTCCTTTACCAGCTTTCAACGCTCCCTCCGTCGGTGTAAATGGACTCATTGTCGTTGTTGTGTCCAAAAATTCTTCATCATCCGAATCATCTTTTACTCTTCGCAATTCAATTTCACGCATATATCGATCGATCATATCGCGATTCTGCGGAATTGGTGGACCATCGAATTCAATATATTTTGGATTCTGCAATGTATAATAACGTTGAGGATAATTTTGCTTCAATTGACCGAATGGTCCCATATCATCGGAGAAATGAACAGTTTGTCGATTATTTTTCAGTCTTTCGTCAAAATTTGCTCTCTTTTTCAAATAGTCCCTTCTCTCGAAATTCGGTCTCGCATCGATGGCATTCAAATCATCGACACTGAAACCAATTGGACGTGGCGCACCTTGATTTAATTTTAAAATCTGATCACCATATGAATAACGATCCTGAAGCCAATTTATCGCCTTTGCTTTGCCGTCCGTTTCCTTGTAATTTCTGTATTTTTTATTCCTTCCCAATTCACCAGCAATTTCATTGTTATCTCTCAAAATTGCTATTCCGTTATTGTCCTTCAAGAAATCAGTTCTTCTCTCCTCCTGAAATAACATTTCACGTTTTCTCCTCTCTTCATCCTCTAAAAATTGCATTTTCTTACGCTCCTCTTCTAATTGTTCCTCGCGTTTTAAAATATTTAATCTTTGTTCATCGAATTCACGTCTTCTAAGATTGACGTCTTTTCGTGGCGCATCGAGGGGTTTCAGTTTATTCTGCGCCACATCACGCCAACGGGAACTCTGCATTACGAGTTGTGCTAGTTGTTGAATTGTCGGACGTGCCTCGAGTTGAGGCGCCGATGGCTTCGCCGGTGTTGATGAATCAGAAGGCTCGTCGATAAACTTCTCATCTAAATTCAATCGTCTTAGACGTTCATAACTGTCGCCTTGTCCAGAGACAAGCTTATCACTCTCCTTCGCTGCTTGTTGATGAAGATATCTTAAACACATTCGTGTAATGTCATTATTGCCGCAATTGATGCGAGCATTCTCCACAAGTTCAATGTACTGTGATTCGTTTTCTAAAAATGCTGCCGATAAAATCATTGCCGCCGTTGGCTCACGATTGGTGAATAGACGTTTTTTGGCTGTTAATGTTTGATTCATGTTTGATTGAATCTTTGCGTTTTCAATTTTCTCTTGAACATGTCGCTCGTTCTCGAGAAAAGTTAATGTTTCCTCGATGACTGTTCGTGGGTCCATGTTCATTCGAATGTCCTGTAAAATACGTCGTTCGGCTGATGATTGTGTTCTTGATTCGAGATTGGGAATTGTTTGAAAGCCAAGTTGTTGTTGGGCCTTGACGAATGGTGATTGAGAAACGGGACCTAATTTTGTCCATATTGAACCAATTCTACGAGCGGGTGGTGAAATTACTCCCGGTCTTGTCATTTCCGTGTTTTGATTTGTATTATTGCCGGTTAATGTTGAGGGAAATCGACATGGTTTCGGTGGAACGAGATCCAATTTCGGTGGAACAACTCCTAATTTCGGCGGTGGAAGTAAATTTGTTATTATCGGCTCTTGCTGATCAGATTCACGGTCTGATGATTTATTGAGTACGGTCGCATGTACAACGTCCATTAAATGATCGAGACGATTTTCCAGTCTATTTTGTCGATCACGATCCAAGTCGAGGAATTTTGTGACCATATCATTTTGAGCGGTGAGAATCTAAAAGAATGGAAACACTTTTAGTTGAGTTGCTTTAAAAATATCAAAATAATGTTCTGAAAATTCTCAACTTTTAAATGAACGAATTTTATTGATTTCATCCTGAAAATTTTATTGCAATAATATTGTGTGAAATATTTAATAAAAAATAAATTATAAAGATTCTAAATTTTTAATTTCGTTTTTCGAATCTTGTTTGAAAACCAATTCTACAGGTTCTACGAAGTGGTGAAACTACTTTTTTATTAAATTAAAAAAAAATACTTAATTACTTTAAAAATAGTTTTTATAATATTTTGTTTGCTTTTTGTAATGTTATGGATAATTTTTCTTTATGTTTTGAATTTTAAAAATAATAAAATTTTAATTAAATGATTTGAAGATTAAAACATACGAAAAATTAATAAGGCCAAATTTTTTTCCATGAAAAATATTTCCCTTGTAACACTTCTTATTTCTTTTATAATTTTGAATCTAAATTAATTGAAATAAGGAAATTTGTCAACATTTTTCCAAATTATTAAGATTCTTGCGATAATTTTTAATAATAATTTAATTCCTACGAGAAATTTAATTAAAGATACTAAAATTCTTGTATAGAATTTTATACAAAATTTGTAAAATAATTTAATTTCAGCGAATAATATTCTAATTAATAATTAGATATTTTGAAAAATATTATTACGATTTATTAAAATAATTTTATTTTTTCAAGAAATGTTATTAATTATGAAAATTATTAAAATCTTGTTAAGAATTTTCTTAATATTGGCTTAAAAATAAATTAATTAAATTCTTATAATTTTACCAAAATAATTCAAAATAGTTTAATTTCTGCAAAAAATTATATTAATTATTTAGAAAAAGAATAAAATGTTTACCAAAGTAATTAAATTGAATTTGTTGCTTATAAAGAATTTTATTAAATTCTTTAAAACAATTAAATTCCTGCGAAAAATTTTATAATTTATAAAAATAATGTAATTTTTATTAAAAGTTCCCATATTAACTGAATTTTTTCGAGAAATTTAAATAAAATCGTATTGAAAATATTTCAATTTTCGTTAACAATTTAATGAAAAATTTTCAAAATTATTTTAATTTTAGAGAAGAATTTCATCAACTTTTCTTAAATTATTGAATTATTTTAGAAATTTGATTGAAAATAATGTAATTTTTATTAAAATTTTCGAAATTCAATTTTTCGAGTAATTCAATTAAAACTGTATTAATAATATTTTAATTTTCATAACGAATTTAATTGAAACATTTTTTAAATACTTTCATTTTTAGCTAAGAATTATATCAAATTTTCAAAAATTGAATATTATCGAAAATAATTGAATTAAAAATAATTTAATTAATTATTAAATTGTATAAATTATTATGAAAATAATGGAATTTTTATTAAAGCTTTCTATATTAAATTTTCGTAAGAAATTTAATTAAAATTGTTTGGAAATATTTCATCTCTTATAAAGAATTTAATCAAAATTTTTCAAAATACTTTTAAGTTTAGCGAAGATATTCATTAAATTTTCAGAAATAACTGAATTTATTGAGATATTTGATTGATAATAATTAAATTCCTGGGAAAAGTTTTATAAATTATTATGAAAATAATATAATTTTTATTAAAATTTTCAAGTTGAAATTTTCTCAAAATATTTAGTAAAAATTGTATTTTTATAAAGAATTTAATCAAAAATTTTTTAACACTTAATTTTAGCGAAGAATTTTATCAAAATTTTAAAAATTAAAGTCTGAGAAATTTTATTGAAAATAATAAAATTCCTGCTAAGAATTATATTTTAGTTTTTAAAAACAATAAATAATAAATTGTAAATTATTAATTAAGAATAGATTTTTTTACAATTTTGTATTTGAAATTATTTCAAAATCAGAATTTGAAAAATAATTTTTTTTTAATTAGCATGATAATAATAAATGAAAAATCACGGTGCGGGTTCATAAAACTTTTTAGTTTAATATTAAATGAGAAATGATAACTCAAAATAATTACCTTATTGACAACATCATTCTGCGAGTTTATTGCACTTAACATCAATTGCTCAAGTTTCTGCGCTTTTTTCTTGCGGAATGGAGCATTTGGTACAATGTCAGTATTCACCCCCAAGTCTTTGACTTTCGTTGTGCCATCATCGGAAGGCGATGGTGAATCTTGTAGAAATTCAATTGACAATGTATCATCATTAAATGTGGCGTTAGTTGTTAACGTTGTTGTATCAATATTCGGAAGATTCATTCCATTTCCAGACATTTGATCATAGGTCTCATTTAAATTGTGCGTCTTCTCTTCCAAATTCGCAAGATACTCCGGAGAATAACGAGGTGATAATAATCCATTAGGAATATGATTTTGCTGACCACGAGAATTTTGATACTGACGATAAGATTCTAAATTTTGTCTAAATGCCAATTTTCTTGGTTCCTGCGGTATCAATTGATTGTTAATGGGATTATTTTGTAATTGATTTTGAGGATAATAAATATTCTCGGATTGAATTTGATTCAATAAAATTGGCAATTGATCATTTCCGGTTCGCCATTGAACTCCTTGTCCTGCGTATAAATTTTCATTTGTATTCAACAAATTTTGCCTATAGGTTGGATTCATTTGCAATAAATTATTGCCCGACAATTGATTTTGCAATAAGTTTTGCTGCAAATATGCTTGATTTTGTTGCATGTTCTCTTGAATTATTTGATTTTGTACATTTTGCACAGTATTCTGAAAGGGTATCTCGCTAAAACGATTATTAGCGAGGGAATTTGGGTGAAAAGAGTCCTTAACTGCTGGCTCAATGGTGTTAGTGGCAACGGTATTAGAATGAAGAGTTTTTCTCGACAAATGATCTAGTTGATGTCGAGTATTTGTTGCAGCATCACGAACAGGAGAAAGTACGCGAAATGGTTGTGCAAGTACTGTTTCATTAGATTCTGGTGAGTCTGGATAATCTTCGTCTCCTGAAAATAAAAATAAAAGTGAGTAAGAAGGAATTCCACTTATCCTTCACTTGAGAGTATGTAAATATTATCGTTTTCAGTCTTACTCCCTGCTGTCCAGGTTGGCGAGAGAGCTTCACTTCGATAAATTGATTCAATCGGTGTATGATATTTATAGCGCATCTGGAGATTTTTATTCGTTTTTACATCCTTTGGCGGTGATTTCACATTATTTGTCGAATCTGCTTGAAAAGAGACAACAATTTTTATTTATGAAAAAAACGTGCAAAAATTTATAAAATTTTGTAAACATATTGCAAATAATATCAAACAAATCATAAGTAGTGAAGAAAAAATGTTTCATACAGTTCAAAATCAATAAAACAATAAATTCAGAAAAATAATTTAAGAAAACAATGAAAAAGCTAACAATGGAAATTCTCAAGGTAGCTAAAAATAACAAAGAAGTAAACTAATTAGTTTAAACGAAGTAAAAATAATAAATAAAGTCAGTTTAAATATTAAATATTATTCTTTAAAAAATGAGAGTTAAAATTGTTTTTATTTTTTTGGAGCTAACAATGGAAATTCTCAAGGTAGCTAAAAACAACAAAATGATTAAATGGATTTTTATTTCATATACCTTCTATAAAAACAACAAAGAAGTAAACTAATTAGTTTAAACGAAGTAAAAATAATAAATAAAGTCAATTTAAATATTAAATATTATTCTATAAAAAATAAAATTTGAAATTGTTTTTACTTTTTGGAGCTAACAATGGAAATTCTCAAGGTAGCTAAAAAACAAAGAAGCAAACTAATATGTCTAAATGAAGTAAAATAATCATTAAAATAAATTTAAATATTAAACGACAAAAAATAGAAGATAAAATTGTTTTTGTTTTGTTTTCACTTCCAAGAATTCTAGGAAAATTTCTGCGTGGAAGTCAATAAAATATTGCGTGCTAATTGACCAAGGTAAATAAGAGTAAAACAACTTACCAACAGTGTCAATTCCATTGAGATTTATTGGATCTGATCGACGATTTTTTAGGACCTTATCAATGCAATCGTAATATTGTTCGACGCCAGCACGAGTTCCAGCTCTTTTGGCCTCACGATAACAAACAAGAACCTGCTTCATTCGTGATCGACATTGTTTCGCTGTTACATTATATCCCTTTTTTTTCATATATCGAGCGACACTTTCCCATATTAATTGCGGCTTTGCCGTGTACTCCAACTGTTTTTGTACCTGTTTATCGGTCCAGACAGACACCAAAAGCGTCGTACTGTCTGGTGTCCATTTGTATTTAAGATTATCTCCCGAATCACTCATTTTCTTCTCTATATATATTTATTTACGTGTTCACAATATTTTCCATAACACAAAAATTAGAAATACTGGTTCTTGATAATAACACAACATTCACACGGGCATTTAATCCCTACTTCCTGTTTCACTCTCTGAGCAATGTGACGACGCACGACTGAATGGTCAAGAATTTTTCAGCAACGAACGCGACCGACCGGCTCCAGTTGTCTCGAGATGAGATGATTTTAACGGACGCTTATTTTCGAACATTCGAAACCAAACGACGGTTTGAAATCTGAAGACGTGGGCAAAGAGAGATGAAAAGAGCGGGGGAGGTAACGTAGGCAGTGCCGCAACACCGAGATCCTTTTTAATGCGGTTTGACGGTACAACAGGTGGTACTTGGTATACGATACCATGTGGGTCCATTGGGGGGCCCATGGACCTCGTGATGTGAGCGTGTATAACCTCAACCAGGGGCGAATCTACTACATCGCGAGCCCCTCTATCTAAATTAACTTTTTATTTGTTTTTACATAAAACATTCTCCTTTCTTTCTACTTTTTTTTTGCTAATATTTGAATTCGACTTTGGACTATTTCATCACTTTTACTATTTCAGTGGACATAGACATAAAAAAATTCGCTTCAGTAGGCAATGTTGCTTTAACTATAGAAAAATTACATTACGTAATCTTTTTTGTATCTTTATGCTCTTTTACCAAGTTTTCTAAATAATATTGTATTTCTTTATTTTATTTAAAAAATAAAATTATATTAACTAGAAATATTAACAACATATTGATATGAATTTTGTAATTATTTCAAAACAATATATTGTAAATTAAATTAATCTATATATTTTGCACAGGATAGAAAATTAATAAAGTTTTTTAAAAAAAATTCGGTGTTAATTATAATATTTATATTAAAATATGTATTTAAGACTTTCTTTAATTTTTCTTTTTGCAAACAATAATATAATTTTACTGAAATATGCAAAAAAAGGATAATAATGGAAAGTAGTAACTATTAATTACAAAAAGTGTGCGCATTGTTATTTTGTACTGTCAGCTGCAGCAAAATATATAATTACGAAAGATTATGTTTTAAGCATTTTAACAGCTTCAGAACGTGCAAAATTACCAGTTTCTCTACAAGAATTTTACGAAGCAACGTTCTTTCATATTCAAAAGAAAAAAAGTACAATGGTTTAAAAGGTGAAATGTTCAAAAACTCACATTGTTCTCCTTCCAATTTTGCTCCTTTCTTTGAGAAAAAAATAAACCTGTCACAGTGAATTAATTCAAATGAATATAATATTTGTCAAATGTAATTCATTATAAATAGTATAATAATTTTTTTTTTAGAAATTTCTTTAAATCAGTAACATAATTTACTAATTAACAATTGGATTTAAATTGATAAATAAAAATAGTTTTTAATAAAATATTATAATTTTAAAATTCAAGCTTATAAAAGTAATATATATTTCTTTTTGATCTTGTTTAAATTTATTATTGCTATTATTATTATTATAAATATTAAAAAGTAAATAAATATGATAAAATACTTAAAAGTATTGAATCACATTAATTAATAATAAAATATTAATATAATTTATAAAAATATTTCTATGACAAAATACTTGAGCAGTAAATCGAAATAACGAAAAACTGTGCGTTTGAATTAATTGATGTCTTTGACCTCTTGTCAACTGCTGATACAATTTTTTAACGGACATTGTAGAACTGGAGCAACGGTTTTTATTTGCCAATAAGTAAATAAATCAATAACAAGAAATCCACAAAACTGATTATTTCCTTTTATGTATGAAATTTCCATTGCATTATTAATATAATTCAATAATACATTTTTTTACTTAATAGATTTGAATAGTAAAATGTTCTTAATTAATAACTTGATATTAATTTAATATAAATAAGCATTAAATTTAAGAGATATTGAAACAGTTAACTATTCCTCTTGATATATAATTGTGAAAATAGTAACTTTAATTTCAATTAACTGACATATACTTTGTATCATGCCTACATATATTATTGTACGCGATAATTTTTTGCCTATTTTAATTTCTAATAATAGAGAATTATTTTAATGAAAGGTAAAATCTTGTATATATAGAAACCTAACCTTAAAAACGGCTTCACAAAAGAAGCAACCTTTTCATATTGAAAACAAAATGTTGATTAATACATAATTATAATGTATAAAAAAACTAATTAAAACAACTGCTTTTTACATAAAAGTACGAATGTGTACTTATTTCCAACAATTGTTATTTTCAAGTATTCTTTTATAATTGTATAGAACAATTACAATAGTGTTGGGCTTACCATTTTTTGTTTATTAATGTACGTTTCGCGTATTTGAAATAGTCTCCATAAAACTAAACTTTAATTTACGTTAATTAAATATCTTTTAAAGAAAATTTTAATAAAAGTGTTATTATATTGCTACTAATATTAAATAATCTAACAAGATAGCGCCACTTGATGAGCACAAAATATAGAGAACCTTCCTATTTCAACAATATAAAATAAATAACATATTCTATTCCATTGTTGCTATTAAAAGAAGTAACATACTAACCATAAATCATTATAATTCTTCTTGTTAAAATATGCTGGATTTACAATCTTTCTTCAGCTGTTGTCGGAAATGTTGGAAGTGAAATATTGTAGTTGGCTCTTCACATAAAAACAGTGAACTCATATTCATATTCCTATATATTCATGCTCATTTAGTCGATTAATGCTGCTATTTAATATTGATATTAAATCGATTAATATTGTTGAAAAAGAAGAATCATTTTCTAATGCAGTAAATTTGAGAAATGCTAAGAAAATTTCTTGATGAAACACAAACCCTCCGTCATGAATCGCTCAGAGCGAACTGAAAAGGTGGGGGAAACACGCACGATACTTATGCTCCCGCTCCACCAATCAGCACGCAGGATTTCGACGATGAGAGCCCGCGCCAATCAGAGCGCAGAAACTGGTGGATGTGGGTAGAGCGCTGTACGTAAATACCGACGTTTTCACCGCGCAGTCTCAGTGAGCTCTAGAACAGTTTGTAGGCGACATCTATGCAGGATAAAAAAGTTTTTTATAATTCTCAATATTCCCACCATTGTTGTTTGGAGCTATTTTTTAATAATGTCAAACAAACATAAGCATGAAACGAAATGAAATCAATTAACAAACTAATACAGGTATATGTATACACTTGTTAATAATTAAAGAATATATTTTGTAATTGCAATCGAAGTTAACTATATAAGTAACTATTTTCGGAAACGAAAATATGAAATGAAGTTCGAAAATATAGACTGCGGAAAGTAAACTGAACATTTTTACAGTTTTAAAATTAACAAGTTTTCTCTTGTTTATGTCAATTTTACACCCAGATTGTTTGGAATTCTTATTGATTTGCTAAATTTTTATGTGAATATCTATAGAAAAAAGAAAACAATCGCATGTGAAATTCTTAGTAATGTACTGTACATTTTTTCAAAGTTATAAGTGAAGGAAAATTTACTGTTATTGATAGTGACGTACCTTCGTGTACATTTAGTTTAATACTTTTTGTTGCATAGAAAACTGTATAAAATTAATTCACTTTTGTAATATAATAACAAAAATTTGTTTTTCAAAATTCTAACTGAAGATTGAAAGAAAGATTATGCGCTTAAAAATTTGAGGTTATACGTTAGTGTATTTATAAACTGTTTTTTATTTCCATCGGCTTTCAAAAAAATTTATTTTGAAAATTATATTACTTTTTCTTCAATTATGATAAATATAAAAAATAGCCAAGAGTTAATCAAAATGTTTGTAAGTTTACTTATTTATTCATATTTTATTAATTACGAATTGCAGGAAATGTCTTTGTCGTCAGCAGAGGCTGACGACAAACATTTAATTTCATCAAATGATAACGATAAAAAAGGGCACTGAAGAATCTACTTATTCATTACCTTCGACATGTTCTTTTGAGTACTGGGTGAAGGAGAAGGAAGTAAACACCGCAGAAAGAGGAACTCAAAATATTCTATCAACGGAAATAGTCTACAATGAGTAAGTACCTCTTATTTTGATTAATCTGTCGGAGTTAAGTTGTAATGTGTCTTAACAAAAAAATTCATTAGTGACATTGAATTGAATTAATATATTATTTTAATTGATATTTTTTCAATTGGAAAGTAAATTTATGCACGAAAAAAAATCTTCACCTAGAACAATTACAAATTTCACTATATTATACACGAAAAAAATTATCACCTGGAACAACTATAAAATTTACTAATTTAGCGAAATTTTTAGTTATTGCAACGAATCCTTTCGCTATTTTAACGAAACTTATCGTTATTCCAGTTAAAGCTTTTTTTCGTATAGTTAATATTTATTTATTTCTGTTAGACTTAGACATTATTTTTCTTTGTGCACGCGAACATAATTGTTACATCAATGTAAATGTGAAAATCTTCACATTTTATTATTACAAACAGTAATTTTTTCATTAACAAATATTCGTAACAGTTTTAATATTATTAAAAGTATTTTTTCATTTCAATTTTACAAATAATGTTGAGAAATGGAATAAAAATTCGTTTCTTCGATCAGAGAAGATCATTATTATCTATTACTTATTAAATAACTTTTGATACGAAAAGTAAATTTCTAGTTTGATTAGTTTAGAGCAGGGCAATCCAAAGTTACTATTTTATATTTTTTATTAAATGTTAATTATTATTTATTTGGTCGTGATTAACTTTTAATAATTATAACTACTGAATGTTCTCTTTATTTCTTCACTATATTTCTTATATTTTTCTTATACATTTTTTATTGATTTAAAATTATATTTTTGTAAGAATTGTGAATTATTACAAATTAAAGCATTTATAGAATTAACTTATTTCTAAAATTAACAAGTTTTTTATTAATTGAATTGATTAATTAGTTATAATTAATTACTTCTGGATATCAATAAGTTTCTTGTTAATGAAATTTATTACTTTTTTTACAATTATTTGATTCTTGATATGAATAAGTTTCTTGTTAACTTGATTAATTAATTAATATTTATAAAGTTTTAAACATTTAAATGAACGACAATATTTTTTTTACTTTTTCTAATTTGAATTTCTTTACAAAAAAATTACTTTTAGATTGAAACAAATTAATTCTAAACTAAATATTATTTAATTTCAATTATCTTTTTTTAGGTAGTAATTTTCAAAAAAAAATTTCGTTTATTTGAACGTTCGTAACTTTAGCCACATTAATTCATTTTTGAGTTTAAAAAGTTAATTGTTAATTTATTTAAATTGATTATTCTCGCCTAATTATAATTAGGCAAAACATTAAATAATAATCTATTTTCAAGTATTTTTGAAACATTTTGCTATTAAAAAATACTTAAAATTTTTATATTCCGCGCTGCACTATTTTGCGATTGTACTGCTAATGTCATCGGTGTTCGTTCGCAGAAGCTGTGTCTGCTTTAAAATCTGAGCCACCGAATCTCAATAATAATTCCACGCGGTCTGTTTACAATAAGTTAAAGGTTGATTTTCATTTAAAACCTACGTCATTTAAAATGAAAATTCTTTTTATTTTTAAAAATATAATTCTATTTATATATAGTAAATAGTTTATTTATAAAGATAAGAATCTGGAATTTTCAAATAATTATTAGTTCAAGTCCCATGAGAAGTTGAGTGTATTCATTTTTTTATCAGCTGTTGCCTGTTGACAGTTTGTTTATTGAGCCGGTAATCACACACATATACAATACACATTCAAGGGCAAAAATATGGCCACAATAGAGGAAAAAAGGAAGAAGATGGGAGGTCCGAACGACGCGTTCCACCAAAAAATGGTTTGACAGACTTCAAAATTAATAGATTTCACATTTAATCGATATGTGTAGATTACTTGATTGTTTTCTGCATCTATTACAATAATAATGAGCAAATTGTTGGATGCAAATTCATTTATTCAGTAAGTTTATTTTGTAACGTGTCGTGAGCCTCCCGTCTTCTACTGTGGTTTCTAAATACGTTATATATTTCGAACATATATTATTGATAAAAACAAGTAAAAACGTTTTATAATTAGTGATTAAAATGGCAATTCTTCCTCCTGATCCGGCTTATTTGTTGCGTGGTGACATGGGTCCCGTCCACAGTCTTTTATTTCGAGTTTCTCCTTATGTTGAGCATATTTATGCTGGAACTGAAAGTGGCATAATTCACATTTGGGATTTAAAGGTATTTTTTCTTCGTAATTTCTCATTTTGTCGTTTTTCACGAATATGTTTGAATATAATATAGTAAGTTGATAAGTTATTTGGAGTGAATTTTCTTTGGTTTTTCTTGTTTGTTTGATTTTTTCCTCGAAGATTTCTGTGTTTATATTATAGCTACATAGCAGTATTTAGGGTTATGGTATTTTATTTACACAAATAAATTGTATGTATGCCTTTCAGAGGAATCGAGAGATATATAGATTGACAAAATTTGAGGATCAATGCCAGTCATTGAATTTTGTTAATGACGAGTGTCTCATAACGCAAAGGAAAACTGGTTCATTTAATATTTGGAATGCAGATGGATCTAATTGGATTCTTGACAAAACAATTGAGACACAAGCAACGAGTTTTTGCAAGTATGTCTTTAATTTGCACTTGTTTACTATTCACGAAAAAAAATATTAACTACATATTCCACTAAGTTATCGAAATTTTTAGTTGTGTTTCGCTAATCTAGAGAAAACTTATCGCTGTTCCAGGTGATTTTTTCCGTGTTTGTTAATCCAAAGGGGAAAGTAGATTTTTATTATTTTAATTAAATCTTATTTTAATCTTTTATGGTCTGGTTTTAAATCAAAATCTCATTTTATTTAAATCAGGGTTGCCATGCAACCTGGAAATCTGGAATTGTCAGGGAATTTTATAAAACTTGAAAAAACCTTGAAAAGTCAGGAAATTTTGATCGAAATCCTGGAAAAATGTTGTTTTCTAATTGTATTTATTCTTGAAATCTAATTTTACTTAAATATTTCAAAATTAATTCAATTTTAAACGAATTGTATTTACAGTTTTCATAAGTAGATGAATTTAAAAAGATTTTCATTTCAAAATTTGTAAAATTTCAATTTTAAATTAATTTCATTAAAAAATTTAAAAACCTAGATTTTCAAAAAACCGTAACTAAAATTCTTCTAAAATATTTAAATTTCTTAATATATATTTAATTAATTATTAAAAATAATTAATTTATAGAAGAATTTTAAGTTAAAAAGACTAAAATAAGTTGACTTTTGAAGCAAATGTATATTATTCGAGAAATTTATTATTTTTAAAAGAAGTAAAATTCTTCTCAGAAATTCAATTATTTTTTTCAACTTTTATTAATTCTTTAAAAAATTCAATTATTTTCAAAAATTTTAATAAAATTCTTTTATAACAATACAATTTTTTTCAAAATAATTTTAATAAAACTTTTCGTAGATATTTAATTGATTTCAAAAATTTTTCAAAATTCAATTATTTTCAATATTTGCTATTTGAATAAAATTTCACAAAACAATTCAATTATTTCAAACAAAAGTTTAATAAAATTATTCTGAAGAATTCAATTGTTTTTACACGCAATATAATTCTTCGCAAAAATCCAATTATGTTTGGAAAATTTACAAAAATTCTTGACAACATTTAAATTGTCTTTATAAATAATAAAATTTTTCTTCGAAATCCAATTCTTTTCAAAAATTTTAATAATATATTCTTGGCAGAAATTCAATTCTTTTTAATATACAAGATTTTCATCGAATTGCTCGTAAAATGAAATTATTGTTAAAGTTTTTTTTTTAAATTTGTCTCTTGACAATAAAAAATAATAATAATTATAACAAAAAAATTAATAATTAAATGTTGATAAAATTTGTTATAATTATAGTTAAAGCATTTATTTCTTGTAGAATTTTCAAATAAATATTGAACTAAAAATAAATTTCAGGAAAGATTTTTGATTATAATTGAATATCATATTCAAAAATATTTATTTGAAAATTCTACGAGAATTCATTTGTTTAACATTAAAAATTAACATTTTATTAGATAATTGAACTTTTTTTTTAAATTGAATTGTCATAAAGAACTCAACAAATTTTTAAATATTAATTGAATTCTATTAAACATTTTTAATAATTTTTTTTTAAATAATTGCATTTTTCGAGAAATTTGATGAACATTTTGTATATAAAAAATAATTGAAATTCTGACAAGAATTTTATTAAAATTTTGGAAAATAATTGAATTTTGGAGAAAAATTTTATTATTTATAAAGATTATTTAAATTTTGACGGGAATTTTTGGCAATTTTGGAACATAATTGGATTTTTGCGAAGAATTATGTTCCTTTTAAAAATGATTGAATTCTTGAGTTTTCCAATAATTTTTTAATGAATTTTAAAAAACCTCGAAAAATTGCGTTTTTTAACCTGGAAAAGTCAAGGAATTTGGGAAGGGTAAAAGCATGGCAACCCTGTAAATCCAAAAATCAAAATTAAATTTTTCTCAAAACTTTCTATTTTTAGTGAGAAGAAATTTCGAAAATATAAATATTCGTTCCTTTGATTGGCGTTGCAATCGAATTTTTTGTGTATATTTCTAATTGTTTTTTTTTATTTAGGAATAAAGTTCTTTGTGAGGACTCGATATTTGTTCCATTGAGGAATTCTGTAATTGGATTATTTTCGTTGAAATCTTCTGAAATTGAGGTGGAATTAGACTCACAAAAATTGGCTGAAAGCGAAATAAAACAACTCGGAGAATTGATGTCGATTAAGCCTTGTGTTCAAGACCAAAAATTAGTATTGGCAGCTTATGAAAGTGGCGACATAGCTTTATGGGATTTGAGAATGAAAAGTATTTTATCATGGTTGAAAATTGAACAGTGTCCATTCAGTATTGATTTAGATGAAACTTTGAAATTAGGAATTGTTGGCAGTTCTACAAATAAATTAGAGGTAACAGATTATTTGCTTTTTAAAATGAAATTAATTCTTTTCAGGAATAATGCTCGTTTCTTAATTTGTTGTCTCTTGGTAATTTTTGATAAATGCGCAATTTTCATTTTTTGATCGACAATATAAATTTTATCTAAAAATATTTCACAATATATATAGTTTTTGATAAAATTATTCCTGTAAAGTGTTAAAATTTTACTGACTAAAGGATTTGAAGAGTGTTTGAAATAATCTTTTTTTTCCAATAAGGTTTTTGATATTAAAAAAAACAATTTGAATCTCAAAACTGTGGTAACGATAAAAAATGAGGGTATCGCTGTTGTTGCATCAAGGCCTGATTCCAAAGTATTTACAACTGGAGGTTGGGATGGTCGATTACGAATTTTCTCCTGGAAATCATTGAGGCCTCTGGCTGTTTTGGATCAGCATCGAGGTGGTATTTATGATATCGCATATTCAGGTGGTAAAGTCGAGTCTTACAGTAGCAAATGTTTGATGGCAGCAGCTGGTAAAGATGGAGTCATCTCTCTTTGGGACCTTTACAATTGAAAATTATTATTTACAAGCAAACAAAAATTAATTATTATTAAATTGAAGAACCACATTTTCTATATACATATATTATATGAAAAAAATGGTTTAAAAAAAAAGAAAGAAAAAGTACAAAGAGCCAAAGATAAGTATCCTTATTACAAAAGCGTTAGTCTCTTGCCTTATCTAGACTAGAAAATAAATCTTCTAGAAAAAATAATGAGCATCGAGAGCAAAACGCTACGACTGAATTATTAGTGAATATGGTCGCGAGGGATAGATCTTTAAAGTTCCAAAGTACAATAATTATTTACCTCACAAACAAAACGAGGAAATTACAATATTATTTCATAATAGATGTCTATATTTTTACTATGAGAATTATTATTTGTTAGTTTTTGAGGATATCTACTGGACTGTTAACTATAGTTATGACTATAGTTAACTGATTTATCGTTTAGGAGATTAAGGCTGTGCTGGTTTTCAAGTATTTATATAGGAAAGGAACTTTGAAGAATTATTCATTTAAATATGAAAGTGATATAAATTTCAATTACATTTCATTTAAAAATGAGGTAAAAATTAGATAATTTTGAATTTTGAAAATTATTAAATATGAACAATGTTCACCTTATATTAATGTTTCAGTTTAATAATGCAAAATACTTGAACGTTTTTTTGGATACTTTTCTTTAATTCATGCTCCAAAATCTGATATGTATATGTAATATATTGAGATACTAAAAAATGTCTTTTCTTTTTAATTATATTCCTGTAAATAAACCTTAAACTTAATCCTCAGACTAATAAAATCGTATACAATTTTTTGAAATTAAATTAACATCACTTATAATGAAAAAAAAATATATTAATAATCGTTGTATTCCGGTAATCTGTTCGCAGTTTTAAGTTTTAAGTTATTTGTACTTGTTTGTTTCTTAATTTTTTTTTAGTAATTTTTCTTTTTAAATATTTTCAATTTTAACATTAA
Organism: Leptopilina myrica (nomen nudum); assembly: GCA_032872475.1. Lineage (NCBI taxonomy): Eukaryota > Metazoa > Arthropoda > Insecta > Hymenoptera > Figitidae > Leptopilina > Leptopilina myrica (nomen nudum). The sequence goes on from CM065463.1 coordinate 18,276,065, forward strand.
TGTATTGAAAATCGTCGAATTGTTGAAAAGAATTTATCAAAAAATTTGATAATAGAATTCCTTCGAAGAATTTTATTATTTAGGAAAATAATTGAATTCTCGCGAAGAATTTAGTTAAAATTTTTGAAAATTCGAATTAAATTATTTTTGTAGAATTAAAAAAACTTTTTTTTTTAATATTGGAGTTTCTTCAATAATTTTAAATCAAAATTTTGAAAATAATTGAATTTTATGAATAATTTCTTTCAAATTTTTAAAATGTTTGTGTTTGTTTAAATTTGAAATTAAACATTTAATTATTGAAATTTATTAACAGGGAAGTAGCCGGGAATATACCAGGAATTTTATATAAAACCGGGAATTTTTTTACCAATTTAAAAAAGATTTATTATTTTAATTTGTTTAAAAAAACGCTTTTTTATTTCAATGTTTATAGATAATTATATTTCTCTAAATTTGAATTAGTAAAAAATAATTAATTTGATAGAGAAAAATAAGTCATTCAAATATATGATGTAAATAAATTTAAAGAAAATTATATAATTAGTTGAAATTTTGTGAAATGCAACTGAAAAAAATGTAATTGTGATGAAGAATTTCTTTAGAAACTGATAACAATAAATAGAATTTTCAGTTATTTTACTTTAATAATTGATAAATAATTGAATTTTATATTTTAAATTCTATTGTTTCAAGATAATTGAATTTTTATAAACAAATAATTAAAAATTTTTGAAATAATTTTAATTTCTTTACATTATATTAAAAATAATTGAATTCTTTTAAAGGATTTTATTTTAATTTTTCAAAAATAATTAAGGGACGTTAGTGACCGTAATTATAGTTTTATTTTTAAAATTTGAATTCCCTCTTAAAGTTTTAAATAAATTTTTGCTTCTAAAAATTATATTATTATATTATTATTGTTCAGTAATTATAATTATTGATCTTCTCTTAAATTTTAGAAAATTAAAATTTCTGAATGTTCAAATAAATAATGTTTCTTTATTCCTTGAGCAAATTTAGTTTTTATTACTTATTAAGTAAATAATTAATTATTATTTCTTATTATTGTCAATAATTTTAATAAAATTCATCACAAGAATAGAGTGATTTTCATAAATAATAGCATTCATTGAAAGGGTTCAATTACATTTATAAGTAGTAAAATTCTTTGCAGAAATTATATTATTATCAACATATATTTTAATAAAATTAAAAAAAACAAATTTTCAATCATTATTGTAAACATACAAGATTATTTTTAAAAAATTGAAAAAATTCTTTGCTTAATTAAATTATTTTCCAAATTTTGAGTAAAATTTTTTTGAAAAAACATTATTTTCACAAACTATAAAGAAATTCGTCAAAAAATTAATTTATTTTGAAATTAAATAAATTTAAAGTTGATAAGAAAAGAACCGGAAAAATTATGGCAAAGCCGGGAAGAAACCCGGAATTAATTTGGAATTTTTTAAATTGAAAATAGTAGAAACCGTGAAATTTTCTTTGAAAATAATTTAATTTTTCAAATAATTTATTATTTATAAAAATAATTGGATTCTTACGAAGAATATTATTTATGAAAATAATTCAATTCTTGTGAATAATTTTAATAAAATTTTTGAAATTAATAAGCAAGAATAATTAATTAGTAGGTTAATTAATAAACTTGCGGTTATTTTTAGTTTCTTATGGGTAAATATTTTAAATATTAAAAATATTCCTATGAAAATTATTTTTTCTGTACATTAAGAAGTTTTAATTAAACAATTTTTTAAATCATTTATTTTTATGTATTCCAATGAAATATATTTTTAAAATATTGCATAAAATAGGTTTTATTTTTTAAATGCGAAATTTTTCATTTTTGGTAATATTTGCTAATTTTTCAATGAAAATTATAGAGAAATTAAACTAAACTTTATATTTTCTTTGGTTTAATTGAAGACATCATTATTCGAACGTCATAAAATATTTTATTATTTTGAAATTGGAAACAATTTTTTCTTTTCCTTTTTTTTGACAACGAGATTAAAATGGAATCACAGAATGGCTTACTCTTGAAATCTACAGTAAATGTAATAATAATAGTTGAAAGATCACGATCAATTTTAATAGATAAAATACATTATTTAAAACATAAATTGTACATTTAAAACACAACTATATAAATCATACAGTAGCACCATATAAAGAGAAGGCTAGAGGCATTTGAAAAGTTTTCCCTTTTCGTGACGTTAATAAACGTTTTACACTGACATTTTTCGTTTCAATTGTATATCAATTTCTTCAGGATTTTCTGGATTTCGTCTTCTCTTGCGTGAGGGTCGCGAATTTTTTGTCGCTAAACAAACTGGTTTAATTTTTTCGTCTACTATTTCGTTAGAATAAATTTGCGTCGTCTTTAAATCTGACGTTGAAGGTGAGGGAGGTTTTGTTATTTCTGAAATTTCATTTGATACTTTTGTCTCTGGGGTGGAAACTTTTCGCTTTGACAAATCCTCTGGTATCGATGCTCCTGAAGAAACTTTTTCATCTTTCAGTGAGAAATCACTATTTCCTTTGAGTAGTTTACTAAACAATGGTATTGGCAATGGGATCGGTATGGGAATTGGTATTGGTATTGGGTAGGGAACTAAAACAGTAACAGGTGGTAGAAGAGAAGATGATGATGGTGATGATGATGATGATGTGGATGATAAAGGTGTATTTAAAGGAATTTGGGGACGAAGGGGAATCATTGGTGGTCTCACTAATAATGGTCTTCCGGAAAGCATGCCCGGATGTGTTGGAAATTTAAATGGTGTATTTGGAGGATGTGCCATTCTCGGGGTTGAATTAGTCATGAGTGATAATGGTGGAGTTGAGTGTTCTGATGTACATGTTGGTGATTTTGAACTTTTCTTTGGCTTCGTCATTCTGAAATAATAAAATGTTTCCAAATATAAATAAAAAACTAATTTGAAAATTTATTTGTATGAAGTCTATTTGATAAGAGAAATTATTTTTTTCTTACCCGTATCGAATGTTTCTTCGTCCTCTGCTATTTTCCTTAGGTATCGATTCGACTGTTTCTTTCATAATGAACGTTTCTCTCGCAATTCCTTCAGATTCATGAGAACTTCCCGAATCCTGTATAGCAGAATTGGTATAATCTTTACTTCGATCTCGAATAATAGGTGAAATAGATGTTCCAAATTTGGAAAGATTTTCCGTTGGGAACTGAAGTCTTATTTGTTCCATGAACTGTTTATTTTGTCTTCTAGATTCGTCTTCTTTTTCTGAATTTTTTCTAATTCTTGTAAAAGATTCGTCTTCGTCAATTCTCACATCGTGATCTTCAATGTTTTTTCTACTTGCATTGTCACGAGTGCGAAAAGAATTTCTGCATCTATTATTGGTTTCTCTTTTATTTTCTTCCTCTTCTTCTTCATCGTCCTCTTCCTTATTTAATGATTCATCGTCGTCGTGAGTTGATGACGATCTCGTCACTGGATCATCATCGACAATTAATTCTTCAGAACGACTCGATGGTGATATACAATCACGATACCAAAGTTCTGGTGTAATTAAATTACTAGTTCCGAGATTCGTCGAGGAAATTGTATTGTTGATACCGTGAAGGGCCAAGTGTGCTTGTGTTTCGCGGCAAAATATATTCATTTTATATTGATTCAAACATTTTTGACTACAAAATTGAAGTTGATTGTCTCCATCCTAAAAATTGTAATAACAATATTAAGTTTGGATTATTATTTTAAGTTTGGATAATTTTTCTACTTTTTTACATTTTTACCTGAAAATCGGTGTAGCTCATTGAAGGACGAACGTGTCTGCACCAATCACACGTTCTTGCCCTTTTGAAAGCTGCTCGTCTTCCAGCGGCAAAACAAGATTCACTGCAGAATTGTCCTGAACCACTTGCCCTTCCATAGGTAACATAAGCACCTCCAGGTTCCCATGTACCTTCCGCTCTGCCACACCAAGAACACATTGTGGCACCATCTAAACAAAATTCGTCCATCATTAGTTAAAGATCCAATTTATTTTTTCAAATAAAACAACATTGAAATGGAAGAATTATTTATTATACTAAAAACCTGTGAATTTTGAAAATTCTCTTTACTTTATTTTAAAAAAATATTTACTAAATTTTACCATCAGTTTAAGGTTTCACATGATATATCATGACAACACTTTTGAAATAACTGATGTATCAAATGATAAGATCAGTCCCTCATTTTCAGGATGAACACGTTAAGAAATAAAACGCTTTCACATGGTAAAGAGATCTTCAGCATCCGTAACATTATACACAGATGAAGTGAACAGTGACAAGTATTCAAGTAACAATTGTTGATGTAGATGAAAAAAAACTTGAAATTCTATTATACTTATATACGTTTATATATATTTAATGACAGGAACATTAGTAATATGATGTATATTGTTACTCTCGAAATTGTAATCGTTTGCAAAAATTCGCTCTGTATGCATAGTACGCACGATTAACTTACACATGAATCCCTCTGTGTTAAATTGCATATCAAGTAATACTCATATAACGATCAGTATTACGTCTCAATACAGCGTTCTCAGTTTTCTTTATTTCTCGTTTGGGTCATGATTCATGGAAACATATAAGGATGTGTGAAACCTTGTAAAATTGTATAGTATACTGAAAACAATTTTTTTTATATGTACTTTTTACATTATTTTTAAAGCATTTTCTTTGGATTGGGTAATAATCCTTTGAATTTAGGATAAAATTATCATTATTATTAAACAATTTTAATGTTTGGATTTAGAAAGCTCTTGATGGGAACGTGAATAAAATAAATTTTGCATTCTTGATGTTTGATGATTGAGATTTGATGAACACACGTTAATAATGTAGCTGAATAAAGATAAGTAGGAGAGGGAGAGAGGAGAAAAAAGAGGCAAAATAGTCTGGCCAAGGGTGTATCCCTTGCTGACACCTGAACGTTGCGTATCGAGTCACCTTTGAACGTGACTCTACACAGCACATTTCGGAGTCACATCTTTTCCAAGTCGGGGCTTCTCCAATGTCGTAGTAGTAAATAATTACAGCTGCATCCTCGCCTCCCACGTACCGTCAAGCAACCCCTGTTTATTTGGCATTGCAGCTTCACCTTTTGCCCATCCGAACCATTCCGTCATAGGAGCTTCTAGGGTTTCAAGCTTTGCTTCTGATCCACGTTACTTTACTGTCCCATTCGATATTCTGGATAGCATTCAACTTTCGATTCTGATTTTACCATGGAAAACAGTGTAAAATGTTACGAAAAGTTTGACACGTAATGAAATTAGAGAATTCCAATCCCTTTTCACTCTCTCACCATGCATCCGTGTATATATATATATGTTGTTTGCGCTGATAGATTTTCAAAGGCGAGAATAAAATCGGAAATCAGCTATATAGATATTTGTGCGTGTGGGTAAGCGCGAAGGAAAAAGAAGAGAAGGCTTTGAATTACCGAAGGCCACCGACCGTGCTACTGCGCAAATGTATCCGAAAATATACACAGTCGATTGCTTCAACGTGTCTATTTGATATCCATGATCTAGACTCCTTTCGTCCTTTTCAAACATCAGTCTAATTAGCACCTATTTCTATTTGATTTGACCCTAATTTCATAAAATGAATATTCAAAATTAAGAAATGAATTGCTAATACTTTTTTATCAGTTTACTTTCGCTATTATTTTCTTATTTTAAAGATTGGAATTTAGAACCATTCTAGAAGGTTTTTTTTATTGAATTGAAGATTTTATAAATTTGTATATTTGATGCAGAAGAGATAGAAATGTAATCTTTTGGTCACAAAATAAATTATTTCATCGGGGTGTTGATTTGCTTATTTGTGGAGTAGATCTTTTTTTTCAACAATACTTTAAGCTTATAGAAAGAGCCCCATATCGGATTGCGTTGAGCTATTTCCGTAGCACGAAGTAAACGCAGACTGGAAGACGATGAGGTTACTAAAATACTCGTGTCCAAGTGATCGGACTGACTTTGGATTCTGTTTAGAATACTCAACCAAGTTTCCGAAACAATGTTTCGCTTAATGAAAATATCTCAAAGCTCTTCATTTTCATAGACGAAATTCACACCTGGCATTGTTTAATTGTTGAGTCCGGTTATTTTTTTCCTTTATTAGTAGTTTATAACCATTTTTGTAGTTATTCGAAATTTTATATGTGAAAAAGTGTTTTTTTACTATTTATAGAGCATGTGTAATTTGTGCTATTAAAATTTTCGGTTAAATTTTAATGGCAAGGGAAACTTTATAATCCTTGGTACTTTTAACTATCTGACGATTTGTATGAACTTTGAAACAGATTATTCGAAAATAAGTTCAAATGTTTGATAAATTTTGGAATCATATATATGATGGTATCAAAATTCTATGGATACGTAAAATATAAAGTTACACATGATAGTATGAAATTGAACACAGATACCTATATATAGTAATTGAAGAATTTTACGGTTTCATGCAAGTTGTATCAGAACTTTATAAACTTCTTAAAGTTTATATTTAGTCACAAACCATCCTCTCAATTAACTTCTTTTCATTATCATCAGCATCATTATCATCGTTTTCAAAGGTATAACAAATCAAAACTTTCAAGTCTTTCCACTTCAAAATTTGATCTTGTCACTTGTTTGGCTTCCTGTGTAATAACTAGAAATTTCCCCTTTTTTTAGAAAAAAGAAAAATTATAAAACTGCAGAAGTTTGAAAAAAAATTATTTTGATCAAACAAAACTTTTGTTATTATCTTCAGGCTAGGTTTCGCTAAATTTGAAAAGGGTGTTTGCTTTCATTTTGGTTATATTTATTTTCTTATCGACGGAAATATCAAATTTGATCTCACCTGGTGAATCGGATGCTGAATCACTATTCTCATGGGCACGGGGACTCGCTAATCCTGTTTGTAAAGAAAGTGATGACGATGTTGGTGGACCACTGTTTTCCTTAACTGATATCACAGAGATATTTGTGGGAGGTGATCTCGACGATCTGGAATGGGGTGAACCGGAAGGATTTGTAGATATTGGCGAACTGGAGGCAGCAGCAACTGCCTTCGATGCTAAAGAACGGGTCAGAGTTCGTGAAGAATGCTGTTTGCCCGATGCGGATGATACAAAGTGATCCAAATTTAAACCTCTTGTACATCCACTGTCCACTTTTTCGTAACCGTACAATCCCAAAAATTCACTCATTGCTGACGCTGCATATTCCTGAAAGTAAATAATAAAAGTAGTTTTTCTACATTCTGTAATTATTATCTTCTTGAGTTAAACACAAAAAAATAGGTGAACAATGTTGATAAATTAAATTCTACGGAAGGAATTATCCATGGTAGTTTGTTTTTTTTTGTTTTGAAAAAGATATCTAGAGAAAAAAGTCAAATTGTTTTATAGGAATATAAAACTCCTATTTCCTCGTTGTCGATAATAAGTAAGAAAATCCGTTTTCTTGTGACTTACATTGAACGATCAATGAGAAATTAGATCCCTTAGGATTTTTTAAACCTTGATAGAAAGTAACGAGCCTCGTTATAAGAAGAAGGATTAGTCAAATATCAAGTAACATTTCCAAGACATACTAACGATTCAATATTGATGTTCCTATTAATGTCATTTATTCTATACAAAAGCATTAGTAGAGTTGGTAATAAAATTTTCCAACTTAGTGTTTCAATGATTTTATAGGTTTATATTTGCAAAATTTTACCAATTGCGTATGTACCAGTGCGTATGTAAATTAATTGCAATTAAGGGTTTACAGTTATCACTATTTCAGATTTAGAGAGAACATAATATTGCGAGAGGATAAAAACAGAAATTTGTTAACAAATAATCATTATTTCTGATGATGGAAAAACGGAAATATATAACATTATTATTGTTATCTGAAATTAAATGGATGCTCTTAAAAAGGTAAATAAAATCCCTCCCCCCTCTCTCTCTCTCTGATTTTATAATATTTTTCCCGAAATAATTATTTGCAGAATGAATTTTATATTTAAATGGAAAAGTTGAAATAAATTGTGTATCTTGTGGTGCATTTAGGGCGCATATGAAGTGGCACACACTTATATATGTGTGTATATTTATGTATCATGCCGACACATTTGCGAATAGGGCTTACGTATAGATAAAGCTGAATGTGATACTGTGAAAAGTGCGTGTGTGTAAACTGTACACATATAAGCATGTGTATTTCTATACACGGATATAGGTATCGGGATATCGCGTGGCGGGTGGATCAATCCATTAGTCGGCCCGTCTCGGTTACACTGTGCACTGAGCCTTTCTTACCCTCATCGTCCATTGTACACCACATAATAATAGTAATAATATCAACAATGGTATAACGATGTCACAGGATCGTTTTTCCTGATCTCTTTCGGCAAAAATTACATTGCCCATATTAACGTGTGAGACTTGAATGAAATTAGTCTCGCAACTCTTTTTCTTTTTTATGCGATGACTATATATGCGTATATGTAGGAAAAAATAATACTTTCTTGTGATGAGAATGTGAAGAGGAAATATGTCCTGATTTTCGATTCAAGTATTTTTGGTTACTGTAACTTTACTTTAATTTTTATTGAAGCTTTATATCTTTTATTTTATACATAGAAGAATAGAATGTTGCAAAGTTCGGAAGTCTTAAAAGTTTTTCTTTTTAGAAAATATTGGTGGAACAATATGGAAATATGTAGGAAATAGTATCGGTGGGAACATGGTCTGATATTCTGTGCAAATTTGCTATTCGAAAATTCTAAGCTGAGTAAATGCTGCAGTAATCTGTGCGACAATATTTAACTGTTGCATCAAAGCAACCTTCTTAAAGTTACTTGAACTTGAAGTTTACAATGCTTTAGATAACTGTTGTTTGTAGGGAATGTCAAATTCGATAAGATTTTTTCATTCAAGTTCTATGTAATAAAACGCATCGACTTGAACTTTCCCTCCAAGAGAACATTTTTTATTGCAGTTGCATTAAATCTGAAATGTTAAGATTCCTAACTTGACAGTATTATAATACAGATAATATGTAGCATTCGAGAATCTCTCCTTTCATAAAGAAGACAGAACTTAGATATTCATTTGTTTACCATGTATTTTTGACGAGATTTTCACTTTTCAGAGCAATTTTTCGCTCGAATGCAACAAACACAAACCATTTTTGCTCTCAAAATCTGAATTATTAAAGAGCTATCTGCTAATTTAGATTAGTAAAACTTTATATTCCTTTTGCTTCATTTTGATATCCTTTAAAAACCGTATAGACTTCACTAATTCAGATTTAAAGATTTTTATGCTCTTCAAAAATTTATAAATACAAATTTAAGTACAAGAGAAAGTTCAGGTACTTTTCAGTAAATGTTATAACTTTGCTAATGTTTACTTAAAAAATAGATAAATAATTTTGTTTGGAAGTAAAGTAATTTTTGTCTCCCATAACGTTTTTTTCTTTTAAATTACAATTGGAGCTTTTTATATATAGGCACCTGCATGAAAATAAGTTTGTGTGTGTGTCGATCTTCTGGAGTCACAATCCTCATCATGATACTACTACTTCCTGTGTGTGCGTGAGAAATCCGATCCTGCGTCTATCGGCTGGTGTCATTGGATATCTCATTCATTATTCGCACGACACCTTTATACTCGCGCGCGCAAGAAAGGAGATACAAATTAAATCCGAAAGATCGCGATTTTCATTTATTTAGTCATTGCAATGCTTTCAATTTGCCGACAATTGATGCACTTTGCAGAAATAAACACATCTTTCTGTCTTCAATAATTTTTTTTTATTTATATATATATACAATTTTTCAACATTGAAAAATCTAAAGAACAACACCTAATAATAGGAATAAAATAAATGGATAAAAATAATGAATTATAACTGTTTATGCAACTTCCTCCTATTGCTGCAACTTGCAACTTTCAACATTAGCAATATGAGGCAATCTTGCCAAAGTTCTGGTAAATTGTTACACTTAAATGAAATCTCGCGTGTAAAAAATATTTCACTCGTTTGGCAATTACAACCATCGATAAATTGAAAGGGCATTTTTCACGGTAGCTTTTATTTCATTTCTTTTAAAATTTTCTAATCAACATAAAGTTGATAATTTTTACGAGAAAATGCATTTGTTAGAGTGTTTTATGATCCGTAACGTACATATGACGTGAAAAAGCCAACATGCAAGGTGGATGGGTATTGGGTTTCTTTTTCTGAACAGTAAAGTTAGTCGTTTCGTGTATATACCTGTGAATATGTATATAGATTTAAAATATATTAGAATAAGAATATATATAATTCTATACAGTGACAGACAGACACACACAAATTCAAGAATATAAAAGCAAAAATATATGTCTTTATATGCTGTTACCAGTGCAAGTATCCCTATAATCTCTGTTCGAAGATCATTTTGCCATGGATCAAGTTACTGATCTATGTGCAGTATATAGAAACTTTCAACAAATTACAGTAAGCCCTCATAAATTGATATTACGTGATTAATTTAATTTGTAGTTGTTATTATTTTTTTTTTACTTTTCAATATGAATTTTTGAATTATATGTGATCAAATTTCAAGTTGCGAGGGGATTTTATCGATTTGTTATAATATAAAATTCATTCTGGAAAATTTCAAGTTTTAGTACGTGTTACAGTTGTTATTATTTATAAATATATTGAAGCGCATCTTTTCACTGTATCGTTACAATCATCAACCCACTTATTATCCTTCGCGAAACCTGGAATCATTGTATTACTTTACTTGGATCAGATTTCCAAACGATATGACCGCTTTGTAGTTATAACATTTTCTTGTATGTACCTCATCGAATTTGTAATATCCCCTAAATTCGAAGTTGTTTTTCTTGATTTAATTTTTTCCCAATTGATTCAAATTCTGTTCAGCGAGGATTTTCGTCAAATGCAAATTTTGGCAAATGTGATTTAATCATGTGATTAAGAACTTGAGAAGAAAAATTTTTTTTATTGAAAATTCTATATGATCAATGCTGATTTTGGTTAAAAGACTTTGTTTACTCTTTGGGAATTAGTTTCCTCTATCATTCGTGGTTGGGATTTAATTAATTTTTCGTAATTTATATCTTTTGTGAAAGAAAGGAGAATAAAAATAAAAGAAAGGATTGCTTTTGTGATTAGGGAAAATAATTCTTAAAGTTTTAAGTTCAAGTTACAGTTTTGTGGATATCTAACGTTGTCGCAGACTGTGAGCCATAGTAAATGGGGTTGACAAATGTGGCGCGTGGGTAGTAACCGGAACTTCCTCAAAAATACTTTGACTTATTTCTTTTTGTATAAAACAACATATATATACAGATTATATTTTCTTACGATTCTTTGAAAACTTGATATATAGGTTGTTGAGAAACTTTTGGATAAATATACTCAGACTTGACATTTTTTTATTCTGCAGTAAATTAAAAAGCAACATGAAAGTGCAGAAATTTTGAAACTAAAATCTTAAATTTTCATTGCTGTAACCAAATTTTGATTGTGGAAACTTAACTAAAGAGAAAAATAATTATTATAGTTTGACAATTGGATTGTTGATAGAAAATTAACAATACAGAATTGTTTCAAGCAACAAAAAATGTAGGTTCTGTTTTAACAATTTTTCTTCTACATACACATTCTGTTATAAATTATAATTGTCATTAATTATTGAATAATAAAGAAATCGGAGTAATTTTTATTGAGATTCCATAGTAAAATTATTGGACAAATTGAAAATTTATATAGAGGGAGTATGTCATAGTAAAACGGAACTATAAAATTGTTATTGCGAACTATAACCGATGGTTAATATCAATAGGAAGATATAATAAAGCTTGAGAGAAGCGCGACTGGTTCATGGCTTGAGGCCAACTTTAGATTAACTTTTCTGTAAGATTAAACCGATTGGTCGGAGTCTGACCAAGTCTGGTTTTAATAATAACTTAATTACGCATGAAATATATTCTCTGAATCTTATATATGAACGAAGAGTCATTTCGATTTTTGCAATTATATCTATACATATCAAATTTCAACTTGCTGCAATTAATATAATATTATACAGTCAAGTAATTTGATTCGCAAATCAAATTACTGCAGTATTAATTAATTTTTCTCTAATTTAACTAATTTACAACGTTCATTTATGATAATGCACATATTGTATATAGATTTATATTTTTGCATAAAATATCAACATAAACTGGATTATATATATTAAATACAAATTTAATATTTCTGTGAAACTTTTAGAATATTCACAATGCACATAACGTTTATATAGAGAATATTTACAAATATAAAATGCGATTTCAATTGAATACTAATATATGAAACTACAAATGAATCTCACAAAATTTGAATTAGTTTATTGAATTAATTTCCTTTTATTGTTATATATAGTATAGTTTTTTTCCTTGATGTTTCAAGTTTATTAGAATAGGAGATATAAAAGATTCGCCGCAATGCAGTGTTCGATTGCAAGTTGAAATGTAATAGAATACGAGTTTTAGTTTAGTCGTTTGTATATAAGAGAGTGAAAGGGGTGGAAATCGTTTTTAGTATAGTTGGCAGTTGGAGAATGCAGTTTGAGAACCAAAATTCGAGGCATCCAATTATGTATGCGTGCGTGCGCTGGGAAAGCTCACCTGCACGCCAGACAGTTCGACCAGACTTATACTATTCTGTAGAAATAACTATTACTTTTACCCGCGGCTTTAAATGTTTCGGCTCGTTACATATTCTCTCCCAACAAGAACAGCGGCAAGTGTTAACTGTGCAAAATTAGTCAGGTACCGGAATAGCTTCACCCTATAATATATACTCCATATAGTTTTAAAATCATGAAAGTTTCGAAACAAAAGTTTCTCTAGAATAATCATAATTTTTTATAATGAAATTATTTCACACTGTTTTTTTTGTTAATCGATTTGTAGAATCTGTTTGTGTTTAAATTGAAATTTCATATTTTTTCCTCTGCTTTTATATATATATATATGCGATTAAATTCTTTTTTTTAACGATTTCGAAATGTAATATATTTCAAGGGGATTAAATTTTTACTATTTCAATATGTATGGATGTATTTCTTTGTTGGAAATATTGTAAATTTATGAAAACAGAAATTTAATATAAATTGTATATATGTATATAAATGATATATATATATATATGTAGATGAAAATGGGTATATGGTAGCCGGTAGTTAAGAGAAGGTGGCAAAGAAATTTTTTCACGCAGGGAAATCGAGTACCTTCAGGTGAGCATATACACAAGGCAAAAGATATAATGATGAGAAGCAAGCCGTCGGGTGTCGTGTTGCAGCCTATTATGATTCCGAATAAATCAGGCGAAGGAGAGTAACACGAGACCCATTGCTTCCATATATATGTATACAGAGTCGTCTCATCTTCGTTTACTAGGGAATATACTGTACAACTCCACTACAAGTTGCTGAACAGAGTTGATAGTATGAGTATTTGTAACACGTGTATCAATCATAGCAAAAAACAATTACTTTACTCTTTCATTTTTACTGCGAGACGTGTTAGATTTAGAGTCTTTATGAAAAAAAGTAGAGATTCACTGGAGGTCTTATTAGATGGGAATTTTGCCTTTGAGATCATTTATTCGAAAGGATGATTCTGTTTGATTCTTTGCAGTTCTTTCTAGCAATCTTCTTTGCTTTCCTTTCGAAGGTTTAAATGCAATATAAGTAGTAAAAATTTCTCCTCAAGTTTCCTAATAAATTTCTTCTAAATTTCGTAGCAAACTTACTAGAAATTTTGACAAGTTTACAATGCAAGAATTTTACTACATTGCATAGTGAAATTTAAGTAAGATTTTCAATCATGATGTCGACAACTTTGAAAATACAGTCAAACTTGTATGAATGCAACTCGATTAAAAATTTTTTTTTTGTACTCAATGTTTCTTTTTATTGATTAGTTCAAGAGCATTAAAAAGATTTAAAATTCAATTGCATAATAATTTCCCCCACAGCACCGAAACTTTCCTAAAAATTTATTAAATATTTACTTGCAATATTCGGAATATCTAATTGCAATGTTTAGTGAAAATTGTGTAAAGATTTATATGTCCCGACTAAATAAGTGTTTAGTGTGAACATTTCCTGAAGATTTTCGCCTAATTATAATTATAATTATAATTAGGCGAAGATTTTTTTTCACTAGTTTTTTTCACTATAATTTTCACTAAACTTTTCAGTTAAATATGCCGAATATTGGAAGTAAATATTTAATAAATATTTAGGAAAATTTCGGTGTTGTGGGGGTTTCTATAACATTGTTTACTGCAGTAAAATTTTAAAAATCGAGTTGTATATTCCAAAAAGTTTTACTGTATCGAGATTGCATTTGTTCTGACTTCACGCAAAATTATTTGGAAAAATTTTTATTCTGCTTAAAAATCTTGTAGAAAGTTTAAAAAACAATTTTGTCGAAATCTTGCATTGTAAATTTAACAATATTTTGTGACAAAATTGCTGAAAACTTACTGATTATTTGATAGGCTCATTATTCAGATTATCAGTTAGATTATTGATTATATTATTAATTAGATTGTTAGCTAGATTATTAATCAAGATTCGCGGTAGAGAATTGTCGGCAAATAGAAACTAAAAACCGTTAATATATATTCTCAAAATATTCACTAATATTATAGATAAAATCCAATAACTCTAGTAAATCTTAAACGATTTTGCTAAATTTTCTTTTGTTGAATAAAGAATGCTAAATTAAAAAATTTTGTTAAGTTTATTGAATATTTTTTATATACTTCTATCGAGTTGAAGCAAAGTAAACAGAAAAATTAACGATTTTTTACCAATTAGACAAACCTAGAGCCTAAACTACTTAATGGATTTGCAAGATACTCTGGAATATTATTAAATGGGTTAAAATCACCTTCATAAATATTTTTGGAAACCTTAATACATTTCGTATTTTTTGAAATATTAAAATTTTTCTCCAAAAAATTGGATTTCTTGACATTTAGACCTATGACATTTATAGCCTATATTTAGGCCTAAAATACTAAATGGATTTGTAAGAGACTCTGAAGTATTATAAAATGAGTTAAAATCTCAATAAAACTTCAGGAAAAACTTCCTAATTTTTATTATTTATTTTCATTATTTCTGAAGAATCAATCGTATGGATTTTGAAAAAATTTTAAAAATGGTAAATCAGTTAAAAATTAATTTGATTAATTTTTTACAGTTGTAATATGATTTTAAGTGCTAAAAAAGTGTAAAAAAATGTTGATACCCCTAAAAATGGTTATTTTTTATTGCTTTAAATTCTACTACTATTACTTATAAAACTAAACTACTTCCACATTTTTTGTAATTTGTTGTTGCCAAATTTTTTATAGGTTCTTTTTGCGATTCTAAATAATCAATCGTATAGATTTTGAAAAATATTAATTTTTTCAGAAAATTAAATTTTCATCATGGTCAATTATTTTTGTTTTTAATTTTAACAATAACTATGGAATAAATTTAGATTCTTAATAATGAAAGAAAAAAAATTGTCACTTCTCAACAACGTAAATATCGAAGGGTTGAAATTTCCCCTCTTTCCCCTTAATTCCAACAAAACCATCTTTGATGCAAAAAGTTCCGCCAAGTAAAAGTATTTGCAAATGTCTAACAATTAGTGAAATAAAAGTTCACCAAGTAAAATTTAAAACTAAAGTTTTAATATTGAATTGCAAGAAATATAAAATTTAGTTTAATGATTAACATAAGCAGCTAATGAAATTTAATATTTGTCTTAAAAATTTTCTCTTTGAACCAATTTTAAGATCTTACAATACTGGGTCAACTTTTATTTCTTTAATTATTTGGACATTTGCAAGACTTTTATTTGACGAAACTTTTTGCATCAAAGATTAAATTATCTTAGTTAAATTATTATTAATTACATTATAAGTTAGATTGTAAATTTATTTCATTAAAATTAGTTAAATTTTCTTGAATTACAGAAAAGTTTGTTTCATCGCAATGGAATTTATTTTTTTGTTTCGGTAATTCTTGGGATAATATACGCCTATTGTTTAAATTAAAACAGGTATTAATAATATTAAATCGATAAATTTGTATTGCAAAGTGGAATAATCGTTTTTCTTTTTTTAAATTTTCGACTCGGCTCCAGGGAGATACACTTGAAATTATCGCACGGAAATTCATTGTTTCCTTTAGGAGTGCCCTGTAATCGTTTCCTGTACTTTCCCAGCACAACCTCTAATGTCATTAACAAATTTGTGACCCTTTGTCACGCAATTCTAAGTCAATAAACTCTTCTCGCAAATCATAAATTTTGTTCTAAATACTCACAATAATATATATATAGTAAAAAAATTCAGAATTTATTCTATAAAAATTGTTATTTTATGGAAATGATTTTCAAGTGAAAAAGGAATGTTCACCTTCTCATATTTCGTATGAGTACAATATACCTTTTTGTATTTAAAAATACTGTTTTAGAATACTGTTTAAAAATACTAAAAAAGTACTTAAAAAATAATATTTAAAAACGAAAAAAGTAGAGAATTTAAAATTATAAAAGTAGACGGAGTAGACGTACCTTTATTTCATCATCAGAAGATTCCTTTTTGATTTTTAATGGAATTGGACGATTAGCGGATGATTTAGTGTTGCCATTGGGATCATTTGATGTTGATGAATACAATTTTGCGATTCTTCGACGAGAAACGCTGGTCCTCGAGGGTTGTACAGGGAGTCTGTTACTCATTACGCCTTTCTATACAATATCACAGATGTTATTTTATAACACGTTTTAATGTTCTTTATGCATGTGTGTGTGACTCATACGTGAAAATATACTTGACCTAGAGACGTTGCACTATATCAAATAACAGATCAAATGTCATTTTCACGTTTGAATTTTGATTCGATTTGTACCAAAAAAAAAATTGCTTCTTTTATTTTTGAGCTCAAAAAGAAGCTCAATTACAATGCAATCACTGCGGTCAGGAATTAAAAAGAAACTCTCTAAATGTCAGTAAAATTTTATTAAAAAAACAATCTCTAAATCAAATGCAGACATTTTAAAACAATTGCCTAAAAAAATAGAATAAAGTGTTTAATTTTTTGTTGAATTGATATTTATTGCTTCCGAATAATGTATTAATTAATCCTTAATTAATTCATTCTGAATTAATTAATTTTACAGTTAACAAAATCATTAATAATCAGTTTTAATTCTTAAATTTATGTAAAAGAACGCGAATTAAAAAATAAATACCAATAAATTGTGTCATAATAATGTTTAAAAAATAAATAGGCAACAAAACATCTATTATTAATGTTTAATAAATCCTCAAATATTTCATTGATAAGTGCGAGACACTTTCCATTGATAATAGTCCATTCATCTTGAATGAAATACTGAGAAGTAAACAACAACAACGATGCGACTGAGAATAATATTGCAAACTAGAATTTTTAGCATAATTTGAACTTGACTTTTTTAATTTACTATTTTATTTTTTTGTACTTAATTTCAACTGTTAGAGAAGAATATTTCAGATACCTTAAAAATGAAAAGATTTATAAACATTAATCAACTAATAGAAGAGTATTTCTCTTTTACTTTTTTGTATGAAAAACAGTTGCAAAAAAAAATATTTCCAAAGAATTGAATTTCAAAAGTATTCAAAAAATACTGTTTTTTGCAATTTGTACAAATTATTGAAAAATTAAATACAGGTTCAGTTGCAATTTTTATTGGGTAATAAAGTATTTTCTTTCTTAATTATTTATTTATATTATATACCTATATATATATATATATATATATATATATATTGAAACAAGACGATGACAAAGATCATGAAAATAATCTCTCCCGCAAGAATCAAACGTTTACGCGCCTAAAAATAGTTTGAAAGCTCATTTTAGAACATTACTTTATGCACAAGAAGAACGTGCTCAATTTCCGTGTAATTTGAACTATTATTGAAATAAATGGAAAGTATTTCACAAAAGTGACATTACGTATATAAAAAAAATTAGCAGAAAGAGAAAGAAATATTAAAAAATGTTTAATGAGAGAAAAAAATTCACCGAATTTAAATTTCTCGTCGATATTTTCTTCTTTGTGGTATTTGAGGTATTAATTTTTGGCGGGTACAATTTGGAATTGAAATCATCAACACCGCAGCACCACTACGTTTTGTAATTTATGTATGAATGCAAAATATATATATATAATTTTATTCAATCACATATAAGACGAGAGGGAAAATAAAAATTTGTAAATTAAATGAATTAAAAATTAAAATTGTTGACATTGTTCTTGTACTGTAACTTATATTATATTGCATTAATGGGAATTTTTTAAATTATTTCCGAACGATCGCGTTTTCAACCGTGTTTTGTCTGATTATACATATTATCTATATAGGAGAAATCAAACAGAACCTGAACACAACCGCGAGGACGCACGAATGCGGTGCGCTTAAAAATAACCGTATGTTCCGCGCGCTTCGCGGCATCGTAAGCGATCGGTATTATTCGTGTTAATTCGCGAACGTGAACCTGGCTTGCGCGAAACAAGTCAGAACTATGTCCTCGGAATTTGAATATATACCCTTGACCACCAATACCATTGTCGTATTTCAAAGCAAGTGCCGTGTTTAAAGCTTAGAGTAGTGTTCTTATCAATTTTTATACATATTTCAAATTTATTCATCAAAAATATAGGAAAGAATTATTACAATTTGCAAATAAATTAAAACTGAGAAAACGATTTATTTGATTCAAACATATTTTTTTTTAATCAAACTTAAAATATCTTTGCTATACAGTCAAACAAATTTTCATTTAATTCAAACATATTTTTTGGTAAAGTGGATTCGGTAAAATGTACGGTAATCATTTAATTCAAACATAATTTATAGTTGCTTTTAAATTACTTATTATCAACTTTTAAGTTTGAATCAAACATAAAATTTTTAAACATATTTTTGTTTAACCCAAAACAGAAAATATATTTGAATTAAACATAATTATTCAAACAAAAATTATTTTTGAATCAAAGCAATAAATATTCTCTATATATTGGAATTAAGCTTACAAACTATTTTCAATTAAACAAAATCACTTAAAATTATTTTTTTACTTTAAACGAGTATAATGTTTTCTCAGTGTAATAGTTGGAAATATTGCTGAAAAATTAATTGTCTACCAGACGCAATATTTCTAAAAATTGCGTTTTAAAATTATTTTATGCAGTAATGTTTTCGAACGGTTGAAGTAGTTTTTCGAAAATTTATTTTACAATTTTTTATTTTAGAAAACATTTTTTTTAATGATGGTGAATTTCTAAAAAACTTTTTTCTAATAAAAGTGATTTTCTAATTTTCTTTCTTCTAATGAAGGTCATTTTCAAAAAAAATTTCTAATAAAAGTAAATTTCAATTTTTTTAACAATATTGAATTTTTGTAATTATGATTTAAAGGAATATATGATAAAAAAATAAAATTTATCAAATTTTTTTAATTCTTAAAAAAATACTTTAGATTTCGTTAAAAAACTGTAGAAATAAATAATAGTAGAACTTATGTAAGCTTTTTACCAACAATTTTAAATAATCTAATTCAAACATATGTAAATAAATTTAAAAAAAATATGGAGTTAATAGAAATATTGTGAAATTCCATTGAAAATATGTAATTAAATTTGTTAAAAATTTTCATTAGAAACTTTTTATCAAATGGAATTTTTAAAGTATTTTAATTTAATCACTGATTAATAATTGAATTTTGTAAAATGTCATATTCTAATGTATACACATTTCTAAGAGCAAAGATCATCACAAGAATTAAATTATTTTCATAAATAATAGCATTCTTTGAAATAAAATTCAATTATTTTTGTAAATAGTAAAATTCTTTGCAGAAACTGAATTATTATTAAATATTAATATAATTTTAATAAAATTGAAAAATTAATTTTACAATTATAATTATAAAAAGACAACATTATTTTTTAAAAATTGAAACAAAATACTTTGTTTAATTCAATTATGTTCCAAATTTTCAATTAAAATTATTAAAAAATACATTATTTCCAAAAAATGTAAAGTTTTTTTTATGTTAGAAATCAAATTTAAATTTAAATTTGATGAGAAAAAAAACCGGGAATATTGTTGAACGAAGATAGTAGACACTCTGAAAAATGAACTCATAATTTTAATTTACAAAAGTATGATTGAGAACCAGGAAATATAATGCAAAAATAGTTTGTATTTCCTAATACAAACTTAATTAATTTAAAAATTAAAAAAAAAATTTTTTAAACAATTTTCTAACTTTCATAAAAATTATGGAACTTTTCAAATTTTTTGGAAAATAAATTAATACCTATTATAGAAAATCATAAATCATAACTTCTTACAAAAAACTTCTTCTTCTTTCTTTTTTAGAAATAAAAATTTGTAAGAAAAATGTTTATTTTTAAAACAAATTTGATTAGAAATTTTTTAGACAAAAAGAATTATAGAAAATAGTTTTTAGAAAAAGTGACCACCTACCTTTTCGAACAATTTTACCTCAAACGCGGAAAAAAAATTGACCTGAGACAGTCGTAAATTTCAACGGAATAGCGATATATTTCATTAGAATACAGAAAAATTTTCCTATTCTAGTGAAACGCATCGCTGTCCCAGTTAAAGTATTTTTTTCCGTAAAATCAACATAATTACAATTTTGCAGCAATATTTCGATCATTTAATTGTTTTAAAAAATTTACCTTACAATAATTAAAGAATATTTTTAACAAAAAAATTAGTAAGTATTACAAAATTCTTCCAGTTTAAAAATGAAAAATTTGAACCTTATATATGTGTGATAATTGAAATCTCATCTTTAATAAAAAAAAATTTCTAAAATTCTATTAAAAACAAATAAAATTGCTTAAAATTCAGTGAAGAATAATTGAAATTTCTTAAAACTCTATTTAACGTAATTGAATTCTTAACGAATTTGATTGGAATTTTTGAAAATAATCGAAGGAAGTTAGCAATAGTCATTAATTTTATTTTTATTAATAAAGATAGATAATCTTTTAAGGTTTCGAACCAAAATTTGCTTCTAAAAATTATTATTTTTTTTTTAATTTTTCTGACCATTTAAATTGAAATAAATAAAAAATTTGATGGCCCTTGAATTTGTTTTATTGCGTTTAGGGAAAAGTCAAATTTTTTCCTCGAAATTCAATAAAAAGGCAGAGAAGAAGAAATTTAAATTTTTGTATCAGTCCTGTTTTATTATTAACTACAATTTGTAAAATCTAATATGCAATGGATCTTATATTTGAAAATTAATTATTAATTATTAAATTAATAATTAAAATTCAATAAATTATTTCATTCTACATTTCCATTTCCATTTTGTTCATAAATGTTAAACTTTGTAAAAATTAAAATTTATAATAATTATTTGAATCAGTAAAAATTTTTATTTTAATAATTAAAGAACAAAAAAAATATTTTTACAATCATCTGGGGACTTGCTTTATGGAAAAATAAATTAATAACCAGTGTGCATATGCTTCTATTTTTTTTATTAA
Organism: Leptopilina myrica (nomen nudum); assembly: GCA_032872475.1. NCBI lineage: Eukaryota > Metazoa > Arthropoda > Insecta > Hymenoptera > Figitidae > Leptopilina > Leptopilina myrica (nomen nudum). The sequence continues at coordinate 18,297,766 of CM065463.1, forward strand.
ATTCCCTCTGACATGATATTTGTACTCATTAAAATATTGTATAATGTTATTATTTTTCTATTGAATTCTCTCTGACATTTATTATCCATTCGAATTCGAAAATATGCATACAAGAATATTTTTAAAATTTGATTTACTTATGTATGTAATTCGTAACAATGAGGTATTCTGTTTTTACAATATTTCAACAACTTTGCAAAAATACATATACATCTATATTTTTAATTTTTCTGCGAAAAGAGTTAACCAGTTTAATAAACATTATTTTTTGTTCTATATAAAATTTAATTTCAATTTTCAATTTATCTATACTGTTTAAATCTTTTTAAGTAAATTTCTAACAATTGGATATTATTAATATTCTTTTCAAAATTGCTATTTTTAAAAATAAATTTATTAGTGTTACTATAATTTACTTTTAACTCTCTAAATTTTTACAGTGTATATTTTTAAAATTTTCTTTCTCTAATAATTGATTATTTCCTTAAAATAGATGACTTTCTTTAGTAAAAATTGAATATTAGGAAAATCAAATTAAGTTTGAATTGAAAATTTCTTTTCTCAAAATAAGATTCACTAGTTTTGCAATTATTTAACATATTTGTAAAATGTTTATCTGCTGGGGAATTGAACATTTTTAATTTTTTGTCTTCTTTTTACAATAATAATTTATTACACACACATTAATGATTTCTAATTTCTCATTGTTCATGTTTAATAAATGCAGTTCACATTAGCTTGGTAAGTCTGTGGCAATAAATTACAAACAAAATCTATAATATATATCATGCACTAATTCTATTTTACAAATATATATAGTAGTTTTCTTTTTTTAATCTCTCTATAGTTAAAAGCATGATATATTTTGTCAATTTGCAAATAATAATCAGTGTCATTATAAAAGTCTAATTTCTCATTTTAATATTTTAAAGAAAAATCAAGCCTCGTATGAAAATGCATCTCAGTTTCATAATTGGAAATTAATTATCTGACAAAAAAATACAATTTCTAAATTCTAATGAAAGTAAAAAAGATTAATTTAATTTCAGAATTATTATTTAAATTAAACTTATAATATAGGATATGCTTGAAATTTTTACTGAAAAAATAAATTCAGAGTGTATTTCAAAAATATCTCATTAATTTCAATTTTTATAAATTTTTTAAAATTTTGCAAATTGATTCAATCAATTTTTGTTATTATATGTGAATGATTTTACTGGGTAAAAAAAGTTACAAAATTATCAACTAATAATAAAATATTATAATGTGAGTTAAGTACTTGAAAAAAATTATTTCTTGACAAATAAATTCCACGGAACCATGACAAAAGTTTTATTATGCTTTCTAATTATTTTCGTAGAACTGTGAAAATTATGTAATATTTTATTCTCGTTACAGAATTTGTCGAATTTAATAAATTATTGTTATTATATAATAATAATACTAATAATTATTATTAATTATAGATGCAAATAAAAAATACTAATTAATTTTTTAATAAATACTGTCAAGTCTTATTGTAAAATGTTACGAAACAAAATTTATGAAAGTTCTATTTAGGATATTACTTTTTGGTTTTTTTTTAAAATGCTTTTTATTTGTTATTAAAAATAGTTGTAAATAGACCTTTGTTTTGTATCACATATGCATAATAAAATGTTGCATATTTGTACTCACTGAGCAAAATACGGTATCTACATTATTAATTATAATGGATGAAATTTTTGTCTTGAGTTTTCTTTCAAGCTATGTGGCGAATTTTGATGTCTGGTTGTTTTAAATCTCTTGAAGTTCTTTATCTGAAACAATTGTAGGACACTATTAAAAATTTATATAAAATATTTTTGTTATTTTTTCATTTTTTACAATTTATTGTTCTTATTTTTTTTTGTTTTCTTGTTACTATTATTTCAATTTATTTCTCTGTTATTATAATCTATTACTTAAAAAATGTATCACTATCGACTTTTTGCTGAAGAATTATTTTCCTTAATCAGTTTGTGGATATTAAAATAAAAAGAAAATTATCTTTGCTATGGAGGGAGGAAAGATCAGTTTTATTTGCCTTTTAGTTTAGTGTACTGTGGACTACACATCATTGTGCTTTCTCTCAAATATAATTTTATTTATTAAAAATATACTTGTTTCTAGAAAAATTTAGAAATGTAAAAAAAGTGTTTAATTTTCAATATTTTCTTGATTTAACGAGTGTTTTAGATTTTTAAATTAATTTTCATATTTTTTTCAAATTTTGAAAAAAATTAGATATTGTATTTTTGTTAAAAAGTTTGACAGTGTGAAAGAAGGAAATATTACAAGTTTTTTCTAAATTAAGATAATTACAATGAATAGACTGCAATAAATGTATAAATAAATTAGTAAATATATTTTTTCCTCTTGTGAAAAAGTTGTTTCTGTAAATTTCTTGTTAGATTTTATTGGTTAAGGAAAAGAAAATTATTCTCAGTGATAAATTATTGGAGATTATTTTGATTTCAGCTTTTAAAAACATTATTTATTGATATTAATTCTTTTTTTAAATGAATTATTTCTTGAATTAATTATTAACATTAATTTTCTCTTGAATTAGTAATTAAAATTAATTTTTTCTTTAATTAATAATTAAAATTAACTTTTTCTTCAATTAAGCTTTAAAATTAATAATTACAATTATTGATTAAAAATAAAGTGCAAACTTCAAATTAGTGAAAAGCTGTAAATTAAAAATTTACAGAATTGTAAAAAATGTTAATAAATATATTATGAAGTTTATAAAAATGTTTTAAAAGTTATAACATTACATGTAATATTTAACAAAAAGAATCAAAGGAAAGCTAAAATGCAATTTAAATATAGTTTTTTGCGATAATTAAAAATGAATTTACATATACAGCTGGCTTTAGCGGATAAAGAGGAAATAATTATTTTTATCATTTTTATTCACAAAATAACAAAGCAAAGCAAATCTACAGTTGCGCACAGCAAAGTTTAATATTTTTACTCAATTAATTAAATAACGAACCTCATTGATTACCTTTCATATAATGTATTTCATATTTTGAACTATATGCTTTTATAAAATTCAATTATCTTGAAAAATGATAGGAATCATATCAACAAATATGCCGCGCTCGTTCACTCGAAAATCATTTTTATTCACTATTAACTTCATTTGTTGGATAAAATGCAAACAGTATATTTCAAATTTTTCATTTTATAATTGTATTTATTGCACGAGAAAGCAATGTAGTGTCAGATTTCGAAATTTTTCCATTATGATATTCAATAGTTCAAATAACATGAGAACCAAATTTGTCGGCATTGAATTAAAATTAAACAATAATATCAATTTACGAAAAAAATGAACAATAATGTCTGATACCTTAAAAACCTTCGTATTAAAAAAGCTATTTTTAAAATATTTATTACATTTTCAGTAACAAGTACATATAATTAAAAACAAAAATTTTTGTTTCCTTCATTAACAAAGGTAACTTTTAAATTAAATTAATAAAGATACATAATATAGTTCATTTAAAATTGCAAAATACATATGGAAAATAATTGAAATGCGAAAACATATATTCAATAAATCCGCGAATATGGTTTTATAAAATTAGTTAAATTTATATATGCGAGACTAATTAAAGAGTAATACTAAAAATATAGAATTTCACTTGTTAACAATTTTTAACGAATATTTCATTCGTTTTTTTTTTTGGTAATATTTTTCTGTAATTTATATATACAAAATATAAATTTTTGACTTCAACAATAACATTTCGAAATTTATTATTAAAAAAAAATAAAAATGAATTATGTTTGAAATGAATATGTCAAGCGTTGATAATCAGTTGATTTTCTATTCTTATTAAAAATTAATGGCACACTCTCAGAGTAAAATTGACGATTAAAACGTTCACTATTATTTTTAGCACAATGTGAAAATAAATGATAATTTAAATTTCGGGAATGTTGACGAGACCAATATGGATTGATGTTTAAATTGTTTATTTCTGCATTTAGTAACGTACCTTTTTTCACTTCTGCAATTATTTCTGTTCTGGCCGTTGACATTGTACAATCTATAAAGAAAATATGAAAACACACACTGAACACTCAAAATTTTAAATAGCATTTAGGAAATAATGATGTTGTGAAAGGGAGGTTTTTTAATTAGATAAACCAATAACCATAAACCAATTACTTGAAAAATTATTTCATTTTAAACAATTAGTGATAGAATGATGTTTAATCAATAAATATGGTGATTTTCTAATTTGCCTTTTCTTGTATGGAGTATATGAAGGAAATATGCGAACTGAAAAAATAATTTTCATTTAAGTATACAAATGGTTAGAAATTATTAGAAAAAATTCAAAATTGAAATTAGTTTACAATTTTTCAAACACACGGTTAATTCGTTTATTTTTAAAAACAAAATTGGAATAATGTTTTTATAAATATTTTCCAGATATCGGGATTAGAAAATATTTATTAGTGAAAACGTTATTCCATAAAAGTTAATTTTTAGTTTAGCTATCAATGTAAAGTTTAATACACTATTGCAAAAGCATAATTTAAATATTATTTTTTTACCAACCAGTTTGTCCATTTGGTTTAGTTAAAGATTCACCGGCGGGATCTGTCAAATTTTCATTTGAGTCATTTTTCACGCATCTTGTTAAGAACATCATTAAAGCTGCAATGATTGGTGGCACACCACTTATTATAAATGTCAGACTGTAGGAACCTAAAGAAATTTAAATTCAATTATTATTAATTATTATTATTAAATAACAATTATAAATTGATGTAAAATATCGAATATACTTCAATTAATTATTATTTAATTTTAATCGCTCTTATTATTTACACTTTTAAATTAATTAAGACGTATAAATAATTATAGTGGTAGAATTTTAATTAACCAATTAGCATAATGAAGTACATAAATTGAAAAACTAAGTATTTATATTATGATTTATTAATTGATTAATTGATTCATGAATGAAATTCATTTAACGGTTATTTTTTACTAGTTTATTATTCACAGTTTTTACCATTGAGATTGAAAGTTCAAAGGAAATTTAATGAAATTCGTTGCATTAATTAATAATTTAATTACCTGTGCGATCGTAAAGACGTGCAGCAAATGCTGAACCAGCAATCACTGGTATTGCACACATTCCTAATAGCAAACTGATTGCAGCCGTTGCATGCTCATGACCACAAAATTCGTAAGCAATTGAACCCAAGAGTGATATAAAACATCCATCAAATAATCCCATTCCGGAATAAATTATCAACAGCATTGAGTAAGATGTTGTAACTGATAAAAGCATCATTAAACCTCCCAAACAGGTAAAAGCAACCTAAAGGGCAAAAAATTATCATCATTATTAATAAAAGTGAAAATTACGAAATTAAATAAATATTTATAAACAAAATTCAATTATTATTAAATTATAATAATTTAATTTTTTTTTCCGAAACCGGAAAGTAAAGATATTATTTTTTTACAATAAAATAATTGTTAATCAGGGTGGTCACAAGTTGCAGTTTATAAATTTCCCTGACAATTTACTGACATTTAAATTGTTTTCCCTGACAAAATTCTTTTTATAGGAAAAAATAAAAAAAAATAACTCAATTAAATAAAAGTTGTGATATTGTGTTTTAATGTTTGAAGAAAGTCGGAAGTCGTAATTTTTCAAAATAAGTCGAAAAAAGTCTCAATTTGCTTAATTCACTTGATAAAAAAATTTTTTCTTGACATTTCCTGGACTTTAGTGACAAAAATTTGTTTCCCTGACTTTACTGACTTTACTGACATGTGTTAATGAATCAATTATTTTTTGAATGAAATACAGTAAAATTAAGATAAATTGAATTTAACCTGTTGTAAAAATATTTTATTGACACTGGGTAAATCTGCGATGTAGCCGAAAATTAAACGTCCAATTCCAGATGTTATCCCAAGGCACGTGATTGGAAAGTTTCCATCTTCTGAACCAAAATTCTCCTGAACAAATTTCCCTACGTGAACATATGGCACATGATAACTGAAAATAAGAGAGAACAGTTTAGAGATTTTTTATCATTGGACATTTCGAAAATAAATGAATTGATTATTGTCTAAAATTTTAATTGTTTTATTTTTTTTTAACAAAGATTGCTTTATTTTTTTAAATCAGTAAAATTTAGAAGGTTTTATTTCTTCCGTTTACTTATTATCATTGTTTTGTAATTATAAGATTATTTTTAGAGATAATGGTGAAGTTTCTAAATTTTTGGTATGTAGAAAAATTTAAAATTAATTGTCAACTCACCCCAACAGAGCAATTGTCATAGCGAAAGCCCAGATAAGATATTTCTTCTTTCTTAAAACGGACGTATTTATTTTGTTTTTAAGTTTTTCACAGAGTGTTGTATCGTGAGTAATTTTTGGTTTCTCTACAACTGGACAAGTATTCACTAAACAATGTTAGAAAAAATATTACTATTATTTTTTTGAAAGAACATAGAAATTGAAATAATTCAAATTTAAATACAAAAATTAGTAATTTATCAAATTTGAAAAAAATACGTGCTTTTAAAAGTCAAAATATAAAATTAAAAATTGAAACTAAAATAAATAATAGGTAATTTTTATTTAAATTTATTGAAATAAAAATGAAATGTATTTGTTTACTTACGAGCGATTGGTTTAAATAAACAAGCACAGGGCATTATACTGCAGGTAAGAGCACCCAAGCTTATCATAAGTGTTTTTAAACCATAATTCTTAATAATAAAATCCATAAAATGTGGCATTACAGTTGTAAAAATGGAACTTCCTGCAGTAACAATTCCATTCACTAAGCCTAAATGACGCTTAAAGTAATGTCCTAAAATAATTAAACTGGGTCCGTAGGCAAGACTTGATCCTATTCCGAACATAACTCCATATGTCAAGTACAAAGTTTCAACCTTTTAATTAGAAAAAAAGTTTGTCATTATTAGAATTATTAGTATTTAAAATAAAAAATCAATTAAGCACTTGAAATTGTCTACAGCAAGTTTATTAAAAATTCCAGGGATCACCTGATTAATCCTCTTTTTTATCCCTTTAAATTAATAAAATCCCCTGAAACACCTAAATTCATCAATTTTCTCTTCTTTTTCTCTTACTTTTAAGAAAAACTTTTAAATTTTTCCATAAAAGGTAAAAAATATAAAATAAATTTTACTTCTAAGGTAAATCCAAATTGTTTGAAATTGACAAATTGTAGTATTTACAGAATAAATTTTACTAAATTCACAGTATATTTTACTAATTTTTTACAAAATTTCCTACGATTTTCTTATTTTTACAGTAAATTTCATTATTTTGCAGTAAATTTTTCTAAGTTTTATAAAAAAAATTGTCTTTGAAAATAGTAAAAGTTATTGTAGAAATAGCAATGTTTAATATTCAATTTTACTATTTATAAAGAAAATTTTTCAAAGTCCCATGTTAATTTTACTAATTGCTTTCTGAAATTTACTTCTCATATAATAGAATTCATGGATCCCCTTTTTGAAATAAAAATCCCCTTTTCTACTTAATATAACATGAAGAAATCACTGTGATCCCTGAAATACTATAATTAATTAATTAAATTAAATATGTAATGTAATTCAAATAAATACTTGAAATTAAGTGAATAAATGTTAAATAAATAAATTAAAGAAATAGAAAAGTAAATAAATATTAAAATGAATAATAAATAAATGAATAAAACTAAAATGAATAAATAAATTAATATTAAACAATAACAAAAATAAATAATAAATAATTATTTAGTTTAACTAAAAATATATAATAAATAAATAAAAAAGCTAAAACTGTAAAAAATGTTTAGAAAATTGAAAACAATAATATAATGTACCGAGTCAAGCACAAAAGCTGATATAAGTACTCCCAAAGAGGCAATAAGACCTCCTAAAAATGTTGTCACTGGGAGACCAATTTTTTTTGTAAGAATTCCAGCCACAGGAGACATTCCGAATGTTGTGCCAAGTTGTAGAGAGCCCACGATTGCTGAAAAATGTTCATTTTATTATTATAAAATTTCAGAAAAAATAAAACTAAATAAATTAATTTTTTTTATTATTTATTAATTGATTTTTCGTTTATTATTATTTGTAATTATTTGTTTTGTCGACAATTAAATTTAAACTTATTTGTAATTTTGTAAGTTGAAAAAGAACGAAATTCTTTTTTTGTTTTTTTATTTTGAAAATGAAAGAAAAGAAAAATTACGAGAGAAATTCTTTTTTTATGACAAATGCTCTTATGTAAGAATTATTGCTCTCGTTATTATGTTATGCATTGTAAGAAAATCATTAGAAGAGTTACTTGACCCTTATTATGGTTAATGATCGTTTAATTGATGGTTAATATGTTCTGATTTAACTCAGTAAGTAACATGGGGCATTCGCCTCATCATTGCAAACAACAAACTCATTTAATTGAACAGAGTTCAGAAAATTGATTGAGTTATATTAATTAAAAAAGAATAAATCAAAATTTTGCTCATTTTTCAAGAATTCCACTTTTTATATATGTACGTTGTATAAATGTAATTAAATATTATGTAATAATTCATTTATGGCATTTTATCTCATTTTTACTGTATTTCGTAATACTTCTTTTCTTGAGAATTGAGCTGATTAAACGTGAATATTTCTTTTCTTAACAAAATTTGTTATAACAAAACCACTATATGCAAATATGATAGAAACGTGTTTAAATGCATTTAAGATTTGTTAATTTGCCATCAAATCAAATACGTCAAGAGTGACGTGATTCTCGTTGCCTTTACCACGTGTAATGAAATAAGATTTGAATACTTTCGTACCTCTTAAATTATTTTGCGTTATTATTAATTTATTGCTGATATAAAATTGAAATATTATCGCAGTAAAGTATAAAGAAAAAAGTTGAAATTTTATTTAATTGTAAAATTTAATAATAAATTTTTTCTACTGATGAAAATTATAATAACAACAATAATAATAATAATAATAATAATAATTTGTTTTGAAAATTACAAATTAAGAAATGAATGACTTTTAAATAGTCTTCGTAAATTAATTCTTTTCAATTTCATTCGTATCTTAATTAAAGAGAAATCAAATAATTAAGGTTAATTGAACTTAATTTGTCCTTTGATATGACCACTTTGAGAGGTAGATATTAATTTAACTATAATACAAATAACTACTAAAGAGATTAAAGTTATACAATGTTTCATTGAAATATCATCAAAAATATATAATAATATCATAATTATAGAGTAAAGTTTTCTTCTCATTAAGTTTCATTTCTTTTTAAAACAATTTTATCAATTTTATAAAGAATTCTTGTTTATACTCTGTTACAAAGCAATCCTTAAAACAGAATCGAAAGCACGATTTATAAACACGTGGATAGTTTTTTTCTTTTATTGCTGATTTCATTAAAAATACTCTTAACATTTAGTATAATGTTACCTCAGGAATATAAATTTTATTTACAATTTTGTTACGGATAAAATCAAATAGAAATAAATTTAAATATTTTCAATATAAAAAAAACGAAAATATAATTACAATAATTGAGAAAGTCATTTTTTTATTACTTATTTTTCTATATTCAGTTTAATTTATTCTGAATTCTGGCAAAATAAATAATTTTTTTAAAGTCTTTGAGAAAAAATTGTAAAATACTATTTATAGTATTCGCTAGAAAGTTTAGATTGAAAAAAAATTATTATCAAACATATTACAAAATGCGAAATGAGATTTAATGTAATTGAATAGAATGCAAGATGAAAACAATATTTATAACTCTACCCTATTATTCTATTCCATTTCTTATCAAATCTCAACTGACAATTTTCTTTTTCTTTCGTAGATATATATATACAAAAGTTCAATGATCAGTTCGTTAATGTATTTCCTTGCATTTATTTCAAATTTCCCTCTAATTTATATTTTTGATTATTTACAATTAAATTGATATTTAATTATTATTAACTATAATAAGAGTGATATTATTTTTTTTTCTTCCCACATTTGATGATAGTCTTTTGTGCATTATTTTTCTTTTCGTTAAATTTTTATAGATTATATTTCAATTATTATTTTTTATTTTATAATAAATTCAAAATTTTTATTATTAATCACTTAAGACAAATATAACTATAAGTTTTAAACAATGTTTTGGTTTTACTTATTAATTAAATTAATAAATTAATAAAATTGAAATTTTTTGATAAAAATTGCAATTGATAAATAGAAATCATGCAAATTTTTTTCATTTCATTTCATTAGAAAATAAAATTAAGTTAAAAATTGTTGCTTTATCTAATCGAAATTATGCATTTTTTTCTTTATTTTTATATGAAATTAGAATATTTTTAAAATTATAACAATTAAGAAATAGAAAATATACTCATTTTGCATTTTTTCTGTTTATCAATCACAATTTTGCTCATAAAATTATGTTTGTTTTATAAAATAAAGAAAAATATTTGCATAATTCCCATTTTTTAATCACAATTTTTGTAAAAAATTCTTTTTTTTTAAACAAGGAAACAAATTTATTATTAAACCATTCTTTGGAACAATTTTATTATTTTTCACTGCCTACTGTAGACCAAGTTTATGAAAAATAATATTTAAAAATTATTTTATTGACAACTTTGAAAATAATTAATTGATTAAAAATTTTGATTGTAAGGATTCAATTGTAAAAAAAAATTATTATCAACTTTTATTGTATTTATAAGTGTTAAAATTATTTGTTTAAACTCATAAAATTTAATCGTTCTAATGAAGTAAATTATCTAAATTCATTTTTTTTAATAAATAAAGATCTTAAGGGCATTTGAATCATTTTGACGTCAGAATCTGTGAAAAGCACGTGTTCCAAAACTGTGACACGTCATAATGATTCAAATGCCCTTAAGAAAAAAATTTAATCTATAAAAACTAAAATTTCTTAATAGTAATAAAATTAAATTGCAATCGATATTATGGTTTTGTAAAAACAATTTTGAATTATAAATTTAAAAATTGTTAATTTTATATAAAATAGCAAACAAAAAGTTGGTGCGCTAATTATTGCTAGTTGATTAATAGTTTATAATGAAATTTGAGTTTTTCTAGTTTATACAAAAATACTGCAATTAAGAAAAAGTATGTTACGTTATACACTTGAAATAATCTAAATGCTTTTTACCTATTTACTTAATCTTAAAAGCATATTATAAAATAATCTAATCGGATTTGGATATCTGAAATTTTAAGAGTTTTTATATGTTTCAATTGTTTGTTTTAAATATTATAAAACTTGAAGAGCAAGTTAAATATTGATACGTAGATTAATGATTAATAAGATGTGAAATTTGTAACCTTTAGTTAATCCCAATTAGCGATTTATTTTTTGCATCCTGATCTAGATTTTATAATTATCCCTCAATCTATCTGTCAAGTAGGTCATCGATGAAACCATTCATTTAAATGCGTAATTAAATTCTAATTCATTTAATTCTAAATACACTTTGAGATAAAGTGGGAAAAAATTATCAAATTGTTTACTCTTCTTTTTCTCGTGAATTATTTTCATAATTATGAATCAGAATTTTTTTTTTTTGACAATTTTAGTTTTACAAAATTGTTTGATTACCAAAAAAAAAAAAAGAAATGTAATTTCATTGAATTTTGAATTGCAATAATATTATATTTTTTGGTAATATTTTTCCCCAACTTACCGGCTTTTTCTGCTGTATCACTAAGGCCTGCATCATTCAGTCTTTGCTTTAAATTTCCATAAATTGGAGAATAACTGTTAATAACACTGAAGAGTATTCCATTGATGAGAAAACTTCCAATCATAATAGCCCATGCTCTTATTCCACCATCTGGTGGTTCATGAATATGTCCATTAATTGGATTCATTTCAAGATCATTGGTTGAGAAATTTTTCTCGTCATTCTCCTTTTTAAAACCGTTAATTTTTTGCATATTGATATGATTTTCCTCAGTTATAATTATTGGATTTTTCTTAATAACTTGAGATAAAAGGTAATTTTTTTCAATATTGTTAGTGTGGTTTTCGTTATGTAAATTAGCCTCGTGTTGTTGTTGTTGTTGATGCTCATAAGAATTGCATTTTGCATTTGAACTTGAATTACTCATGTCGGTATTTGAATTTTGTGTTGCCGTATTATCATCAGCGACAATCATTTTTATTTTTTTGTATTTTCTTAATATTTTGTTTTCAATTTAACTTTCGATCGATTCTGAAATTAAAAAAAAGACATTTTGAATTTTTTTTTTTTTTTGATAAAGTTATTGTATTTTGAAGACTTTTTCTCACTGGAAAGTTTAAATAATTTTGTATTTTACATTATTATTGATATGTGAGAAATATTATTAGCGCTTAATCTCATTTCTTAGTTATGAAAGAAGAACATTTTCTCTTGAGATTTTTTTTTAGATTGTAGATTAAAAACCGCAAAATATACTTTCAATGTATCAAATTAATAGGCTGTCGGTTGACATATTCTGATTATTCAATAAAAATTAATTTTATCGATATTGCTCGATTATTGAAGAATTGTTTGCATTTTAATTATTAATAATTACATCTATTAGCCTATTATTTGGATTTTTAATTATGCATAATTACATAGAGTGATAAATATTATTATTAAATAACAAAAGTATTTCATAATTAAAATTTCATAATTTTTTTATAACAATATAATTATTATGAAGTATTTAATTGCAAAATTTTTGCGAGAAAAAATATTGTATTAATTCGTTATATATATAAATAAATAATTAATTAAATTATATTCATTTATATTTGTACTTGATATTTATTTTTTATTTATATAAATTAAATACATTTTTTTTCTCAGTAATATTTTTCACTTTTTAATTAAATTATTTTTTTTCTATTGAATAAAAATTAAATTTCACAAATTCGTTCTTTATTGAAATTTGTTATCAAAAATGAAAGAAAAATATTTATAAAACAATTTAATTTTTTAATTCTGCTTATGTTGTAGTTTTATTAAGAAAGTTTCTTGTTATACATAATTGTGTGTAAATATTGCGCCACGTAAAAATTTAAAGGCATGTAATATTTATTTATTAACTGAGATGTAAATTAGGGTAGATGAAAATTTTCAAACATTAAAGTGTTAAAAAAATTAATAATTCATTTTAATAAATAATACTATAAATAATAGTAATAATAATTTATAATAATAATAATAATAAAGTAAAAACAATCTGTTTTAAAATTTCCTGCTAATGTTTATTAAATGAATTAAAAAATGGTACATTATTAGGAATTTGTTCCACTTTTTTAATTATACTCATAATGTACTATTTTTGAACGACATAATTAAATTTTGATAACAAACAGTTGTGATAAAAAATATTTCCAAAAATGGTTTTTATTTTTACATTTCAAGAGAAATATTCTAAAATATTTTAAGAATTTAATTTTTTTATAATTCTTCATGCAATAATTCGATAATAGAATATTTACAAAGACATTTAAAAAAATAAAATTATTTATGTACTTGAATAAATATTTTTTTTATCACAAGAACTATATAATGTTTGAAAACTTTAACTATTTTTCCTCTTAGTGACAGACTCGGATTTCAGATATTATTTTATATTGGAAATAATAGAGAAAATTTTACAAGGTACTATTTTTTATAATTATTTAATTCGCTTTTTAAATAATTTTACTTCTAAAAAAGACAGATATAATAGATAAAAAAAAATACCAAAAATTTGAGAAAATATCCTACCAACAATTATTGATCTCTTCCACGTTGTGATTTTCTTTTGAAACCTGTTTCTTTAGATCAATAAACTGATCAACTGTGAAATCAGTGATTTTTTCCTTTTTTTTCTCTCTCTCTTTTCTTAGTTGAAGAAAATTTACTCCAAAATTTTCAATAAATTTTCTTCATTAAGTGAGACAATTAGAAATGAGAAATGTTCCAACGAGAAAAGTAACGGTGCTATACCGTCCAATTAAAGAATGTAACACTTGGTACATGGGTGTCCGAAGTTAATAACTAGATAAATGGTTCTTCTTGGAAGAACAGAAATGAACACACACTGAATTAAACTACAAGTATAACTATAACAAGATCGAGACTGTTGGAGGAACTGTCTTGAACTATCTCTCTATATAAATGCGAGCCAACCGATACGCGTCGTAGTCACTGAACTAATACCGGCTGTTATATTATGTCCCCACATTTTACAATGTGACGAACTCAACCTACTCGTCATTTTGATAGTTACTAACAATGATCGTTACCTATTCTCTCATAGACTCCTAGTATTTCTCTTTACTTCTTTTAATCACATTTACGACCAATTTTAAATTTTATCACGAACCTCGTGGCATAAAATACCTTTCTACACAATTTTTCTTTAATCAAGTAAATGTATTTTTAAAATTATTTAAAAATTTTTTTTAAAATTTTCCTCTCATATTCACAATTGAACTTAAATATATTTTTTAAAATTTAACTAGTTACTTAAAAATAAATAAATAAATTACTTTTAATAATAAACTAATTTACTAAAATAGTTAAAATACAATTTCTTCAATAAAAAACACAACAAAATTATTTAGACAAATAATCCATAATAATGAATATTAATTAATAAAATAAAGTGATTAAAAATATTGCAATTAGATATAGACAGAAATTGCTTAGTAGTTGATAAAAAATATTTTTCTAAAACTATATTCAAACTAATAAAATCAAGTAATTAATTAAGAGGCAACATTTAACTATCAGTCTCTACAAATTTATTTTTTCACAAATTCGCAATTTGAAAAACCATTATTTTGGCATATATTCCATTATATTATATTAAAAAAATACTTACAAGTTTAATGACTAGTAAATATTTATTTAAACTAAAATATCTAAAAATAAAGTAATTATGTAACAGTAAATCGAATTTAATTAGCAACTACAAAAAATGTATATATTTTTTGTCAAATTTGAAATTTTTCCAAAAATATTATTCTGACAAATATTTCAATAAGGATAAATATTAATTAATATTAGAAAAAAATGTAATTACCTGTTGCTAAAAATATATTTTTTAACCGATTTCTAATTATTTTTTAAGTTCTGGTTGAAAGAAAATTATTTTGGCAAATATTCCAATCAGAATTAATTTTATTAAATTAATAAAATAAAGTGATTAAAAATAAAGTAATTAATTAGTAATAGACGGAAAAAATTAATAACCGCTAAAAAAATGTCTATTTTTTTTAACAGATATGAAATTTAGAAAAATAGTTTGTTGATAATATTTTAATGAAAAATATATATTAATTTAATTAATAAAATTAAGTAAATTTAAAATAATGTAAATAATTAGATTAGATTTTAATTAGCAGCTGCAAAGAATTCACATTTTTTAAGCAGGTTTGAAATTTTCGAAAAACAAATTTTTTGTCAAATTAATATTGATTTATTATTATTACATTTAAGTAATTTATAATTGGTAGGCAGAATTTAATTTGCAGCCACTAAAAATGAATATTATTCGAAAATAATTGAAATTTCCGAGAAAAAATGTTTCTGGCAAATATTCCAAGAAGAATTAATATTAATTAGACAATAAAATAAAGTGATTAACAATAAAATAATTGAGAAAAAGTTTAAAAAGCAGCGACTAAAAATTTATTTTTTTTAACAGATTTGTAGTATTTAAAAACAAAATTATTTTAGTAAATATTTCATTCTATTAAGAATTAAAGTGTATCAACTAATTAATAAATTAATTGATTTAAGTAATTAAAAATAAAGTAATTAATTAAAAGAAAACAGAATTTAACTAGTAGCTGCTAAAAATGTATAAATTTATTTTATAAAGAATAATAATTAATTAAATTTAAATAAATAAATAATTTAAATAATTTAATTTAAACATTTAAACAGTTGTTTAACTGAGAATATTTATAAGGATTATTACAAAAGTCAATACATATTTATAATTAACATAAATTATTAATTATGAAATAATTATTAATTATTATTAGTAATAATTATAATTATTATTATTATTAATTATGACATCAATTTATAATTTTTTCATAAATTTAATATTATAGATAATATTTCAGTAAGAATTAATTTTAATTAATTAATAAAATAAAGTAATTATTAGCAAACGAAATTAAATTTAATAGATTTGAAATTCTCAAAAATTGATGTATTGTTTCGACAAGTAAAAAAAAATTAGAAAAATATTACTGATGGAAAATGTTATAAATAACAGGTGCTAATTGTCAGCTAACCGTTAATTACCTATTTTTCATTTTATTAAAATCCATTAATTTTAACTCTAAAATATCACACAATGATGATAATTTTAAAAATAATAGCTTGAATCATCACAAAAATGAGAATCGTAATTATAAAGCTTTATTTTGAACAATTTCTTTTTAATCGTAAATACTATAATTTCGATTATACCTAATTTCATATCATTTTATGGTTGTTTTTTATTGGCTGAGTAATTGAAAACACTCAAAAGGTCAGGATAATTTTGTCTCATTTTCACAGCATACAAATTGACATGCGTAGTATTATAATATTATAAAAAAGATGTTTTTTCTTTTAGTTTTGATTTGATTAAAATGAAGTGGAGAAAATTGTGAATACAACAATTTTTTTTCTTCATTTGGTTGTAATGATAATGATTATTGAATAAGTTATTAATTTGCAAAAAATAAATTATGTGTGTGAGAAATTTAAAGCAGACGTAAAGTTTTATATTAAAATAAGACGCAAAATCATTGTTACTTAATAGTATCAATCCCTTAATAAAAGTAAATTGTTCCATTGTTAGATATGCCTCCTCTCTGTAATTTGTACATTGGACCATTGCATTAACCTTTATGATATGTACAGATATGTATTGACTTTTGTAATAATCCTTATAAATATTCTTAGTTAAACAACTGTTTAAATGTTACAGATATTTATTTTCTTAATTTTTCATTTGAAATTCTTTTGTGATTTAAAAATAAAATTTCCACGTGTTAAGTATAGTTTTCGATATTTGTTTATTACAATTTCTTCGACTACAAAAATCGATTTATTTCTAAAAATAATTTTTAAAGACTACTTCACTCTTTGTTAAATATGATGATTGATTATAAGTCATGTAAAATTAATTTAATTATTAATTAAAAAAATAATATTAATATCATGGAAGTAAATTAATTGGCTTGAGAATGTAAAGTTTACTTTACTATAAAATGAAATGATGTAACATTAAAAAATATTGTAGGCATGCTAAAATAAGGCATTTGCTGTAATATAATTGCCATTTAGAACCAGAAAAACAAGATTAAAAGAACATAAAAAATATAATGTTAAATAATTCCTGATCAATTCTATTGATCTATTGATAAAAAAAGGCGAATAAATTTTAAAAATAAACATTATTACCAATATAGGAATTTTTAAGGTTAGGTAGCTCCGCAATGTAGTATTTGTTGAAATTTGAAAATCCATTTTAATAGAATTTTATTGCTCCACTCGCCACGTTTTTATTTTAGAATTCCATCTTTAAAAAGATAAAATTAACAATTGAGAACCAAAATAACTTATATAAAGAAACTTATGAAAACTCAAAAAAAAACATTGATTTAGTGGTTTCGGATGTTCATTAAAGGCGTTTACACAACTTTGAGATTTTCGATTTAATGTCAGGCTAATGCTGTGTCCACAATGATGAACTCTTTTTTCTAATTTTTAAAAATTTGTTTGCTTAATTGATTGTTTATCACATAGAGATTTTAAAACTAATTGTTAATAAATTATTATTAACAGTATTATTTTGAAAATTTTTCTAAACAGGTTTTGCTAATTTTATTGATAATTATCGACTTAGCGTACACCCGGGTCGCAAAGTTTCAGTACATTTTGACTGTTTACTTGTAAATGCTCGCTCCACTTCAAATTCAAATAGATGCAACAGCTATCAAACAAGGATCATTTTGAAGCTCAATAAATTTAGAGTCGAATAGGCAAAAAAAATAACAAATTTAATATTGTAAATTTGAAAATATAATTCTTTAAAGTTAGAGATTTTTTATGAAAATTGCGATTTCGGAATCTGGAGTTCAAGCGAACGCCAATTGAAGAAAAAAATTTTTTTAAGACTTGACAGTTGTACAATAACAAGTACAAATTCCATTCTTTAATTCTAGACAAAAATCATTTACAAATATGAAGTATTTTTTTCAAATTGTATAAAAATAATTTCTCTTGCTCTAAATTTTTCGAAGAATATAAATTGCAAATTCGTCGTTTCTATTCATTTGTTTTATCAATTAACCACACTTTTGAAAAATATTGAACCTCTTGACTGTAGTAAATTTAAATTATTTACATGAAATTTATCCCTCTTCTTATAATGTTACAAATTTTAACTCGCATTATTACTTATTTTATTTCAAGGTGCAATTTTTTTTAATTTTACAATAAAAAAGAGATGCACATTTTTCAAAAATTTGGTTAATTGATAAAACAAGTGAACAGAAATGACGAATTTGCAATTTATATTCCTTGAAAACTTTAGAAAGCAAGAGTAATTATTTTTACAGAATTTAAGGCAAATATTGAATACTTATAAAAGATTTTGGTATCGAATTAAAGAGTGAAATTTGTAAATTATATTGTAAAACTGTCAAATCTTAAAGAAATTTTTTCATTCATTGGCGTTCGCTTAAACTCCAGATTACGAAATCGCAATTTTCATAAAAAATCTCTAACTTTAAAGAATTATATTTTCAAATTTACAATATTAAATTGGTTATTTTTTTGCCTATTTGACTCTAAACTTATTGAGCTTTAAAATGATCCTTGTTTGATAGCTGTAGCATCTATTTTTACAGAAATATTTGAATTTGAAGTAAAGCGAGCATTTACAAGTAAAAGTCCAAATGTACTGAAACTTTGCGACCCGAGTGTATTTTAATTATAATTTAATAAAAAAATAATATAATGATCACTATGAAAATAAGGTCATAAGGTAATTGTGATTCAAATGTGTTTTTTCTTAAATTCAATTCATTTTTGGGCTTAAAATAAAAATCAGACCATTTTAGCTCTCAAAATCAATGTTCTAATGAAAAATTTAGTCAATATTTGTTTACTGTGAATATAAACATAAAAGTATAAATATATATTAGGTATAAATATTTTGACTCATTAAGTAAAATATTAAGTTCTCATTATTTCTAATAATATACATAACAATACTTAAATTTTAAGTTCACAATTTTTATTTTAACGCATTATTGTATATTCCGCTTTTATTTACGAAGATGGAAATAAAGAGAAAATTAAAGAAAACTTTAATTTATTACATCATATGCTAGAAGCTAAAATTTAATTTTTTATATATGAATAATTTTTCAAAAATATATTTACACGTCCCATTTTGAACAATTAGAATGAATTTGTTCATCTCAATGCCTATTTTGCATTTTTTCAATTCGACTTTTTATGTCCTCCATGATATGATTGAGACCTTCAACTTCTTGTTCTAAACATTGTATCCTTTCTATAATAATATTTAACAATTTTTGAAGTTCTGCCGCATCAATTTCGTCAAGCTTCTCTTGTTCTTCTTTACTTGACGCTTTAGGACTATCTTTTGTTAAAGATTTCATTTTCTTTGGCAGAGGTAAAGTTTCTCTATTCACTGGTGATAATGTTAAATCAACATCAACAGCTCGTTTTGTAGGTTTATTTTTTTTAGGTGAATCGTCTTCTTTTTTTCGTTCTCGCTGTTCATACCGTTGCTTTCTACCGGAATTTCTCCCTGAATCGTCCTCCTTGTCATTGTCGTTTAAATTCAAAGATGGTATTGCTGAAAAATTAAAGTTGAATTAATTTTTCTTATCAACAATAAAAAGAAGATTTATTAAAAATTTGTGTTCTTATAATTTCGAACGTTTAAATGAACGACAGTTTTTACTTTTTTTTAATGGGGAATTTTGTAACAAAATATTGGTTTTTTAAATTAAATAATTCATGTTTACTGAATGAATAATCAGTGTGTTTACTAATTGGGAAATAATCGGGAATTTTTTCACCAAAATTTAAAAAAGTTTTATTACTTTAATTTGATTTTAAAAAATCACTTTTTATTTCAATTTTTTTGATATTTATACTGTTCTCTAAATCTGGATTAGTTAAAAATAATTAATTTTATAGTAAAAAATCAGTCACCAATTTAAACATATTATGTAAATAGATTTTTAAAAAATTATGGAGTTAAAAGAAATATTTTTAAATTCCACTGAAAATATGTAATTAAATTTATTAAAGAATTTCATTTGAAACTTTTTAACAAATAGAATTTTTAAAGCATTTTAATTTAATCACTGATTAATAATTTAATTTTATAAAAAAGTCATATTTTAATGTTTCTAACGGCGAAGATTAATAATTAAATTTTTTATTAGTTAATTAAAAAAAATATATATTCTTAAAATTGTTTAATAAAATTGTACTTTCGCAAATTTTTTTTTAAATCTTAAAAATAAGATTGTTGTAATTTTTCAATTATATTGTTTCAAGATAATTGAATTTTTATAAGGAAATAATTGAAAATTGTTGAAGTAATTGAAATTCCTTTACATTTTTTGAACAATAATTGAATTCTCTTAAAGGATTTTATTTAAATTTTTTGAAAATAATCAAGGGACGTTGGTGACCGTAATTATAATTTTATTTTTTAAATTTATAGTCCCTCTTACAGTTTTAACTTTTAAATGAATGTTTTGCTTATAAAAATTATATTATTTTATTCAATACATAATTATAATTATTGAACTACCCTTAAATGTTTATGATTTCAAATTTCTTAATGTCTTTATAAATTATTTTTATTTATTTCTTGAACAAATTAATTAAAATTCACCACAAGAATTAAATTATTTTAATAAATAATAGCATTGTTTGGAAGAATTATTGAATTACTTTTACAAATAGTAAAATTCTTTGCAGAAATTCACTTATCAATATAATTTTAATAGAATTAAAAAATTAAATTTTCAATTATAATTATAAAGAGATAAGTTCAAAAAATTTAAAGATTTATTCATGTTCGAAATCAAATATAAATTTAAATTTGATGAAAAAAAACCGGGAAAAATTTAGGACATAACTGGAAAAAACCGGGAATTTTGTTGAACAAAAATAGTAGACATTCTGTTAATAATCAATTAGAATGTTTTTCTATTTACTGTATTAACTTTGCAAAATATTGGAACGCAACAAAATATTTCGTTCAATTAATAAAATTAATAAAAATAAAATTTATCTTTCCTTTGTAAAATGTAAAGAAACAAAAAATGGAAAATATTCAGTTTTCATATAATTAATAAACAAGTGTAAAGAATAAAAATAATAACATCTAAAACTTGGTAAAAACGAATATAAATTATTTTAAAAAAACGTAATTTTCGTCTATTTTCACTATTTGGAAAAATAGAATAAAAAACTGAGAATTTGTTTACATGGCTCAAATAGGTTAGGTTTAATTGAATATTATTCAACTCACCGTCAGATTTTAATTTTTTCTTTATCGGTACATCCAATAATTCATTACGAAGATTACGTTCAAAATCTTCGTCTTTGAAATGTTTCACACACACATATGAGTGTTCATAATCAATTGGTTCCTTTTTCCCGCATTTTTTTAACCAAACCTGTCTCATTTTTGCATCCTTTGGAAATGTATAATAATTATTTCTTTTACTCTGTGGACCTTTTGATTCTAAATTAATGAAAGTTCTGCAATTCTCAACTATGCAGCGAACACCCATGTTTTCTGAAAATAAGTAAATTATAAATATTCATTCAGTTGGCTAGTAACTATTTGTTTATTCTTGCACTTTAATCTCTTAAAGTTCATAAAAATTGAACTATTTAGAAATGAGTAATTTTTTATATTGACGATGGGAATTTAATGTTTATGTTGAATTGTTATTAAAAATTACTATATAAAAATTAGCGTGAAAATAGAGAGTATATTATAGTTTTTGAGGTTAGGAAAATTGATATATGAAATAAGAGTACTTACGAATTAATATAATCTACTTATATTTATCACTGACGAATAGATACTTTAAAAATTTTTTTTTTCGTCTTATTGCGACGGTGTTTGAAAAAAAAGGAAAAATTGTGTAAACAAACGTAGTGGACGCTTAATAAACATCAGATTGCTGACAAATTGATAAACGACAACGACGACAACGATGCTAGTAGAAGAATCACCTTTGATAGAGTTGAAATCTTCTTTACCGACATATGATATATGTTCGTTAAGAAGAGTGTGGGAAAGATGCGTGAGATGTCGCCACTGCCTAATAGCTTGCGTAGTTGAGTACATTTGCACTTGTTTGTTGCTCGGTCGTCACCCTCATCCCTTAACAATTGAACGCACCCCTTCCAATTCCAGAAGTGGATGCGCATTAACCTTGCGCACAATTTAGTTGTAATCGCGCAGCCGCGAAAATATGTCTTTTCTCGAGTGAAAAAACAACAGTATTTATCCTCAAAGTGCCAGCAAACCCTGAAAACACAAATCGTTCGTTAGAAAACTTGTTTTATTGGAAAAATATAGAAAAGAACCATAGTGAATAATCTCTTTTGTGGAAAAAATGAAAAACTTGTGAAATTCACTTGTACTGGGAAATGTGGAATTTGAACACCAGATGTCGTGTCAGTTAATTCGGTCCACCCTTGTGTTTCGCTCTCTCGCCCGCGAATACCGATTCGTCAACGGGAAAGAAGTTCGGGATTTACGTATGAATTGTCGTGAGTTTTTTCCGAAATATTGACGTACGCGTGTGATTTGTTTTTTGTGGGTTGAATGGACGTATAAAAATTAATCTTTGTTTCATTGTGACCTCTCGAGAGAAAGAGAGAGAGGGAGTCTTGTTGTCTTCGAAGAGGCGGATCCTGATTGAACTATTCCCGCTGGTGACGAGTGAGAAAAGGACTTGGATTATTTATTTTCGGATAATTTATATTGTGGAGGTGAAAAGAGGATTGTTTTCACGTTGATAAAGCGAGGCGAGTGAGGAGAGAAAATTGAGCGCTGGGAGAGTAAGTCGGGAGGGTCGGCCTCCATTTTGGGTGCGCGCGAGGTTATTCAAGAGAAGGAACTTTTCTATCTATGTATTAAATTGGCAATTTTTTTTTTTGCAAGAGTTCCCGAGAATGGATTTAAATTGCCGTCAGATTGAAATGATGAAGTATAACCTAATTTTCAAGGGTGAGTTCATTTCTCGATGTCAGAGAGTAAAGTAGGTTAATGGTGGAGGCTGTTTTCCACCTCGTAACCTCGATGTGGGAAAACGAGTCAGCTGGTTACAATTCCCGGATGGTGTGAAGAAACTATCTGCTTTCTTTCTTGTTAATAAAGATTTTATAGTGAATGATCGCGTGTTTGTTTTTTGTCGAGAAGAGAAATTTGTTGTTTTGAAAGAAAAAGGATTGTTGTTAACCTCGCAAGTCGTTAACCTCGTTTCGTCCATTTCACCTGTGATTTTCGAGAGTGTCATCTTCTCTCTTTGTCGAGTGCCGGATGAGAGGTAGAACAAGGACGTTTTGAGCTTTCGTGTTTTATGTCAGAGCGTAATGTCGGATGCGCTCTTGAGGCGAGTCATTTGGATGAAAAACGAAGATGTTCCGACGGGTGAAACGAGGTCAGACGGAGGTGGAGAACCTCGATTAGACTGAAAAACGATTTGAATCCTGAGAGATGGATTCTCGTTGAAGTTTCGCTAAGACCGGAAGTGTTTAGCCATAAGTGCTCTTTTCCGGTCGTGTTTATTGAAACGTGTTTTTTTTCGTGTTTTAAGGAAAAGTTTTTCAATTCATGAGTCATTTCTTGAGCGGTGTTTTAGCATACCCTGTATATAAGCATAGCAACAAGCATATTGCTGGAAGTCCTTATGCCACTTTCGTGCGAAAAGGTGAAAATGACGGAAAATTGTTTGTGAATGCGAATTCAATTGATAGTAGATGTTTCACGGATGTTTTTTTTTTATTTTTACAGTGATTCCAGTGTTGACCAGTGATTCGAGTGTTTTGTTTATGTTCAACCTGAAGGATTAAATACTAATTGAATCTCTCTTCTTGGACTTGGATAACCGTGAGTTTTTTTTTCATTTTTTATCCTACATTATGATCTCCAAGTTTTGAACGTTCAAATGAACGAAATATTTTTTATTCAAGATATTTTACAAATCATAAAAAATTTAAAAACTAAAATTGTACTTTTACAAACTCAGTAATTAATTGTTTTGGATCAAAATAACTGCAATAAAATTTAATTTTTGGAAGAAATAAATAAATTTCGTTCATTTGAACTTTTAGAACTTTAGGATCCTCCTTCATTTACCTTGCATATTTTAATTTTTTTATTATTAAAACGTGATTTTCAATTTTCATGTTATATTATTATCTTAGAACATGAAAACAGAATTTTTACGTTCTTTACCATTTATTCGAGTTTTTTTTTGGAAATCAAATCGTTCTATTTGATGCTTTCAAATTAACAGTACGGAAAACTGTTATAAATTTGATATTTGATAATTATCTTAGACACATTTTTAAACACTCAAAATTAGCACCGCGTTCTTTAATATTAGTTTAAGTTCTAATTAATCGTGCCCGTGGTTTTCAACTTTCACATATAGATTCTTTTAGAAACTTGAACAAAATTTGCAAGCTAATTAAAAATTGTTTAATTTTTTTGTGTACATCAAACTTTTTACATTACAATCTTAGTTTTCGATTGAGACCAAAAAAATGTTTCGTTTTTTGTCTCAATTCGATATCTTTAGAGAAACATTGTAACATAAATTATAGAAAAATTATTTAAACACTGCGCGGTTTTTATAACATGAGAATTTTGTTATTACTTTCTTATGTTAGCAAACCGACAATGAGAAAAAGTATTTAAAATTCATGCAATAGTTTATTCTTCCCCATCCTTTTTTTTGTTTAAAAAAAGAGAGTTGAAATATTCATTTTAATGTAGTGCCTTCTGCTTCTTGGTTATTACATTTTTGTCGGGTCACACAGACTAAAGGTATATTCGTAAGAGCAGAAAGAGTAAAGAATAAAAGACTGGGGCCATCTATTGTGTCAGATAAAAATATGCAAGAGGCTCCTTGTCTACTCTATTAGCTTTTTCCTTCATATTTTTCTTCTTTTGGTTCATCAGTTATTCTTATTTTTTCCTTTTTCATTCTCCCTCGTTTATTTTTTCATTCTGTGTGTATATATGCATATATATATATACATGACCTTACAGCAAGTAATACCGCGTAAAACTACATTGAAACTTTAATACGAAATCATCGAACATGGGAGTTGGCAATGTTCCAATGGACGCTGCCGACGCTACGATACACACTTATATAACTTTACACAAATCTCTGAGTGAGAGAGAAAGAGATAGTGTGTGTGTGTGTGTGTGTAGAAACCAAGTTATTGGAAATGTAAATTGAAACTTGCAACATTACTTAAAGGTTTATGTGATTTATATGCGAAGACGGATTTCAAAAAAAGTTTTAAATCCGCGTCTTCTCTCTGTCGCTATCATTAAAAATAGTATTATAAAGAAATAAATTCGTTTCGCTAAATGTTTAATTAACGATTCGATGTTTTTAGAGGATTATTCTGTATTTGAATTGTACTATCACTGTTAACTTAATAGTGTGAAATCGCAACAACAAATTGATATCAAAAATGGGTATGAAAATATTTAATTCGAATTTTTGGTATCAATTTTATACTTTTAATAAATGTATCTTATTGGTACTGTTAATGTGTATCTAATAAAAAATTGATCCAAATTTGTGGCATCAACTTTTCACATTTTACTCTCTAAATTTGAAATGGTAAAAATCTTTACTAATTTGAATTAGTGACTGACTTTTTGCTTTTGAATTAGTAAATTTTACTAACAAATAGTTATTTCTACTAATTTTTTTAGTAAAATTTACTAATTCAAAAGCAAAAAGTTAGTCACTAATTCAAATTAGTAAAGATTTTTACTAATTCAAATTTAGAGAGTAGTAACATATCAATTTGATACTTTGAAGAAAACTATACATATATGATATTTAACAAACGCGAAATTTGTTTATCTTTTTTGATAATTAGCCAGTTAATTTATTGAATTAAAAAAAGAAAAAACCGATTTTAATCCCATTATTTTGTTTTGTAAATATTTAAAATAAGAAAATGGGGATTAATACATATAGGGTTTCTCTGTGTGAAGTCTGACAGATTTGTGTCTGACTATAATCGATCTCCTCCACTGGACAGTAGTTCTTCACTCTCCTCCAATATCTTTCTCTTTAGATCTCATTTTTTATACATATACTCATGGTAGACTTGTATTTTGTTATACCAATGGCATTTATTCTTATCACACGAACACTAAACTTTGACTTTATCTACTTAAGAAAATTTATTTCAGTTCGTGCAGCTACTTTTTACATATATATACATTAGAAATTAGTATACTGCTTGTTTTAAGAAGCGAAAATTGAGAGATTTTTATATATAACAATCTTTTGTTTTATTAACATTGTTAGATAATCTTAATTAAGATGGTAATTTATTATTTAGTAACATTTTTTTATATAGGCAAGAGTGACAAAATGGAATTGTTGGTTTAATTCAGTTGTATCTGCAAGAATAGAAATTTTGTTCCAATCTATTTTGGCCTATTTTAGCTTTATTTAGTTTCTACGTGTCTAAATTAGTAGTGTTCTATATTATAATTTTTCTAAAGATACACGGAGAAAAATGGATTATAAGTGATATAATCCAGATTATACTTCTTATGATATTTTTACATTGTATATAGGACAGTTAACCAGAATTGTAAAATTGAATATCTAACAATAAGTATTACCACTTATTGGTCTTTACGTTATTTTAAATAAACAAAATTTTTACAAATCAGAACTAAGCCATAAATTAAGAAAAATAATTTAATATTTAATTGCCTGATAATAAAATTAAAAAAAATTAAAAATTTGAATTTGTTGTTGCTAATAATTTATTAATTAAATTAATTGATCAATCACTAAATTTATTTTTCTAACATAAATTTATTTATTCGTAAATTTCTGGTAATTTCATTTTTATAAATCTACAAAACTATTAAAACTATTAAAAAGATTATTATTAAAATTGTTATCAATTAAATAATAATTGATCAATTAATCATAAATAAATTTACAAACAAATAAATTGTTACTAAACACAAAATTTATACTTTGTAAGTAAATAAAAATACTTTTAAGAAAAGGTTAAAAATAATATTCCCTTGTAATATTTAAACTAAAAATGGTTATAATAAATAATAAGCTAATGATAAATAAATGCATAATGGTATAATTGTTTTTAGATTTATAAAAATGAAATTATCAGAAATTTACAAACCTGAAAAATTAAAATAGCAGTAGGGGAGACCGGGGCGTAATGGCTAACTTTTCACTCTTTGTTGTTTTACTCGGACACTTTTGTCCTAATTGAATGTTTATCTCTCAGAAAAGTTACTCTGGTATCTCAGCTTACTTTTAAGACTACGAACGTCCCGATATGACTCTTGCTTTTTATTCTACAGCAGTTTTTCTGGAGCAATGCAGAGCTCCAAAATACGTCCCTAACCGGGGCGTAATGGATAACTCCCGGGGCGTAATGAATAATGATTGCTAATTATTATCTACAGTTTCCAATTTTATTGCATATTGTAAATTAAGGTTCCTGGGTATTCCGTGAATGCTATTTTTATTCAGCAATACTTCTCCTATCGCTTTTTCAATAATATTCTGTGATATTGGCACTCTTTCAATTTTTTTGTAATTTCTCATTAAAATCGTAGCTTGAAATCTACTGTTTGTAAATTTTAGACCAAAACTTAAAAATTTTGTTAAAAACACCTAAACATACTTAAACTAAGTGACAAGTAACCGCGAAAACAAACCTACACTTCGCCGATATGGTACGTTGCTTTTTATACATAGCGTATTGCATTAGCCAACACGCCCCGGGAAAAAGTAGCCATTACGCCCCGGGGGTGTTCGGCAAATATTTGCCTTTTTTTTAACAATACCGGAAGTGTGAATCAAAAATCTCGAATTGTCCCTTAAAATCAAACGTGTCAAGATCGAAACCTCATTTCAGTTTCTTTTTTAAAGCTATTTTTCAAAAAAATAGAACGAAAAAACGAAAATTTTGAAAAGTTACTTTCGTATGTCAAAAATAGTTTTTCTACTATATTTCTTACAATATTGAATAAATATTAATGAAACTTCCGACAAACTTGCAGTATACCAAGTACAATAACTTGTCTATTGTGCGAAATTATTACAATTTACGGTTTTTAAACAAATTACAATTATTCATTACGCCCCTTAGCCATTACGCCCCGGTCTCCCCTACATGTAAAAAAGTTCGATCACAACAAATTTTTAAAACAACTTTAACCTCATAATGTGACAATTTGAAAAAAAACGTGTTGCTATAGTAATAATCTATAATTGTAATTTGATTTGATTTTGGATTGTAAAATGTATAATCTATTGTGAAAACCAAAAATAATTCTAAAACATTGAAAGATTGTAAATAAATTATAAAAGGTAATAATCAGATTACATTCAGTATGATCTTATTTTCTATATTCTTAATTATGATCCTCAAGTTTTTAACGTTCAAATGAACGAAATATTTTTTACAGAGAAGATATTTTAATAAATTACTAATCATAAAAAAATTTAAAAACTTAAATTTTTACGTTTAGAAACTCAGTAATTAATGTTTTTGGCTAGTGACGCAAAATAATTGCAATAAAAATTAAATTTTTTAGAAGAAATAAATAAATTTCGTTCATTTGAACGTTCAGAACTTTAGGATCTTTCTTAATTGTATAATCCATTTTTCTCCGTGTATCAAATTGAGACAAAAGAAACATCAAAATTGTTGAAATGCAACGTTTTTCGAATCATTTTTTTTATGCATTGAGGTCTATATATATATATATATATATTTTTCGTCTATACGTTTTTTCTTTCTCGCATCGATTTCTTATATTTTACTAAGTTATCGATTTCCTCAAGATAACAACAATTTTAATACTGGTGAAAGATAAATTATTATAAATGTACGGCATCAATATCTGTCTTTATGTTACAGAGAGCACCTTTGGGTAACTATACTTTAGGATTGCCTCTCTGTTATCCCATATCGGGAATTGAAAACTTTGCTTTCGTATTTATGTGTATATGTATGTTTCACTTGCACACCTCTGTACCACCCACTCACCTCTCACCTCCCTTTGCACACCCATTATAACATAAGGCCATGAATCATGTGTTCTCGCATAAAATTGAATACGATGCACTCGATATAAATCAAAAACGACCACTGCGACTCGTTATTTTTTTGACGGCTCAACGAAAATCTATCACAAATTTTTTTTTACCTTTCAAAATATAAATGCGATATTGAATAAGTAAATCGCAGTAGAATGCTGTATCTGAGGACTAAACTGTTAATAGGTGAAATTTCAAAGTTAGAACGAAAAATCACGTTCTTGAAGTTTTGAATTTTCGATTTGCAGTTTTTTACGTTGAGAAAAGAGTTTTGTTTTACATGTCCCTGAATTTAGCGTCAAAGCTAAGCATCGAAAACTATTTTTTTGGGGGTTTTTAGATATGAAAATGTGAATAATATCACTTTATTCATACACCTCTGGAATTAAAAATATGTTCAAAACACTTTTTTATCTGAAACCTTAAAAAAAACTTTTATTTTTGTGGAAAAAAGATTGACGACGCTAACTTCAGGGACCTTTTGTTTTTACAACATAAAACGTTTGGTTGTACGGAAGGAAGCTTCACTTGGAACATTTACAAATTTTAATATCTTTTTGTTCAAATCTTATTTTTAGTAGGTCAGTTTAAATAAACGTTTGGTTTATTTCCTCAAAGTTTGGATTCGAATAAGAAAGAATTTAGTGACTTGAATTATATCTTCAGTCGAAGTAACAAGCAAATGTTCGGTTAACTGTATAGAAATGCATTTGTTTGGTTGCTTGCGGTGAAAAAGTTTGTTATTTTAAAGTTTCAAACAAATTTTTCTGAGTGTGGCGAAATAAAGGCATTTTTTAAAATAAGAAATATTTGCATTTTTGCATATTTAAAAGTTTTCTGGTATAAATAAGGATTAGAAGTAAGGTTATTCGTATGAATCGTGTTCTCGTTTTTTGTTAATTTAATTTTCTTTTGGATGCTCTGTTGGATTAGCTAAGATTATTTGTCTCTGCTCTTGTTGTTTCAAGCCACTCAGCTTTCCTACCTTTTGTCTCTTCGCTTCGAAATATATATATTGCGGTTGAAAAACGTTAGTAACGCTCATGCTGTTTTCCTACTTCCTTCTGTAATTGTGATTGCAATATAGCTGTAACTTCATTCTCGCTTCTACTTTGGATTAAGAACAAGCTTCAAAATGAAATGATTTTCATACTGTTACGGTTGTAGAAAGTAATCGCTTGCTTTTTCTTTTCTTCCACTAGAAATGAACATTTTGACCTAAATTAAAGTTTCTTATATTCATACTATGTTTTCCTACTGCGTTTCAAAATTGTATGTTTTTTTATATTTCATTTCTTACCGGATATTTAGTAATATATATTAATATGTATTTTATCGGATAATATTATTTGATGATATTTACAAATCATTGTTTGTTTAATTAAAAGATTGCAATTACTCATTATAATTGTTACACATTTTTAACTGAAACTTAGTCTTTAAAGTATTATTTTAGGTCCTAAAATTCACATAATCAATACACTGAAAGAACAAAGATTTATAGTTATTAGAACTGAAACGAGTTTTTCCTAAAATTCAATTAATTTTAATTTATCATTTTAGTTATTTCGGTGGCATCGACTGTAAGCGTCAAAAATAATTTTTTTAAATTAAAAATCTTAAGACACGTAGATTTTTGAAAAATGTTAATAATTAAATTTCTTCAAAAATTAGTTAAATTTTTTAATATATATTTCATTGATTATTCAAAATAATAGATTTACAGAAGAATTATAGTCAAAAACACTAAAAAAAATTTAAATTTTGAAGCAATTACAAATGTATTTGTAGAAAATCAATTTATTTCAAAACTTTTACTAAAATTTTTGGCAAAATTTTATTTACATTCATAAACTCTCCTCTATTCAATAATTTTTATTAATAATTTTTATTATCTACTACTTTAATAAAATTTCCCAAAAGAATTTAATTATTTAAAAACTGTGTTTAAATTCAATTACTTTCAGAAATTATTGTAATAAATTTTTTTACAAAATTCAATTATTTTCAGGAGTTCTGATAAAATTCTTTGTAGAATTCAATTTTCAGAAATTTTAATGAAATGCTTTGCAAAATTCAATAATTTTCAAGAATTTTTATAAAATTTTTTTAAAAATTCAATTATTTTCAAAAATTTTAATAAGATTCTTTGAAAAATTCAATTTTTTCCAAGAATTTTAATAAAATGCTTTACAAAATTAAATTGTTTTCAGAAATTTTAAGAAAATTCTTTAAAGAAATTCAATTATTTTTAATACAATTTTAAATAATTAATTAAATTTCTCGAAAAATGAAATTATTCGTAAAATTTTTTTTTAATTCGTCAAGAGGAATAAATTTATTGTTTACAAATTTGTTCATAAAATTCATTATGAAAATTTTATTTTAAGAAATATTCAATTGTTTAATATAATTTTGTTATTTAAATAATTGAATTTTTGGAGGTTTTTCTAATAAATATTGATTTAAAAATAAATTTCAGGTTAAATTTAAATTATATTGTTGTATATTGAAAGCAATATAGCATGAATTTTTAGAAATAATTGATTTTTAAAAAGGTTTCAAATTAAAATATTGGAAAATTTGAATTTTCCATATTTTTAATGGATAATTTTGTAGAATTTTTTCAAAAAGTTTAATTGAATTTTCATTCAATTATTATTATTTTTATTTTCTTATACATATCTAATTGAAGAATTTTCTAATAATCGAAATTTCACATAAAATTGAATTGTAAACAAATTAATTTGATAATTCTGAAAAAGCTTCCTGAAGTTGAAAATGATGCTCAACATCGAAAAGTATTTTCTCTTATTTTTAGTTAAAGAATCTTAACTAATTTTACTCCTTTTATTCACTTAAGAAGTAAAAAAAAATTTAATAGTATTTTTTTAATTTAAAATTTTTGAAAAAATTGAGTGAATTTTTTTTGGTTTTGTACAAAAAATATTTTTCGATGCTGAGCATCGATGACAACTTCAGGGACCTTCTGAAAAAAACTTTTTCTAAAATTATTTTTAAAAAACATCGATTTAAAGATGAATTTTAGTTGAACATTTTAGAAATGAATAATTGAATTAAATATGTCAAAGTTTTGACTGAAAAACAGGAAGTTATTTAATTTGGTAAATTATAAATGTTATTTTTAAAACCTGGAAAAATTCCGTTTTTTACCCTGGAAAACCTGGAAAAGTCGGGGAATTTGAAAGGAGCAAAAGCGTGGCAACCCTGAAATGCCTTAATGTTTTCGGATTTCATAATAATTATTTATATTTAAATATACATTGTTCTCTTGGTGCAAATATTTAAATTTTTTATTGTAATCATATTTTGTACTTTATATATATAACTTTGAACTATATAGTTAAAAACAAGTATGATGAATATTTTTATTCATGAAAAAGAAACAAAAAAAAAATGAAGTAAAATTACGAATGTTCAATAAAGTGATACTTCGCAATACTCGTATAATGTTTATAAACTTGGAAATATTGACTATTACAAATTTGTTCACTTACTTTTTTTATACTCTATACATCGGTATATTTGTTTTTATTAAACATGGAAAAAATAGTTTTTTGTGAAACAACTCTGGAATTACATTTCTAAAAAGTTACTGTGTACTATTTTTTGTCGAACAATAGCGAATACTATTTGCTATTGATACAATATATCACAAGTAAATATCAATATAGAACAAATATAGTATTTTTATTATTTTTATGATGGTCCCTTCACGTCGAAATAAATAAAATAAATGGTGAACAGTAAAATAGAATTTATACTTTTAAGTGTAGAATTTGTATTTAGAACTTTTGTAAACAAAAAAAAACTTTACTTTTAGCAAATATACATAAAAATGAGACTGTTAAAGGGAGCTGCTAGTTTTATGATCGTAGAATGTTCCCTTTTTCTGTCAGTTTCATCGGTTCCTTTTTTCCGGTTCAATAAAGTAGTTATATATATATATATATATATAGAGGGGGAAGAAAAGTTAGGTAAAAAAGCAATATAATTTTTCCTAAAGGTATATTTAATATTAGAGAGAAAGAGAGACGGGAGAAAGAAATTTTTATGTGCGAGGGATGATAAAAATGGTTTAAAAGTTTGTGAATAATGGCTAATTGCGAAATACATTAGATGGCGAAAAAGTGTGAAACCAGATGTCTTAAGCAATGTACATTTTTTTACTTGAAAACTTTCTTTTTATATTTGATAATTTAAGGTTAGAATTTACTTATATAGTGGTGTGTTTTGTTTGTGTGTCTATATTCTGGTGACTTATGTGATTCTGTTCGGGAGAATTGAGGAGAATCAATAATAACAACTGAGTGAGAGAGGGGGGGACATAACAGTGGAATTATGGCTTCTGAGGTCGCTTTTCCAATTTATGCAAACATTCGCCGAGCACTGCTTTCTGCTTTTATGTTGTGATCCGTAATATTTACAGAATCAGTAACAATCACTTGTTAAAAAAGATTCGAGCGAATGTTTTGCTGCAGGAAATTTAAATGATTACTTCATGTTTTTCTTGGGAAAAAAATCGATATTGTATTTTATTCTAATTTTAAGAGAGGATCCGTTTATAAGTATCGTTTCATGATGCACTTCAAGTTTTGCGGATTTACGCGATGGAATATTTTATCAAGTGCGGATACATTTTAATATTTGACACCGGATTTAATTTTAAAGAAAAATATTTTCTACTTTTTAAAATTCTATCGTTATTTCTTTAGGTTCTTTAGATATATATTTTGGTTGAGTATGACTAGAATTTTTGTTTGATTTTATTTATTTCGATCAGTTTATTTGATAAATTAAATTTTTGTTGAATATGTTATGTTTAGAATGGAATGTAAAAGTAAATGTAAACTCGAGTGACATTTATTTGGAATTATTGTTGGTTGGAAGTGGGCGTGAATTTAAAGTTTCATAAGTGTGAGAGTTGTTCTCTCGTTTCTAATCGACAACGTGAGGTCAGGCCGCAACTATCATCTAAGGAGCCACTTGGCTTCTAAAATTTGCGGCTAGAATATGTTGCGAACAAGCCTTAAAGCTGGCGTCCGCCCTTCTATTTACACGAAAACTTTGCGAAAATTAACGATCACTTACTGAAGCTAGACAGGGTTGCAGCTGTTGACACGGAAAGGCAAATATTTGCCATGAAAATCTGTGGAGACACCTGCGGTAGTTAATACAACTAGAGTCACGTTGTCTAATAAAGTTATAACCATCCTTCGACCTCTGACATCTTTTGATAAATATTCTATTGTTCTGATTCTTGTTCCTGTGATTTCGTGCATATTCATCAAATTTGTATTGTTAATTCACAACGGTAACTATTATTATTATTGATTTATCTTTTCTCAATGGTGTCTATTAATTTTCATTCATCTGTTTACAATAGAAACTATTAATTTTCATTTCAGTTTTTGAAAAACTTTGTTTGCATTTGAGGATACTTTGTTCGCAAGCAATTTTTCTAGCATATTGGTTAAGGTCATGTTATTCAGTGGGAAGTTTTTCCA
The DNA here is from genome assembly GCA_032872475.1 of Leptopilina myrica (nomen nudum). NCBI lineage: Eukaryota > Metazoa > Arthropoda > Insecta > Hymenoptera > Figitidae > Leptopilina > Leptopilina myrica (nomen nudum). Next base: position 18,332,806 of record CM065463.1, read on the forward strand.
TAGTAAAGTAAATGGGGCACGTGACCACTGAATAACATAACCTTAAGAAAATTATTGGGAACACAGAAAAATGCGAGGTGTTAAAATAACACCAGAATGTATTAAAATAATCTGTAACAGTTTAATCCCTCTATAGGATTAAATTAACATCAAAAAGGATTAAAATAATCTATTTTGGTGTTATTTTTAACTATGAATCAAATTTTATTTTAAATAAAACACCAAAGCCAACGAATTGAGCAGGGAGAATAGTAAGTTAGTTACTAACTAACTTAGTAACATAGTTACTAAATTCAATTGTGTTAAAAATTTTTTTAAAATTCTCGTCAAAATTTCAATTTTCTTTATAAATAATAAATTTCTTCTCTGATATTCAATTATTTTCAAAAGTTTTCTAAAATTCCATAATTTTCAATATCTACTATTTCAATAAAATTTTTCAAAAGAATTCCATTATTAAAAGTAATTTAAATACAATTCTACGCAAATATTCAATTATTTTCATAAATAACAAAAAAAAATTACAGGAATTCAATTATTTACAAATTTTTTTAAATAAATTTCTTCGCAATAATTCAATTATTTTCATAAATAATAACATTTCTACAAGGATTTAATTATTTTTATAAATAATTGAAAATTATTTCATAAATGTGACGCGATCTGAAGAAAGGGACCTTAGCAGCAAATCACTTTAAGGTTATGTTAATCTTACCTATTTGTTGATTAAAAGTTTCTTTTTACTTTTTGCAAATTAAAATCAGTATTTATTAAATATTTCAGTTATAATGAAAACTTAATCATCAATAATTTATATTTTCATAGTTGATTCTCTTTTTTATTTTTATTTCAAAAATTGCAAACATAACCTACAATTTTTTTGCTTCTAAGGTCCCTTTCTTTAGATCGCGTCACAAATAATAAAACTCATTAGAGAATTTCAATTATTTGTAACATAGAAAATAAAAAGTGTTATTTTAACACTGAATTCGGTGTTAAAATAACACGCATCAAATTTAACACCAATTGTGGCGCTACTGTCTATGTCGTTTAACATTGGCTAATTTCACATGCAACAAAAACAACACCTAGTTTTTTCTGTGAATGCAATTTTAATCAAATTCCTCGAAGAATGTAATTATTCTTAAAAATCTAATTAAAATTCGTCCAAAGAATTTAATGATTTAAAAAATTTGTTGATAACATTTTTATGAGAATTTAATTTCAACAAACATGAAATTAAGAAAATATTTACCTTTTGTATTTAAATAATTGAATTCTCGTATAATTTACTGATAAAAATGGTTTTAAAAATGAATTTCAGTTAAAATTTTAGATTATAATTGAATATTTAAAAAAATATAGAGTGAACATTTTGGAAATAATTTAATTTTGAAATTAATATTTTTGAAAAAGTTTAATTGAATTTTTTGAATATTATTTGAAGTTTTTATTTTCTAATATGCATTTAATTAAAGAATTTAGGAATAATTGAAATTTCGTAAAATTGATTAATTAAATATTATTAAAAATAATAGATATAAAGTAAAATTGTAGTTAAAAATTTTTGAAAATAATATAATTGAATTGAAATAATGGAAATAATTTTGAAGAAGAAATCTGTCACTCCGAGTTGAATGTTTTATAGTTATATAAAAATGTAGTAAACTAAAATTTGATTCATTGTAAAAAATAACACCAAAATTGATTATTTTAATCTTTTTTGGTGTTAATTTAAACTGCAACACTTTTTGATACCTCACGATTTACTGTAAAAAGTCAGAGATTTTTATTAAAAGTACTGAAGAAAATTGAATTTTTAGAATTCATAAGAAAATTCTAGGAATAGCTTCCAAATTTCAGTTTTAATTGAATTCAGAAAAGCGCAAAAAAATTAATACAGTAACCTTTTAGTTTCGTTGTCTGTATGAAAACATAATTCAAGGACGTTTTAGTTTTGATTCCTGCACGAAAACTAAATTATTCTTTCATTCTTATTTAATTTCGAAGCCATCCCTGGAAAATTCTGAATTTTTGTATAGCCTCTCTCTATTTTTAACAATGAGGATAAATAATGAGAATCATGAAAACGATCTCCATACAATTATTTAATTTGATTTTAAGTAAGTATTATTTCTATCTATATTCAATGTAAATTTTGGATTCCAACAATTGCGAATGCCCATTACGGCAAATTGTTTTTATAGTGTAAACTATTTGTAGTCTTCATGAGAATTCTAATTAAGCTAAAACAGCTAGAAAGGAATTTTAAACAGGAATGTATTATATATTCATTTTAGTAATTGCAGCCAAAGTTTCGTTGTTGCATTAATTTTAACATTTAGTAAGTTCTGTTACTGTATAGCGCAAGAGAGAAAGAGGTTTCCATTATTTTTGTATTTGTATAATTCCAATTAAAATAGTTTATGTAAATAATTCCTGGATTTACGTAAGTAGATGTAATGTTTTGAAAGTGAAGGAAATATTTTCATTCTTGAAATTTTATTGGACTTTTTATAATTGATTCACTTTTGAAAATTAAATTTATCGAAAGTTTAGAGTTTACTTTTTTCGGCGAGAGTAAGTCTTAATCCATATTCTTCGTTGAAAATAATCTTGGAGTAGACCATTGAGAATCAAACGCCAATTTGCACCGACAGTTAGACGATTATTATGTAAATGCCGAGCTTTCGGCCGGCAAAGCCACCATTAGTTGGGATAGTGCCTGTGGGTCGCATACTACATTTAGCATTCAGGAGATTTTCTCTCAAGTCAAGTTTCTCTATTTCAGAAAAGTCTGTGTGTATATGCGCTGGTGTTCATTTTTTAAAATTAAAAATCTGGAAAAAGAATTTCGTATTCGGTTCGTTTTTTACACGTGCTGTTAAAAATGATTTTTCTTTGTTTAATGTTTGACTTTAAAGAACAATTGGAAACGATTTTGAAATTTCACTGCGCGGTTTACAAATTGCTCAAGCACGATTCTACTAGTACACTGGAGGCCAGTTTGGTTCGGTGAATAATGTCTAGCTGTAGGTATTGCTTTTTTTTTGTTTTACTTTTTTTTCATTTTCTCTTCCCCGTATCGTTTCCCTCCTTTCCGTCGGTTTGGTTTAATCGACGATTCACCGTTGAGCCTCGGGGATTTAGAGGGTGTCTCGAAATTGGATCGTACGCTTTGTCAAATCCAGTAGACTATGTGAATGTGTTGGTGTGCACGTATATCGGAAGCGAAGAACGAGTTATTGCTCGGTAAACTATAAGTTAAGTGATCCGTGCAAGAATATATATATGCATAGAGCTTCCTGTGAGAAAACTTATTTGATGAATAATTCACGGGATTGGCATTTTTTTTCAAATACTATATATTTCAAACGAAATTGTTGTTTTTGATGTATAATTGAAGTTCTGTATTGAGGAAAATAGTTGTTTTTGATAAAAAAAAAGAATGGTATCGTGATTTCTCCTTTTGGTGAAATTCGTATAAACATTGAGGATCCAGATTTGAACGTTTACGATCTAGATTTTACTGTTTAGTGCGTTTGTGGTACTATATCCTTTTAGTGGAATCTAGATTGTATACGGCGTAATCCATTTAGTTCCATATTAACATACAATCTAGATTGTGAATGGTACGATAAATGCAGTGTCACCTTTAATCTGGATTGTATGTGTGGTACAATATCCCTTAGAAATCCGATATCAAATATCAACGTAAGCCACGGTGAATTATGGATCTATTTTCGATACAAAATAACTACTTTTACTACAAGATCAGCGTAGTTACATAAAGTTTGAACATTCAAAAATTATGGTGCACTTGTTAAAAATTTTCTGTTTTTTTTTGTTATATCTACACGTGGAGAAAAGATTTGTTATACATGTTTGGAATACCTCGTGATTTATGTTAAGAGAATTTCTTGAATAGTGAATACCATGGACGTATGTACATTGGTAAATGATAATATGCAGCATCGTGCGTGAAGCATCTGCAATTGCGGCCACTGCACCCAACAGAATTCATTGGTTGTATCTGCATATTCCTGATAGAGCATTAGGGGTATTGCTGGTGGTCCAGGAATCGCTCAATAGGGAAACGGAACGTTCTGTCCTCGGTTCGGTTCAGTTCCGATAATGCGATTCATTTCAAAGCCTGGAATCGCTTAGCACAAATGTGATTCGCCCTTGATCCAGCTTTCAGGAAACTAGTCTCTATGATGAATGGACCAACTGTAAGCCAGTTTAATGTTTCATGCTTCCGAATGTTAATCGAAAGCCTAAAAACCAACGGAAGCTATAAGACTATTGTTATAATTATACTATATTGTTAAATGAACATACAATATTCCGTTTATGATGATGTATAATCTATATTCAAATTTTTCATCATTTTTTTCTCTTGTGAGTTATTTGATTTATATATTGTATATATATGATATTGAAGATAAAAAAATACTTCTATAGTGCTGTGTACTTTATTTTTTTATAGTTCTGATATATAGCTATTCTTCAAATGTTTTTCTTTTAGTGTCCATTGATGTAAAAATGCTGTGTACATCCGATATCATGAAATATAACCGCCATTGCGGAAAAGAGAGTTGGAGTAAACGGACGACCAATATATTGATTTCATAGTGTGAGGGACCAGAAGAGGGAGCATTGGCACCACTTTGCCCCACACAATACTAAATCTGCTCTGTTACTCACACTGCCCTTCTCTCCCCTTGCACTTTGTGTCTGGAAAAGAGAATATCCTTATATAGCCTCTTTTTTTCTTTTTCTGTGTACCAAGTATATATCCGTAATGTCGAAAGAAAAACCGAATCGAATCTTAGAAATCAAATTCCTATCGAGTATTCGATTTGATGAGTATTGATTTTGTAATAATGTTTCTTGCGATGAGAACAGTGGTGCTTGTATTATTTTTGCTTTAAGATGGAATGATAAACAGAAAAAGGGTGGATGTTGTTTTTGTTGCAGTTTATTTGAACCAATGTTAATGCGCATAGATGATTGCGCTCTCGTATTGTGTAGCGTCTCTGAAATTAGCATCGACGTCTAAGCGTAAAAAAATTATATTCCACGAGAGTCAAAACAAAAAAATGGAAATCCATTTTGTAACGTTTTTAGGTTTTAAAAATGTCCGCAGAAATTTTAACACCTAAATAGATTTGACGTTAAATTCAGGAATCTATAAAATGGTTTGAATTCTGTTTCATCAGTTGTGAGTAAATTTAACACTATTTGGTGCTAAAATTAAAAATCCTTTTTTTCGTGTGTAAAGAAGCAGAAATTGAAGAATTTACAAAGCTAACTTCATAGTAGAGTATTGGTAAATTTTTTAACCTCTATCTTATTTGTCGCAGTTAATCTTCTCCTTCAATCTTTTTTCCCATTCTCATGGGTAACATTTTTTTAGTCACAGTCTATTTCTGAGAAGAAAAAGGTTTTCCGTATATAAACCTTCCGAATATCTTTGTCATTCCCATTGAGAGTGATGTGATTTTTTTCCTTATAAGAGTTGAAAATATAATAAAGAAGAAATACTTGTTCGTATATAGGTATATACGTGCAAAGGGGAACTTGAGAATCTATTTGGAAATTTAGATGTCCTCGCATAATATTGAGACTATGATTCATGTTTAAAACTCTGGTTTTTTATTATAACTGCTGAGAGTGATATATTGTTAGGGGCAAAGGGATCGTTAATATAAAATCGCAAATTCTGTTTACTCTCATTACAAGTTAGTTTATTTCCATTACAATGCAGATTGTAAGCTATACACTGCTTTTGCTGTGTACTGCAACAAATTTACATCTCAATAAGAATAACATAAAATTTATCTTCCTGCGCATACATGGTTGCGTTGCATAGAAATAGAATCAACTTGTCAGAACAAGCACAAATTGTTGGTTGGATAATAACAATTTTGTTTTTAGGTTCAAATTTGTAGCAATGAATATATAACGGATAGGTTGTTTGTCCAACAAGAGGTTTATAATAGTTTATAATGGATTCAGTATTAATATGGATAGAAATCAGTGTTGTGGAAATATTCGAAATTATAAACATTGTAAAACATTCGAAACTAAAATTCTCTTTGTGTTTTTTCAATAAAAGATTTGAATTCTTAAAGTTCGACACTTAGGGTCGAAAACTATTTTTTTTCTTGATCATGGAAATGCCATCTTTATACATCCGGGATGTAAAACTGTTTAGCTAACTTTTACCGACATAAAACTTTTGAAAAATTGACCTAAATGTTTTGAGTTAGTAAATATGTTTTAACGCTCAACGTCGACGCTAAATTCAGGGACATAAAATATCTTATTTTTTGAAAAGAGATTACTTTTAGAATTCTTTATCCATTTCATTAGTCAGTATCAGATTGTACAGAAATATATCTTAGGAAAATTCTCTAATAGATTAGTAGCCATTGAAACTAGAGTGTTACATGAAAAGAAAATGGGTTAATCTTTTCGCAATATATGACACAAAGTATTTTTTCAATATTCTCGAAAAAATTTCGATATTAAGGGCAAGTTTGATGTAAGAGAAGTTTGTTTATATTAAAAGTAGACGCTAACTCTATAGGGACATAAATTATTTGAATTCATTTCAGTTTTATTTTTCCTTGAAACTTGCATTATTCCTGAAGTGCAGTAACTTTGGATTAAACCTCTATTTCCTCAAGTTTAAAAGAAAAAGCACTGAAGGGAAATTGTCTAATGGAATCAAAAGTGATTTTAGTGATTGAGTTTTGGATAATACAGGACGAAAGTAATATAGAGTTGAGAAAACAAAAATGGAACGGTAGGGGTAGATAGTGTCAGGTTTTGTTATCGGAACTAGATAGACATTTTGAAGGAAGGTACTGGAACATGACCTCAAAAGTAATTCTTTATACCTTGCTACCAACGTCAATACAATGACCTGACCTCATCTCGCATCCCTTCCTGACGATGATTAATGAAGAAACTGTGTGTTTCGATATTAAATTTCGGAATAATAGTTTTTTGTGCGAAAACTAATATGATCAACTGTTGCAGTTTGAAACATGAGAATACTGCTTTTCTATTTATCAACATGATACTATTTTCGGAATTTTTCGAATCAAAACTAATTTCTTTTTCATTCACATCTTGAAGTAAGTGATTAACTTTTTTTATTCCTCATAATGTCGTTCCCCTATTTTTTTTTGTTATGTATAAAACTAAAAAGTAAAATGTGAGTTGATATTACAGTTGTTTACAAGTTTGTTTTGGAACTTAAGACTTAAATGCGTCCAGTCCTCATCTTGAAAGTTTAAATAAGTCTCTCCTTTTCTTTCGAAGAAGCTGTTGCTTAGTTTGTAAGTCGTGAGAACTCGCCGATAAAAGTTACATCGTTTAGTGTTTTCTAAAAAGAAGGTCACCTCAATCTTCTCTTCATTTTCTCATTTTCACTCTTTGCTTTCTTTTCTCAACGAAAGAGGGAAGAAATGGAGAAAGAGAGAGAAAGGAAAAAAGTTCGTTTACTATCTATGTTAACGCCGGATTTAGCGATATCAGCTGCTTTAGCCGACAAACTATCGACTCGTTTTCTAACACAATGGTTCATCCTATAGCAACTCTTGGAGATGGAAGAAATATGTACCTTAAGCAAAAATCGATGTATTCTCCTGGAAATACGTGCCTATTATCTCCCCTGGCGCCATTTTCGCGAAGCGAAGAATTGACATTGATAAAAAAGCAATGAACCCTAAACTTATTATATTGAATTCAAATTTCGAATATCAACAATCGAGTTTATTATTCTTTTGTGTGAAGTTTGAGTTTTTGAGATTTAGCGAACGAGAGGGCAATATTCTTCGTCAATTTCTGTAACATAATAGTTTAAATTTTAGATGTTAGATTTTACTTTAAAGTATTAAAACATAAAGTTTAAAGTACACTATATTGGAAAGGTGTTACGTTGTTTAGAATGTATCAATCTTGTTAGAGAAACTTAAATTAATTCGTTCAAGATGTTGGTAGATTTGCTTTAGATTGTACTCCAAATGTACGAAGGATATAAACATAATTAATAAGGAACTTCTTGTGGAAATTGCAAATTTAATTGTATGTTTTTATGATTGTTGCTATTACTAAATTTTGTTGTTAGTGTAATGATTTGAATGTATACTTTTTTGAGCCTAATGCTACTAAAAGCTACTTTTCTGGACAAATAGTCAAATTTAGATTTTTAGTTTTTATATTTCCATTTAAAAACAGTGTTAAAAACTAAAATCGTTAATGAAAAACCACTGCCAATAAGATAATAGGAAATAATTTTACCGACATTTACTCTATCAATAGTGACTGATTAGAAATTGTGTTTAACCTTTAAATTCCCCGTTTTTCCCGGTTTTATTTTCTCATCAAATTTTCATTTATTTCACTGAGAAAACATTATACTCGTTTCAAGTAAAAAAATAATTTTAAGTGATTTTGTTTCATTGAAATTAGTTTGTAAGGTTAATTCTAATATATAAAAAATATTTACTGCTTTGATTCAAAAATAATTTTTGTTTGAATACTTATGTTTAATTCAAACATATTTTATGTTTTGGTTTAAACAAAAAATATGTTTAAAAATTTTATGTTTGATTCAATCTTAAAAGTTGATAGTAAATAATTTAAAATCAACTATAAATTATGTTTGAATTAAATATATTATTTTTGTAAATGAACTAAAAAATATGTTAGAATTAAACTTAAATTTGTTTGACTGTATAGCAAAGATATTTTAAGTTTGGTTTAAACAAAATATGTTTGAATCAAATAAATCGTTTTCTCAGTGTTCATTTCGAACATAAATCTACAATTTGGAAAATAATTTAATTAAACAAAGAATTTTTTCAATTCTTCAAAAAAAATCTTGTCTCTTCATAACTACAATTGAAAATTTGATTAATTTAATTTCATTAAAATTTATTGATACTAATTGAATTTTTGCAAAAAATTTTACTATTTATAAAAGTAACTGAATCCTTTAAAAGAATGTTATTACATATTTATGGAAATAATTAAATGTTTGCGTAGAATTTTATTAAAATTTTTGAAAATAATTCAATTGTAGAGAACAATTTAATTATTTATAAAGATAATTAAAATGTTGGAGAATTTCAAAAAAATGTTAAACATAATTGAATTTCTGCGGAGAATTTTATTACTTTTGAAAATAATTGAATTTTTTTTAATTTTATGGAATTTCATAAAAATAATTGAATTCTTGTGAGGAATATTTTTCAAAAATAATACATATTTAAAAGAATTTAGTAAATCGGAAAAATTTTGGTATTTATGAAAATAATTGAAATAATTGAATTCCTTAGGCAAAATTTAATCAAATTTTTAAAAATAATTGCATTCTTTGACGATTTTGAATAAAATATCCCGCGTGGAAATGAAAGTTTGGGCGAAATCCAGCAAAGTATGGGAAAGCTTGGCAAAATTCGGCAAAGCTTGGCAAAGTGTGGCTAATGAGCGTTTCCCAAGCTTTGGAATGTACATGATTTACAACGATTATTAAAGTACGCGGACACTCAGGAAAAGTACAAAAACAAAAAAATAGGTACAGGAGAATAAAAAATTTATTATTTTTTTCTTATTTCTTTGGAAAGTAAAAAATCTCAATTTCTGGAGCTTGGCAAAGTTCGGCTAAAGTCGGCAAAGTATGGGAGAGTGAAAAATTTATTATTTTGTTCTTATTTTTTTGAAAAATGAAAAATCTCAATTTCTGGAGCTTGGCAAAGTTCAGCAAAAGTCGGCAAAGTGTGGGAGAGTAAAAAATTTATTTTTTTGTTCTTATTTTTTTGAAAAATGAAAAATCTCAATTTCTGGAGCTTGGCAAAGTTCGGCAAAAGTCGGCAAAGTGTGGGAGAGTGAAAAATTTATTATTTTTTTCTTATTTTTTTGAAAAATGAAAAATTTTAATTTCTGGAGCTTGGCAAAGTTCGGCAAAAGTCGGCAAAGTGTGGGAGAATGAATAATTTATTATTTTTTTCTTATTTTTTTGAAAAATGAAAAATTTTAATTTCTGGAGCTTGGCAAAGTTCGGCAAAAGTCGGCAAAGTGTGGGAGAATGAAAAATTTATTATTTTTTTCTTATTTTTTTTTAAAAATAAAAAATCTTAATTTCTGGAGCTTGGCAAAGTTCGGCAAAATTCGTCAAAGTGTGGGAGAGTAAAAATTGATTTTTTTGTTCTTATTTTTTTGAAAAATGAAAAATCTCAATTTCTGGAGCTTGGCAAAGTTCGGCAGAAGTCGGCAAAGTGTGGGAGAGTAAAAAATTTATTTTTTTGTTCTTATTTTTTTGAAAAATGAAAAATCTCAATTTCTGGAGCTTGGCAAAGTTCGGCAAAAGTCGGCAAAGTGTGGGAGAGTGAAAAATTTATTATTTTTTTCTTATTTTTTTGAAAAATGAAAAATTTTAATTTCTGGAGCTTGGCAAAGTTCGGCAAAAGTCGGCAAAGTGTGGGAGAATGAAAAATTTATTATTTTTTTCTTATTTTTTTGAAAAATGAAAAATATCAATTTCTGGAGCTTGGCAAAGTTCGGCAAAAGTCGGCAAAGTGTGGGAGAATGAAAAATTTATTATTTTTTTCTTATTTTTTTTTAAAAATAAAAAATCTTAATTTCTGGAGCTTGGCAAAGTTCGGCAAAAGTCGGCAAAGTGTGGGAGAATGAAAAATTTATTATTTTTTTCTTATTTTTTTGAAAAATGAAAAATCTCAATTTCTGGAGCTTGGCAAAGTTTGGCAAAAGTCGGCAAAGTGTGGGAGAATGAAAAATTTATTATTTTTTTCTTATTTTTTTGAAAAATGAAAAATTTTAATTTCTGGAGCTTGGCAAAGTTCGGCAAAAGTCGGCAAAGTTTGGGAGAATGAAAAATTTATTATTTTTTTCTTATTTTTTTGAAAAATGAAAAATTTTAATTTCTGGAGCTTGGCAAAGTTCGGCAAAAGTCGGCAAAGTGTGGGAGAATGAAAAATTTATTATTTTTTTCTTATTTTTTTGAAAAATGAAAAATTTTAATTTCTGGAGCTTGGCAAAGTTCGGCAAAAGTCGGCAAAGTGTGGGAGAATGAAAAATTTATTATTTTTTTCTTATTTTTTTTTAAAAATAAAAAATCTTAATTTCTGGAGCTTGGCAAAGTTCGGCAAAAGTCGGCAAAGTGTGGGAGAATGAAAAATTTATTATTTTTTTCTTATTTTTTTGAAAAATGAAAAATCTCAATTTCTGGAGCTTGGCAAAGTTTGGCAAAAGTCGGCAAAGTGTGGGAGAATGAAAAATTTATTATTTTTTTCTTATTTTTTTGAAAAATGAAAAATCTCAATTTCTGGAGCTTGGCAAAGTTTGGCAAAAGTCGGCAAAGTGTGGGAGAGTGAAAAATTTATTATTTTATTCTTATTTTTTTGAAAAATGAAAAATTTTAATTTCTGGAGCTTGGCAAAGTTCGGCAAAAGTCGGCAAAGTGTGGGAGAGTAAAAAATTTATTTTTTTGTTCTTATTTTTTTGAAAAATGAAAAATCTCAATTTCTGGAGCTTGGCAAAGTTCGGCAAAAGTCGGCAAAGTGTGGGAGAATGAAAAATTTATTATTTTTTTCTTATTTTTTTTTAAAAATAAAAAATCTTAATTTCTGGAGCTTGGCAAAGTTCGGCAAAATTCGGCAAAGTGTGGGAGAGTAAAAATTTATTTTTTTGTTCTTATTTTTTTGAAAAATGAAAAATCTCAATTTCTGGAGCTTGGCAAAGTTCGGCAGAAGTCGGCAAAGTGTGGGAGAGTAAAAAATTTATTTTTTTGTTCTTATTTTTTTGAAAAATGAAAAATCTCAATTTCTGGAGCTTGGCAAAGTTTGGCAAAAGTCGGCAAAGTGTGGGAGAGTGAAAAATTTATTATTTTATTCTTATTTTTTTGAAAAATGAAAAATTTTAATTTCTGGAGCTTGGCAAAGTTCGGCAAAAGTCGGCAAAGTGTGGGAGAGTGAAAAACCAATTTTATTTTTATAATTTTTTTGGAAAATGAAAAATCTCAATTTCTGGAGCTTGGCAAAGTTCGGCAAAAGTCGGCAAAGTGTGGGAGAATGAAAAATTTATTATTTTGTTCTTATTTTTTTGAAAAATGAAAAATCTCAATTTCTGGAGCTTGGCATAGTTCGGCAAAAGTCGGCAAAGTGTGGGAGAGTGAAAAACCAATTTTATTTTTATAATTTTTTTGAAAAATGAAAAATCTCAATTTCTGGAGCTTGGCAAAGTTCGGCAAAAGTCGGCAAAAATCATACTTTGCCGACTTTTGCCGTATTTTGCCAGGCTCCAGAAATTAAAATTTTTAATTTAAAAAAAAAAGAAAGAAATAACAAATTTTTCATTCTCCCACACTTTGCTGACTTAAGCCGAACTTTGCCAAGCTCCAGAAATTAAGATTTTTTATTTTTCAAGAAAATAAGAAAAAAATAATAAATTTTTCATTCTCCCACACTGTGCCGACTTTTGCCGAACTTTGCCAAGCTCCAGAAATTAAAATTTTTCATTTTTCAAAAAAATAAGAACAAAAAAATAAATTTTTTACTCTCCCACACTTTGCCGACTTTTGCCGAACTTTGCCAAGCTCCAGAAATTGAGATTTTTCATTTTTCAAAAAAATAAGAACAAAATAATAAATTTTTCACTCTCCCATACTTTGCCGACTTTAGCCGAACTTTGCCAAGCTTCAGAAATTGAGATTTTTTACTTTCCAAAGAAATAAGAAAAAAATAATAAATTTTTTATTCTCCTGTACCTATTTTTTTGTTTTTGTACTTTTCCTGAGTGTCCGCGTACTTTAATAATCGTTGTAAATCATGCACATTCCAAAGCTTGGGTAACGCTCATTAGCCACACTTTGCCAAGCTTTGCCGAATTTTGCCAAGCTTTCCCATACTTTGCTGGATTTCGCCCAAGCTTCCTCTTCCACGCGGGATTGTATTAAACATAATTCCATTTCTGCAATGAGTTTTATTATTTATGAAAATAATTGAATTATTGCGAGGATTTTATAAAAAAAAGTTTGAAATAATTGATTTTAAAAAAAAATATTTAGATAAACTCTATTTTTAATAATTCAATTCCTATGAAATTTTCATTCTTTTAGAAAATAATTGAATACTTTTTGGAAATTTTATTAAAATAGTAGACATACAAATTATTTAATTAAGAAAAATTTTTGAAAATAATTGAATTATTGTGGTGAATATAAATGAATTTTTGTTATTTATAAAAATAATTGAACTTTTACAATGAATTTTAATAATATTCCAAAAAGTAATTTTTTTGTCCAAGTTTTACTATTTAAGAAAATAATTGAATGTACTGCGAATAAATTTTTAAAAATAAAATTATAATTATACGCTGACTAACTTTCCTTGATTATTTAGAAAAATTTAAAAAAAAATATGTAAATGAAGTAAATAATTTTTAATAGAATGTAAAAAAATTTCAATTACATCAAAAATTTTCAATTATTTGTTTATAAAAATTAAATTATCTTGAAATAACAGAATTAAAAAATTTTATTTTTCGGTTTAAAAAAAAATTGCGAAAGTTCAATTTTATTAAAAAATTTAAAGTGTGTATTTTTTTTTAAATTAACTAATAAAAATTTTAATTATTAATCTTCGCACTAAGAAACGTGAATACATTAGAATGTGACTCCTTATAAAATTTAATTATTTATCAATTATTAAATTAAAATACTTTGAAAATTCGTTTTTTTTAAAAAGTTTTTAATGAAATTCTTTAATTCTTTTTTTTGGCATCGAGGCTACTTTTTCCTACTTTTTTTAAACTTATAATTGAGTGCGAAGCCTGCAATACCTGTCCGTGTTTTATTTAGTGAACCCTCCTGACTATTGTATTAGTTTCTCATTTGCTTTTGTTTACTATTTTAGAAATGGGTGTAAAAACTAAAAATGCTTTCTTTTTCTATTTTATAGAATTCTGGAATGCATAAGGCGAAGGAAAAAGGTTTTGTTGCGCAAACCGGACGTGGATCGGAGGTGTCCGGTTCGAGGGTGAATAACGAAGAAGGTCGAGCCGCTTTTGAGCGGTTCGAAGGTCGGTGAGCACCGCGACGGGGCGAGCAACCCCGTTGCCTCGGTCAGCGTTTAGCCAATCTTGTTTCTGCCACTGTCGCCGAACAACAGAACAGGTTAGTCGAATTTCTTTTAAGCACGATAATTGTCCTATATATTTTATGAAACATAGGCAATTCAGTCATCCTAATGTCTAGTTTGCCTTCGTTAGGTCGACCTAATCTCCGTTGACAAATTTTTTGTCACGCCATTGACACTCTAGGTAAAATTGACCCAAACTATATCGCTATATGGAATTTAATACCACTTGAGTCTATGTTTTGAAATAAAATTGTAACGCGATCTGAAGAAAGGGACCTTAGAAGCAAATCACTTTTAGGTTATGTTAGTGAAACTTTTTTGTTGATTAAAAGTTTCTTTTTACTTTTTACAAATCAAAATCAGTGTTTATTGAATATTTTAGTTGTAATGAAAAGTTTAAGATTAATAATTACAATTGACAGTTGATCCTTTTCTTGTATTTTCATTTTAAAAATTGCAAACATAACCTAACATTTTTTTCTTCTAAGGTCCCTTTCTTCAGATCGCGTCACAATTGTAATTATACTTTGAAAAATCTCTATAAAAATCTATCTATGATTAAATATAGAGAATTTAAATAATTCGACATATTGTGTCCCTATTGGGATGTTTTTTGATCAGGAGATATTATTTTTATTAAAAAGAATTATTCAACGTTAGTATTGCAGTATGTGTTAAAAAAGATAATTATACAAACGTGTGTTCTTGCGTCGAAATGAAATATAGGTTAAATGAAAATTTTATTACTAAATTTATTACCTATGTCGTGCGATAATTCAAAAATGCCACTTTCATGAGGAATGAAATTTGGGAAATTATGAAAAATGGTAATTTGTGTTAATGAAGATTAGATTAACTTTTGCGAAATTCACGTATGAAGAAAAATTCAGTAATGTGATAATTTAAAGATTAAATTATTATGATTAATATCGTTTCGGAAACGTGGAAATAAATTTCGGGATAAATAAACATTAAAGAGGAGGAGAGATGAATTTACAATTGCAACACACGGGAAATACTGTAATTGGGATGAAAATAGGAAATTGTTTTTGAAAAAAATGAATAAGTGTGTTGGTTTGAATTTAGAAATTCAAAAGTGCGACTAATTCAGATTTAGAGAACTTTTACTCTATTAGCGAAATTTTTTTAGTTGTTGATCTTTTACCTTCAATAAATATTTAAATTCGTGACTTGGCATTGTCACCATATCTTTGATGTTGAATGGAATTTTTTTTTTCATTTCATTATTTGAGAATGTTTCGAATTTGAAATTTGGTTCGTTTGTAGAGTCTGTAGTGGAGGACACATCGAATCTCTGCGGAAATCAGGTTTGACAGTCAATCAGAGCAATGACAAAGTGAATCAGTTAATCGAATTTTTTTCTGTCACCTCGTTTAGTTTGTACAATTGAGATTTGATATTGGATTTATCTTCATAGTAGACCTCCCAGTTGCAACTGGCTCTTCATTACCATAGTTTTTGCGAAGATTTACGAAAAAAAAATCCTTTCGATTGATGTTGAATTTTGGAAAAATTGATGGATTTTTCATCTTGTCAAACATTGTTTTTGGCTAGATCCATCAAAAAAATTGCTTTTAATTACCTAATACGAATCATTCTTGCAAATTTGTGTGCTTTTTTATTTGGTCTGTTCAATAGTTCATATTTTGAAAAGAAATAGAGTAAAATAAAATTTTTAATTTTAATAATATTTATGTGTATTATATAGATTTGATAACAATTGTTTGGATCAATTAATGAAAAAGTTATTCTCTAAAATTAAATTAGTAGAATTTGTGTATTTACTTTTAGTTTATGAAGCAGTTAAATCTTTCAAAATTAGTGATTTAATCAGTGAATATCCTAGCAGCAGAAGAAAAACCAACATAGCTTTTAAATTTGACTGATAAATTCTTAAATTTGCAGGGCTCGGATTGTGCGACTTTTTCTACTTTTTTCGACTTTTCTAAGGAAATGCGACTAATCGACTTTTTCAATATTTTTTTTTAGTAAAATACGACTGAAATTTTTAAAATTTTCAGTAATTAAAGTTAAAGAAAAAAGTTTTAGTCAAAAAAATGTTCTGTTAAATTTATTTACAAATTTCTTTCAAATTTTTCAAAAAAAAACATGAATAACTTCTTTTTTAAATAAATATTTAATTATTATTTTTCCATAAGAATTAAAATTCTTCAGAAGATTCAAATTCAAATCTTTTTAAAATTAAACTATATATAAAAAATTGTTCTAAAACATGACCGAGTGAGAAAATCACTATTATATATTATAAGATTTTATAAAAAAAAGAATTTGAAAATAATTGAATTTCTAGGATGAATTTTTTTATTTATAAAGATAATTAAAATATTGATAATAATTTTATTAAAATTCTTTCCAAATAATTGAATTTCAGAGAAAAATTTGATTATTTATAAGGATAATTGAAATTTTGAACAGATTTTTTTTTAAATGTTTAAAAGTAATTAAATTTTGAAGAACAATTTTGATATTTTTAAAAATAATTGAAATAGTGGAGAGAATTTAAAAAATTTTGAAAATAATTGATTTTCTGCGATGAATTTTCTTATTTTTTAAGATAATTGAATTTTGCAAAGAATTTTATCAGAACCTTTGAAAATAATTAAATTTTCATGATGAATTTTATTATTTATAAAGATAATGATAATTTTGACGAGAAATTGAAAAAAATTTTTTTAAATTATTGAATTTCTGCGAAGAATTTGATTACTTTAGAAAATAAATGAATTTCGAGGATGAATTTTATTATTTATAAAGATAATTGAATTTTTGAACATATTTTTTTTAAATGTTTAAAAGTAATTGAATTTTGAAGAAGAATTTTGATATTTATAAAGATAATTGAAATTATGACAGGCATTTTATTAAATTTTTTTTTAAATAATTGAATTTTGGAAAAGAATTTTATTATTTATAAAAATAATTGAAATTTTGAACAGATTTAAAAAAAAATGTTAAAAATACCTGATTAAATTTTTGCCATAGATTTTATTAAATTTTATTAAATATTATTCTAGATTGTTTGATGTTAAAGTATGTGTTGGCGAGAAATGTAATTTTTTTTTTACAATTTTGACAATTTCGTGTTTCCTTTTTGGCGTTGTTTTCCTAAAATTTCATTCGACTTTTTTGGAAATTTTATGCAACTTTTCGTGACTTTTGTTGTGAATTTATGCGACTAAAGCGACTTTTTTTTAATCTTAAAGACGATCTGAGCCCTGAATTTGGTGATGAATGTAATATTTTTATACAACTGATTGAATCAGTATAATATTAATTATCAGTAAAATAGTTAGGACAAATGATAAATTATCAGCAACATGGTTTACTAATTCAGAATATTTTTTGTTAATAATAATTACTAATAATATTTAGCAATAATTTTTACTATGAGTGTGATTGTATTTTCAGGATTAAAGCTTTTCTTAAACAAAAATGTTCTTGAAAAAAGTGCTTCTTCTAAAAGTGTGTGAATAACATTATTAGAGATTTTTCTTTGACGTATTAAGAAGTGAATTTAAGAAAATTTTTTCCCTTTTTTTTGATAAATTGTTGAAGAATGTGCACATTTTAGGAATTCAGCTGAGCCATGGTGCACTTAACTCGGTAAATCGAGTGACTCGGTATTTTGTGCAATCTGAGAGAGCCGCGACCTCCCTTAAAAGAGTTTTCTGAGAAGGGTTTTCAAAGAATGGAAAAAAGTGAACGAGAAAGTTGAAATACTTTGTAGCAGGGAAGTTTTCGACTGTTCGCTGGTTATGGTTCTCATATATAGGAAGAGTGACATGAACTAGAAGGGGAATGGATATAAAGCAAATTGATGACGAGGGTTGAAAACTGGGGTATGAGGATAAATGCGGAAGTTTATAAGGGTACAGGGTTTTAGTAATATATATGTATATAGACGTCGAGAGGGAGAGAGAGAGAGAGAGAGAGAGAGAGAGAAGATTCTCTCTTTCTCTCTTCATTCTAATTGTTTACGAATTTCTTGTTAATTATAGAAAGATTCAAGTTTTAGAGTAGATAGAGAATGAGGATCGAATAACTATTTTGTTTCAACTACTCTACTCATATTTAACTTAGTCAATTTACACCCAGGATGAGGAAAAAGCATCGTTCGCCTTTGCGCGCGCTTTCCCAAACGAATGCAATTTCACTTATTTCCTCTCATTTCCGAAGTTCGTGCCAACTTTCATAAAACTCCAATAATGTCTAACTTTAAAAAAAACAGCTATAATTAACTGGAAACAATTCTTCTTTTACTCTATATATTTACAAATTTATTGTTTCAAATTGTTTAGCATTTTTAAATAATAATAATAATAATAAAAAAGTATAAAGTAGGTTGTAAAATGGAGTGTGTAAAAACTTTTTCTTAACTCTTGTATTTAAATATTGTTTTTATTTATCTGCTTTTTTTCTTTTTTTCTCTTTAATACTTGGAAATTTATATTGAAGCAAGAAAGGAGAGATTTATTTTTACGGACTTTTTCTCGTCCTAAAAAAAGTTTAATATTGAAAGTTATTTCCTATCTTTTAAAGATTCTTCACACACCTGTGACTCCAAAAAAAAGTAGTGACAAATATTTTTCCTGAGATTAGTTATCTTGGTTATTTTTTTTTTTTGAAGTTTCAATATATATGCATGATAGTGATTTCTTGGTTACATATATTATAAAGAATTTTGTGATTTTTAGTATGAGATGGAAGGTTTTTGAAAGATGTGCGGAAAAAAGGATTAAAGTGCATTGCGTCAACATGAAATGAAATGACAAAAAAGGATTTTCTACTTTCTTCCTCTCATTCGTCTTTTGTCTTTTCTCTGACACTATTGCAATGACGACGCTTGTGCATTTCTTCAAATTCATTTCTTAGATTCATTTTGAATGTGCATGAGTTGAGAACTTTCTCAGAGCGCTCATCTCATTTTCTAGATAAAATATAAAAGTAAAAGCAGCTATTTCTCTTTGAATCTTTTACTTTGGCTAGACTAGAAAAAAAAATGTTTCATTCGTGGAAAATAATTTTCTTTTCTATAATTTAATTGTTATTGATTATAATGGTTATTTTTACCATTTTCAAAATAAAAAAGAAAAGTGTAAACAAAATTTCTCCTCTGTAAATCTGATGTGCTCTCTAAATTTGAATTAGTAAAAATAATGTGCGGTAAATATTGGTCTATTAATTTTTTCCACGCAAAAAAGTATTTATTTCCATTTGTAAACAATGTTTTACGAGCAATTTTTTGTTGTCGGAATTTTTAATCAGTATATACGAACATGAAATTATACATAAAAGTTCTCCTCCCATTTTATAGTATAAATGAAGCTTTAACAAGTTGATTATTAATTTACATGGGGAATATGTTAATTTAAAATAGAGCAAGAGGAGGAGGAGGTGAATTGGGGGTAGGGGGCATTTAATTAATTTCAGCAATGGTTATTGAATTGGAAAATATTTGTAGTTGAATTTTTGAGGTTGGGAATTTAATTTAAAGAGGATGATGTTTCGATTGAATATTAATGATGCATCGTAAGGTTATATCATGGTAATTCTCGCGTAAATTCATGAGCTAAATTAACGTCACGTGTTCTCAGTATGCGCTATATGTATGTATGTATGCATGTATATGGGATGGTGGTGGCTGTGATAATTTTGCGTGACTTCGATATATATGAAATTCCCTTGTTCTGCTGATTCGTACTTTATGGCACATACACGGATGGCGTATTTCTCTGTTCTCTGGTTACGAGAATGAGTCACAGAGTAACGTTACCCTATTCTCCGTTGTCATGTCCATGCTCATATGATGCGCTTATAAATGTCCCACAGGACAAGAAATATGTATATGTACGTCATTCTATATTTGATATTGCCTCTGCACATTCTAATAAGGTCAACTGCACATCTAAAACAGAAACTCTCAAGTTGATATTTTAATCATATTTTATAAACAAAATGCAACTTCATCCTCTATATTCCTTTTACGACCTAGACCTTTGCATACATTATAATCTGCAGTGTACTCGAGTCACTGTAATTAACATGAAATTGCTTTATGATAATTTTAACCGTAAAAGTAATATATAAATATGTAATGTAATTATTATTAAAATATATACTAATTTTTTTTTAATGTAAAATTATTATTTAACAAATTTTTATTTTTTCTTGATATTTTATTAAGGGTTATTTGGCTTTTTTAAAAATATTTTCTTTAAATCTTTTATTTTATTTTAATGTTTTATTTCCTAACTTTTTTCTTCCTTTTTTGACACAATATTTACGTTTCAGGGTTGCCACTTGTCAGGAAAGTCAGAAAATTCAGGGAAAAGTAAGGAATTTTTAATAAAAGGACTAAAAAATTGCATTTTTAGAATCAATTTTGTTTTAATTTGAGATTTTAGAAAATTTCAATTTTCAATTAATTTCATTAGAAATTTTAAAGAACTTAGAGTTTGGAAAAATCTTATTAATTCAAATGACTTTTGAAATTAGTTGAATTTTATAATATACATTTAGTAAATTATTAAAAATAATTTATTTATAGAAGAATTAGAGTTCAAAATACTAAAAAAATCGAATTTTTCAGAAGTTACAAATTATTGCAGAAATCGAATTACTATCAAAAAGTAATAAAATTCTTCGCAGAAATTCAATAATTGAATTTAAAAAGTTTTAAAAATTCTCATAAAAATTCCAATCATCTTCTCCGAAATTCAATTATTTTCAATAATTTTTAAAACATTCTTGGCAATATTTCAATTATTTTCCTAAAATTCTCCTCAATTCAATAATTTTCAATATCTATACTTGTAAAAAAAATTTTTTCAAAAGAAATTAATTATTTTTAATATAATTTTAATTGGATTTCTCGAAAAGTATAATTATTTTAAACCATTTTATTAAAATTCTTATAAGGATTTTAGCAATTTAAAAATTTGATAATAATAATATAACTCTTTATAAGGATTAAAATTTAAAAAATATTTATTTATTTAATAAATTGTTCACTTTTGTATTTAAATAATTGAATTATCGTAGAATTTTTAGATAAAAATTAATTTAAAATGAATTTTAGTTAAAATAATTAAATTCCTCGAAAAATATAAATATCCTCAAGAATTTTTTTAAAAGTCTTCGAACGATTTAGACAATTTAAAAATTTGATAATAAAATTCTTTATGAGAATTAAAATTTAAAAAACATTTAATTATTCAATAAATTGTTCACTTTTGTATTTAAATAATTGAATTCTCGTAGAATTTTTTCATAAAAATTATTTTAAAAATGAATTTTAGTTAAAACATTAGATAATAATTGCATCTGAAAAGCATTATAGCATGAATTTTTAGAAATAATTGAATTTTGTAAAGGTTCCACATTAAAGTCTTTTAAGATTGTAATATTTTCTTCTTTTGACTAACAATTCTGTAGAATTAATTTGTTTGCAAATGTTTAATTGGATTTTTTTCAATTATTTAAAGTTTTTATTTTCTAATATGGTTAATTGAAGAATTTCCGAATAATCGCAATTTCTTAAAATTGAATTATAAACAAATATATTTAAAAATTCTCAAAGAAATTTTGCCAAAATTATTAAAAATAAGTGATTTATATAAGAATTTTAGTGAAAAATTCTAGAAAACAAAAATTGAATGTAATGATAAAAATATTTTTTAAAAAATGACAATAACAATATTCTTATATAATATAAAATAATGATTTTATCACACCGTCATTTTTAATAATTCTTATAAGTTAATAAATTTCAAAAAGGTTTGAATTTGAAATTTTTTAAAATCTTAATTTCTATGAAAAAATAATAAGAATTAAATATTTATTAAAAAAAAAAGAAGTGGATGTTTTTGAATAATTTTACAATTTAAGAAATTTGTAAATGAATGTATAATAGAACATTTTTTTTATATCCTTCGAGAAACTGTGAATATTTTATTTAACTCTTGTTCCTTATTTAATATTTCATTTAAAGATTCATTCACCTAAAATTGTTTAATCCATTTTGTCATTAAAATCCAATTAGAGACTTGTTTCAACTTGCGTATAAATAAAAAAGTTTTGATGTTCTAAAATTTATATAATTTTATAGTATAATTTTAACAAAAGAGAGAGATATATATTCGATTCGCTTTTCGGACACACATTTTGGAATAATTTTTGTCGATTAATTTGTAGTTTAACAAAAACATTGTGATTGATTGATTGTGAATTCATTAATTAAAACATGAGTCCCAGTTGTGTAATTATTGAACAATGAAATGTGATTGATTTTCACGTACATTTACAATTCACTTTATTTGCGAATAATCGCTTTGGTATAATTAATTAGCCAGATTGAAATGTCTAATAATGTTTTCTTAATGCCTCGAATTCTTTTTCATCCGATGAGTATAGAAATTCTCGGTTTTTTCTATTTTTTTATTTTCTTCAACATTCCCGAACTCGTTGTGTTGTACATTCTACAGATTTAAGGTTTTCCTTTTCCAGCCATTTCAATAGGTTCTATTTTGTTTTCTCGCTATTTTTGCTGCATCTTGTATATATATATATATAAAGAGTAAGAGAGAAAGCGTATTCTGAATTCCAAGGCAGAATCGAGGAATTGCTCATGATTATTGGTGTTTTTTTTGTTGGGAATCGAAAAAACGTAATCATTAGTCTGGATGACAAATGTGATTGCTATGGAAATGATAATGAATTTTATATTTTTGATTGTAAGGTACTTTATTTTAGTCTTGTGTTCAATTTTTGAAGTGGAAAAAAAGTTTATGTTTTTTAATATAAACTATTTAATGTCAGGGAATTTTATAAAAATTGAAAAAACCTTGAAAAGTCAGGGAATTTCGATCGAAATCCTGGAAAATTGTTGTTTTCTAATTGTATTTATTCTTGAAATCTAATTTTACTTCAATATTCAATTCAATTATTTCCAAAAATAATATAATTCTTCGCAAAAATTCAGTTATGTTTGAAAATTTACAAAAATGCATGTCAAAATTATAAATTTTCATTTAAAATTTAAATTTTCTTTATAAATAATAAAATTTTTCTCCGAAATTCAATTATTTTCGAAAATTTTAATAAAATTCTTGTTCTGAATTTCAATTATTTTAAATATACAAAATTTTCATCAAATTTCTTGAAAAATGAAATTATTGTTAAATTTTTGAAAAATTTGTCTCTTGACAATAAATAATAATAATAATAATAATAATAATAATAATAATAATAATAATAGTTATGTTTAATGATAAAAAACAAAATAACTAAATTTTGAGAAAATTCTTTATGAAATTTAATTTTAAGAAACATTTAATTATTATTTAACAAATTGTTCACTTTTATAGTTAAATAATTGATTTGATTACAAATTGAAAATATGTAGAATTTTCTAATAAATATTGATCTAGAAATAAATTTCATTTAAAATTTTGGATTATAATTGAATATCATATTCAAAAATATTTATTTACTAGAAAATTCTACGAGAATTCATTTATTTAAGTGTAAAAATAAAGATTTTATTAAATAATTGAACTTTATCAACAAATTTTTAAATATTAATTGATTGCATTTATAAAATTTTAATAGAATTTAAGAAGATTCATTTTTCGATAAATTTGATGAAACCTTTGTATATTAAAAATAATTGTAATTCTGTCAAGAATTTTATTAAAATTGTTGAAAATAACTGAATTTCGGGGAAAAATTATATTATTTAGGTATAAATGTAATTTAAATTTTGACGGGAATTTTTGGCAATTTTTGAACATAAATGGATTTTTGCGAAGAATTACGTTACATTTGAAAATAATTGAATTCTTGAAACTAATTTTATTGAAATTTCTTTTTAAATAATTGAATTGTTTTGTGAAATTTTATTGAAATAGTAGACATGAAAAATAATTGAAGTTTGCACCCAGAGAAATGGTATATTTGTCTCAGAATCAACTCGACTTTTTATTTGTTTTAAATAAATTTTATTTGGTTTAAATAACATTTTATTTGACTCAAATATATGTTTTATTTATGCTAAATAAAATTTTTATTTGAAACAAATAAAAAGTCTAGTTGGTTCTGAGATAAATATACGTTTATTTAAGTCAAATAAAATATATTTGGTTTAAATAATATTTTTCTCTGGGTGTGAGAAATTTTTGAAATTAACTAATTTTCTACGAAGAATTTATTAAAATTATTTTTAAAAAAGCTGAATTTTCACATACCTAAGAATTTCACTGGGATTTTTGAGAATAATTAAATTGTTTGAGAAATAAATAATAGAAGATAAAAGAAAAATTTTTTAAATTTTAATTTCTATATGAAAAAAGAAGAATGATTAAATGTTTATTGAAAAATGAAGTTATTGATGTTTTACAATAATTTTCTAATTAATAATAAATCTAGTTTTGAAAACCTGGAAAAATTCCGTTTCTTAAACTGGAAAACCTGGAAAAGTCAGGAGATTTGAAACGGGTAAAAGTGTGGCAACCCTGCTGTTGTAAAAAAGAAAGTAAATAGCATCGGTAGTAATCATGTTATAAGGAAAAGTAAATATTTGTTTTAATTTGTTTTCTTATAATTTTTTAAGAGTAACTTTATACTAGAATTTTCTGTAACGCAAAAATTTCATATATATTCGAGCATTTTGTGATTGTTTAGAGAATTTCTTAGACAATTTTGTATATGTATCTAGTTGAAAAAAGAGGGGAAAAAAATTGGTGAAGTTGAGAAGATCGATAAGTAGTGTATAGGATGGCTTTGGATTGGATGTGTTTATAGGACAGTCGAGGGTGATCGGAGGAGTCAGACGACTCCCCTGTAGTTCTTATCACGACGGGGGGTTTTTTTCTCCTTTATACGATTTCAGCAGTAGTCGGACAATCAGCAAAGCTCGCAGCTCCCTTGCAGCCATTGTAAACAGAGCCATTTGTCAGGTGACGACCAGAAACTCCCTCCTCACTTCTCCCCTCTCTATTTTTCTCTCTCACTCTACAGATACGATTTTCTTACTGACAAAATCCTACTCTGTATTCTACTCTCGTGAAAAGAAAAATGGCAAACGCATTTTTAAATCACTGGACATTTTTTTTCAATACAAACTTTTAATATAAATTTTGGAAATTTTCCTTTTGTTTATCCTCATCTTTAAATAAATACTTCTCAGTTTCGACAAATTTTGATCCTGAAACTGTAAATGTTTTAGTTTCAAAAATTTTTCAAAACTGGAAAGTGTTATTTGTTTTGAATCTAATTCAGGTTTTGAGTCTAAAACTATAGAGAATTCTATATAGGTTCGAAATTTGTCGCAACGGGAAAGTTTTTGTTGGAGAGGAAAGTAATTTTTTTTTAAACGGATCTTATTGAGTCGGCAAAACTTGTTATGAAAATATTTTTCATAAAATGTAATGAATTTTAAACTTAATTTCTTGTTGTTGAAATTTTTAATAAGCTGAAGAAATAATGTAGATGAAATTACTTGTGCCATATATAGTATTTTATAATTTACTTCTTCATTTTTGATGATAGATAATAAAATAAGAAAACAATTATGTGTCAAGCACACTTTACTCGGGGAAGAAAATTTAATTTAATGAAAGTGCATCTAAAAGAGAAGGAGATAGAGAGAGTGAGAGGAAGAAGAGAATTTTTTCAAAGAAGTTCTTTTAATCTGATCACGTTTTTATTCGAAAAGAAGACCAATGAAAATTTATAATCAGAATCATTTTTAATACCTAATTTTTCATGTGCCTACAATGCGAAATTATTATTTAAAATCCAATTTAAAAAGCTAATTGTGATATAAATTTTTTATTCGTTAAATCTGTGGGTTTCAAACTAAAAATGGAAAATATTTATTATTACAATAGTGATGATTATGATTCACTGAATGCAGAATGTGTTTTAAAATAAATGTCACCAAGTTCCATTTTCTCTCGACTTTATTTATGGTCACGTTTCTTAAATTTATTCTTTCTTAAAATATTTATTTATTTTTGCTTTGTGTCATATTCGGATTGAATTCACTTGACAAATTATTTTTCTCATGAATTAAGAGCCAATATTATTTTTGAAGATAATTTTATTCGTCACTTTATTATTATTATTATTTTGATTTCAATGCTAATCAATACTGAAAGTTTGCCTTGTGCATAAAATTAATTGCAGTGAGAAACATTAAACCCTTTAAATAATCTAGCCTATAGCGTATGTGTGTTGACGAGGGATTTCGAAACTTCATCAAAGTGTCGAGGTTAACAAAAGCGGCAAGCTTCTAGCAAACCCTCCACAGGATCAGATGCGATCAGTATCGCGAGTGGAGAAAATATCCTGAAATCAGGTAACCAACTTGGTTTCATGAAACCACACAATTCAAGTTTATATTCTGGTATTTATAAAAATAGGATTTTTCTTCTTTTCTCTTTGGAGGTTTCGTTTTTTCACCTTTGACTGTTTAGAAAAAAAGCATGAAATAGGAGGCACATTTTATCGTTTATTTTTAGAAAATTTATTCAAATGATATTGCACGTGATGTGATATGTTTATTTAGAGAGACAATTTTTGTTTAAATTTTCATTTT
Source organism: Leptopilina myrica (nomen nudum) (assembly GCA_032872475.1). NCBI lineage: Eukaryota > Metazoa > Arthropoda > Insecta > Hymenoptera > Figitidae > Leptopilina > Leptopilina myrica (nomen nudum). The sequence continues at coordinate 18,359,620 of CM065463.1, forward strand.
AAGAACTATGCTCACAGTATTTTTAAGGATATCAAATTGAGACAAAAAACGAATCAAAATGTTGTTTTGGCAACACTTTTGATTTATTTTTCTTTCAAACTCTACTTTGAAAAGAAACATTTGTATTTAAGTGTTTGCTTAATGAAATATTTTTATTAAAAACGTTTTTAATTTTATGAAAGAGAAATAGCGTATAATGCGATAAATTTTGTACATGTAAATTCATAAATTGTTTTGTCAAGAATGGGGTTTCCCAAGGTTAGAGAAACTTCCGAGTTTCTGAATAGTATATGGCAATGTGGAGTGGATTCAGGTTCTTCGTCTGGGTTCATTATGTTCAAAGTAGGTTTACTCTGACCTTAAACAATCACTTTAACCTGCATACAAGTTGTAGTAAACTTAATGTATATATCTCCTGATGCTTCCATCTTCAGATTATGTAATTTAGAGAATATACCAGAATTTGCATCTTTTGTTGAAATGTTTACATCTCTCGACTTTGGAAATTTTTTTACAAATTTTATTTCCAAATGGAAATGTTTTGGAAAATTGTTTTAACTGTAAAAAAGAGTAACAATAGTACTGATTTTATTGACTATTCAAGAGTAATCTAATTTATTATAATTATTTTAAAACAAAAATGGATAGAAATAATGTGTAGAGCTGTCAAGGATTAAAATAGTCTTTCGAAAGATTATTCCTGGTTTAAATTAATTTTTTGTGATTAGAATCTTTAGAGGCATTGAGTTTTGGAACAATAATTATTTCCTTGGAACAATTTCTCACTAAGAATATAATAATATTTTTATGTTTCTATTGTGCAACAACCATTAGTTTGGGGAGAAGGAAAGTAATCTTTTACATATTAAAAGAAAAATTGCTCTCCTGATATATTATTTTAGTTTATCCTAGCTCAAATATTCCCCTTCTTCTAACAAGTACTTGGAATTAATTTTATTCTAGATTAGATTAGATTAGATTTATTCCTCCAATTTAGATTTAAATATATTTATTTACCCAACAAGTAATTTTTTATTCTCAATTTCGTGGGGTGAAAAGTTTATATTATCTAATTTTTAAACATTTTTAATTGTATTTAGTTTTTATTTATTTCATTTTTTCTAATTTATTTCATTGATTCATTTATTACGTTTCTTAAAGCATAAAGATATAATCACAGTTAAACGTGAGATGTTAAAATAACACCAGAATGGATTAAAATAATCTGCAACAGTTTAATCCCTCTAGGATTAAATTAACACCAAAAAGAATTAAAATAATCTATTTTGGTGTTATTTTTAACTATGAATAAAATTTTATTTTAAATAAAACACCAAAGTCAACGATTTGTAGAAATTCAAAGAATTTAGCTACTAAATTTTCCAAAAGAATTCCATAATAAAAAAAATTTGAATTCAATTCTACACAAACATTCAATTATCTTCATAAATAATAAATTTTTTTACAGAAATTCAATTATTTTCTATTGGTTTTATAAATTTCTTCGTAATAATTTAATTATTATTACTATTTCAAAAATAATAACATTTCTACAGAAATTCAATTATTTTTATAAATAATAAAATTCTTTCAGGATTTCAATTATTTTTAATGCAATTTTAATCAAATTCCTCGAGAAAGGAATTATTCTTAAAAATCTTATTAAAATTCGTCCAAAGAATTTAATGACTTAAAAAATTTGTTAATAACATTTTTTATGAGAAATTAATTTCAAGAAACATTAAATTAATAAATTATTTATTTTTGTATTTAAATAATTGAATTCTCATATAGAATTTACTAATAAAAATGGTATTAAAAATGACTTTCAATTAAAATTTTAGATTATACGTAAGTATTAAAAGCATTATAACGTAGATATTTAGAAATAATTAAATTTTAAAAAAGTTTCAAACTAAAAACATTGAAATTCTTAATTTTTCATATTTTTGACAAAAAATTCTGTAGAATGAATTCTTTTTAAAAGTTTTATATGATTTTTATTAAAATTATTTCAAGTTTTTATTTTTCAATGTATATTTAATTGCAGAATTTCCGAATAATTAAAATTTTGTAAAATTGAATTGGAAACGAATAAATTTGAAAATTCTCATAAAACTCATCGCAGCGTTTCAATTATTTTTCATATAATTATAATTGAATTCCCTGAAAAAAGTAATTATGTTCTTACAAGTTTTAATAAAATTCGACAAAAGAATTGAATTTTGAGAAACATTCAATTATTCAATAAATTATTTACTTTTGCATTTAAATATTTAAATTCTTGTCGAATTTTTTAATAACAATTGATTTAAAAATGAGTTTCAGTTAAAATTTTAGATTATAATTGAAGATAAAAAGAAATATAGAGTGAACTTTTTGGAAATAATTGGATTTTGTAATTAATATTTTGAAAAAGTTTAACTGGATTTTTAAAATATTATTAGAAGTTTAATAAAATATTTAGGAATAATTGAAATTTTGTTAAATTGATTAATTAATTATTTTTAAAGATAATAGATATGAAGTAAAATTGTAGTTAAAAATTGTTGGAAATAATAATTACATTGAAATAATGAAAATAAGTTTCTCTCTAAATTTGAATTAGTAAAAATCTTTACTAATTTGAATTAGTGACTGACTTTTTGCTTTTGAATTAGTAAATTTTTACTAAAGACATTAGTTGAAATAACTATTTATTAGTAAAATTTACTAATTCAAAAGCAAAAAGGCAGTCACTAATTCAAAGTAGTAAAGATTTTTACTAATTTAAATTTAGAGAGTTGATGAAGTATAATATGCTTATAATATAAAATAATGATTTTATTACTTGGTCATCTTTAATTATTATAAAACATGAAGAAATCGATCACTCCGAGTCATTTTCATGTTTTATAGTTATAAAAAAATGTAATAAACTAAAATTTGATTCATTGTACAAAATAACACCAAAATTGATTATTTTAATCTTTTTGGTGTTAATTTAATCTGCAGCACTTTTTAATACCTCACGATTTACTGTGAAAGTATAAATAAGTATTTTAATAAGTATTTTTTAAAGTATAAAGTAATTTCACTTCTTTTATTTCCCTAGAAGGTTAAAAAATTGTCCATAATTGAATTAATTGAATTTATTTATTTATTTAAATTCAAATTAATTTTACGTAAATATTTTAAAAACATTGAGATGAACTTTCATACTTATGTAAACATGTCGAAGGATTTTTTAGTTTAGAGAAACAATGAAAGTTTGAAAATAAAATGAAGTATAAATTGACTTTATATTTTAGGCATATTAAAAAGTTTTTCTCGCACAGAGTAACTGTATTATTATCGTTTCTGTTGCGGAGTGTTGTAAAATGTCGAAGTATAAAGTATAAAGGGAGTGAGGAGTTGAAGTGCAAGTCTCAAGAAGAAAGTTAAAGTATACAATTTCAACTCGCGTTGGATGGAATTATGCTCGTTGGTCTTTCGTGAAGCAGCGTTTGCCGACGTGACTTATCTGAAGTCTTGCACTCTAACGATCTCCTCTCACGTACGAAACACACGCGGCTAGTTATATAATTAGTCAAGGTACAACGAGGTAGCTCAGTAATTATCTCGATAAGGATAAGCATAACGATAACGATAACCAACGTTCTTCCGGCATGTGCAGCTGGTTCATGCTCACGGAAGCAGAGTGATAACCTTCTTCTTCGTCCCGCACTACTGCTGTGTCTTGATCGTTTGCAGTGAAAAGTTTTCTTTGCAAAAAAAAGAAAAGAATAAAAATAAACTTTCATCTTTTGCGCAATTTGTCACATAAATTTTACTTTGTCTTAGTGTGAGCCAACAATTTTTCTTCATATTCAAGCTTTTTCCTTTATTTGAACATCATACCTGAGAATGTGTGAGATTTAACAGTACACTCACACATAGAGAAAAAAACCTTCTCTCTTTCTCTTCTCTCTTTTAGTGAGTTTATCTTGAGCACATATAACTTGATACTACCAGTGTTTTATTTAATAAATGTTGAATTAATTTACTATTTTTGCTATATTTACAATTTTGGTTTGTATAAAGCTGACAGTTGTCACAAAATGTGTGTTAGAACTCTCTAATTCTAAATTAGTTAAAAATATCTAATTTCATAGTAAAAATTCAGTTTTGATTCAAACTCTCTTTTCATTGATTAACAATCTTTAGTAATTTAAATTATCGACTGACTTTCTACTAATAATTCGTTACCTTTTAAAGGTAATTAGTTATCTTATACTGCTAATAATTAGGTACCTTCTAAAAGTAATTCCAGGGTGGCCACAAGTTTTAGTTTATCAATTTCCCTGACAATTTCCTGACATTAAAATTACTTTCCCTGACAAAATTCTTTTTAAAGGAAAATATGAATGTTTACGGAAAATGGGTAAAATTTATGAATTTGAATAATTTCTAAAAATTACAATTATAACTCTTCCTGAATTCAATTATTTTTTACAATTTTCAACTAAACTTCATCTCTGAATCAATTAATTTAAATAATTTCCCAAAATTTCTTCTAGAATTCAATTATTTAAATACAAAAATTAAATTTTTTATAATAATTGTAATTATATAAATATAATAGTTTTTCAATTTTGAATAAATTCCAAACAATTAAAATTTGGTTAAATCTTTTAAAAATAATTGAACTTTAGAAAAATATAAATAAAAATTATCAAATTTTTGAAGAATGTTAATTATAAACAGGACCATGATTTCTCAAAAATTTTAATAACTTCAAAAAGTAAATTTTATTTACATTGTTCGAAGATAAATGAATCTTAAAAAAAGATTTTAAAACAATTGTAATAATTAGTTTTTAAAAATATTTTAATGTAATGTTTCGAAAATAATTGAATTCCTTCAAAAAATTTTGTATAATTATAAAACTAATTAATTTTTTTTTAATTTTAATTAAAAATTTTGAACTTGATTATATTCTCCAAAATGTTAAAAAGAATTCCAAAATGTTATTATTTTTGTATGTATGTATTTGAATTTTTTGAATGATGTAATTGAAAATACTGAAAACATTGAATTATAAAAAATTAGAATCTAATTTTCATTAATTTTTATTTTTAAATTTACCTTAAAAAATTTTTCATTAAAATTTTTGATATTTCAATTATTTTCAAAAATTTGCAATTAAAATTCTTCAAAAATTGATTTTTAAAAATTGAGCCGCTGGATCGTAGAAGGGCACGTAAATTTTGTTTGACCGAAATCAAAGCTCTCCTAGACACTCAAAATTCAACTTTTGAGTTTAAATATTTTGAATGCATATCCTTAAAGGAAAAACATTACGCATATAAAATATTTAAAGTTAAAAGTAAAGTTTTGAGTGACCTGAAGGATTTTGATTTTAGTGAAAAAAATTTACGTGCCCTTTTACGATCCCGCGGCTTAATTGTAAATAAATACTTGAAATGTTTCGAATAAAATTCGAAAAAGTCGCAATTTTTGAAAATAAGTCGAAAAAATTCCCAATTTTCTTAATTTCCATGACAAAAATTTTTTTCCTGACATTTCCCTGACTTTACTGACAATAAATTTTTTTCCTGACATTTCCCTGACTTTACTGACAAAAATTTTGTTTTACTGACATTTCTCTGACTTTACTGACTTTACTGACATGTGGCCACCCTGAATTCATTATTTTCTATTAATAATTAGTTACCTTCTACTAATAGTTATTTTTTAGTAATTAAGGAAATAATTAAAAAAATTAAATCACTAATTGAAGCGTTTTGTGAAGAAACTGCATAAGTCCATAAATTGAAATTGTTCAGGAATCAATAAAAACTTTTTTACTTGTAAATGTTGAGATTTTTTCTAATTCTGATTTTTGCATTATATTCTGTTAAAACCTATAGGTTGAAAAGTCTAATGTGATTGATTTATTTTTTAATTAATGTAAAGAATTAAAAAAAATAAATTAACTTTTGGATTTATGCGATTTCTGCACAAAACGCTTTAATTAAAAATAATGAATATTAAATTAGTAGAAATTTCTATTTGTTGATAATTATTTTTAAGTAGTTATTAAGTTTAGTTGTCGACTGACTTTTTGCTTTTTTATTAGCGAAATTTACTAATAAATAATAATTTCTACTAATTTATAAGTAAAAATTACTATTTATTAGTAACATTTACAAATAAAATAGTAGAAGTGAATATTTTACTAATAAATAAGTAGAAATTACTATTTTTTAGTAAAATTTACTGATTAAAAAGTAAAAAGTCAATCACTAATTTAAATTAATTATCATTTTTACCAATTCAAGTTTGGAAAGCAATTAGTTATTTTCGACTACATCTTAGATTTCAAGAGTACCTTGAACTTTTAATAAGGCATAATAAACAGAATATTTCATTTACAAAAGACGTAAAAGTTCAGATAAAATTAGATCTTTTTAAAATAAATTGCCTTGCAATTATTAAAACATGTAATATAAAATCCCATTTCCTTTCACAAAACAAAAAATAAAAATCCCTCCATTTTTATTTCTTGAGAATTGTGTTTTGAATAAATAAGAAACTTATTAAAATTGATAAGTTCTGAATACATATCGTTTTTATCGTATCTGCGAAAAAATATTGGGAGAAAAATAGACTTATTATTATTATTAATAAATAGTAATGATGAAGGCAAAAAGAAGAATAAAAATCAATAATGCGATTTTAATTTTAATAGGCTTTGTGAATATTTTTACATTAATTTGAGTCTTCGTATATTCTTTTTTCGCATGTTGTCCCTCTTTTCCTTTTTTTTAATAGTATGCCATGACTGAAGATATAAACTCCTTTTTTTTGGTTTTAATGTAAATCATGAATATTTTATATCAGTTGCTCACCACTTTCTTTAAATGAAAATAAATTACATGGAGAGAGATTAATCGATAGTAAACTAGGTTAAAAATTAGAAGTTGAAAGTGAAAATAAGAAGATTTCTTTTTTGTATTTTCATTTTCATTGACTTTGAGTCAAGTTATAAAATGAATGCCTTTTAGGATGTACGTAGCAATAAAAGAGAAAAAAATATATATATGCAATTCCTTCTAAAATAAGTATTCAAAGCAGACGAGGGAGTTGAAAATGTGTCGCGAAAAGTCCAAAGCGTAATGGTTTGTCGGTTAAAGAATAAGAGAGAAAGAGAGAGAGAGAGGAGTACTTTATACTTGGTGCGTGCATTTTAATGATGTAGGGCATTCGAAATATAGGCCACGATGAGAATCACAATTTTATTTTTATGACTTGAAAGCTCATGAATGTTTTCCATATTCGTTTCTCTATTACTTACAACATTTAAATTATTCACCATTTGTTTTTTAGGATTTTATTTTTTTTCTCATATTTTGATATATATATATATATATATATATATATGTTCTTTTATTGTACAGTGTTTTTAATTTTTGAACGCTAAAGACGAATTGAAAAAATATTTTCAATTTATAGAAAAATAAAACAAGTACATACACACACATACTTTATTGTGAAATAGGAGGAAATGATTCTGACATTTCTGAGTTCGTATAACCACACTTTCCACAAGACCTACTCCATCATCTCTCGACCAAATAAGGGGGGCAGAGGGAGGAGGGAGAGCTGAATAGTATTCTACCAGTGATCAATCTATATCAATCGAGATCCCTGGGCAACTCGGAAACCAATTTCTCCTTTATTCCTTGATAACTAGTTGCAATACAAAATAAACAAAGAAAACAAACTCTTATTTCAATACAACTTTGAGAAATGACTCAATTTTTCGAAATAAAGTTACATTTTTATTTGAAAAAATTCCGAGAGCAAATGTGATTTTCAGTGCGGATACAATAGTAGAAATGGTCTAAAGTTGTTTACAACTTATGGGTGAGGTTTGATTGGGGCATAGTTTGTCTCGAAGTGAAACCATATTTTGGTATTAAATTAGATTTTTTAAAGAAGTTTTTAAATATAAGTATTCGCAGACTGGAAACGAAACGAATAATATCAGATTTTGGTAAAGGTTATTTCATTTTTTGTTCGCGTTAAGAGTTTGATTTTATTCGAACCAAATATAATTCAATTCAGTTAAATAAATGTATATTTGTTTAAAAGTTTGCTTAATTATTTATTCTGAACCAAATAAAATTTATTGGAAACAGAAATAAAATTATAAAGTAAGTTTTTTACACAAGAGGTCAAAATAGTCATTTTTCTCGATTGGAAGAAGTTCAACTTATCATAATGAAAAAAATAATTAAATACAGTTTATCAAAAGTTGCTTATTGGTTTTCTCTCTTTGCGTCAAAGTAAACATTAGTAAGTTCAGCCTATAAATATTTTCATTGCAATTACTAATTTTTGAAAATATTTTTAATCAAAAGACAAAAAAGTAATTATGAACGTTCAAAACTTGTGTAGATCATAATCTTTGTTCACATAAATTTATCAAAACAACCACATTGTTTTATTTTTTTAAAGACTTGTTTTGAATCTACCTAAAATAGTTCAGAAATAAACCGAAATGAAAATAGTTTCTAATCACATGATGTTTGTTCAAGTATCATTACACATTTTTAGTGGACCTTCCATAATAATGTCACGCGAAACATTAATATATTTACAATAAATATAATTATGAGTAGGAAAAATAGCCTTTTACTTCCGGACGATTATATCAGTTTTGTGTTGATGCTTAATTTATGTATTTTTAAAGAGAAACTATATTTTTCTCTAACATCAATTTCTTGTCATTTCCGGTTTTTTTTATGTAATCAACGACGCCCCCCTATAGCTGACGTTTCTTCACTTTTGTTTAAAGTGCTTGAGAGAGAATTTATATGCATTTATGCAGAGGGGAAGGAGTGTCTTAGATTTTCTCGCTTGACTTTCATGAAAATTCACCTATCTATATACCATTATTGATACGAATTTTTTTTTTAATTTAAACAGAACATTGTTTACTGAAATATTTTTGACATTTTTACTGATAAGATGAAATGAAAGATTTTAGTGAATTTTCTTTCTCTCTTACTTCCTCCTTTAGTTCTCTCTTACTCCCCCCTGCTTGTTAATTAGTTAAATTTGAATATTTTTGAAATTATTTATTTTTGTCTAATTTTGTTTCTTCAGCAATTAGTGACAAATGACTAATTATTTGTATAATATTACTAATTATTTCTAATTAAATGTTTCAAAATATTACAATTAAAAAAATTTGGAATAATTAAAATTCTGTAAAATTTAATTAAAACTAAATCATCTCTTCAAGTGTTTTATTCCAATTTTTGAAAATTAACTTTTAAAGAATTTGAATTGAAAATTTTTGAAATAATATTTAATTATCAAAAATTATAATAAATAATCTTCAAGTGTAGATTCAATAAAAATGAAAATTAATGACAAATAGGTGTTAAAAATAATATAAAAATAATTTAGAAAAGAATAATTCTCTGAATTATTACGTTCTCATTTTTTTAAATTCAATTATTTTCAATATTTCCGAAAATTAAAATTCATACACAAAATAATAAAATTAAAATTGTTCAAAATTATTTTTAACATTTTGAAGAAAATAATCATATATTACAAATTTTCAAATTTCAATTAAAGTTCTTGAAAACAATTTTGTTTTAAATTATATAAAAAATCTTTAATTATTTTTTAAAAATACATGACAATATTTATAAAAACATATTTCTTACAATTTGTTTATTACAATATTTTAAGATTCAATTACCTTGGAATAAAGTAAATACAATTTTTTTTAAATTCACTGCTTTCGAATTTTTCAGAAATAATTTATTTATAATTAAAATTCGATAAAAAATTCCATTAATTCTTTTATATTTTTAAAAAACTCAATTATTTTTCGTAAGATTTTGACAAATTTTGAATTATTTTTTAAATGTTTTACTAAATATAAATCAGCTTTGAAATGATTTGACCAAATTTCAATTTTTTAGACATTTTTTAATTATATTTAATTATAAAACTTTTTGTATTTTCAATAAATCATTTAGAAATATTTTTAAAATATTAATTTTTACGAATTTCTTTATCAAAATTTTTGAAAATGTTCTACCATAATTAATATTTTTAAATAGAAAAATGGGCGGTTTAAATTATTATAAAAAATTTGATTTGTTTATTTAAATAATTGAATTTTGGAAGAAATTGCAAAAAATGATTAAAAATTCATATAGATAATTGATTTAGAGATGAAGTTTAGTTAAAAATTGTAGAAAGTAATTAAATTTATAAAAGGGTTATAGTTTTAATTTTTAGAAATTATTAAATTTTAAAAGTTGAAATTTTTTAAATTTTATTTCCTGTGAATAAAGAAGTAAGAAGTATTTGAATATTTATTTAGCAAAATTATACAAGTTTTGGTTAATTTGAATTTTTGTGACAGCACTGAATTAAATATAATCTACTTTTTTTCTATTTTTAATCGACTAAAGCGACTTTTTTTGTTTGTTAAAGTCGATCCGAGGCCTGCAGTTATTAAAATTGAAAATATAACTAAGATTACAGGCATAAGTTTCACTATAATTCACGAAAAAAAATTTAGTCAGTAAAGTGAAGGAAATGTTATGAAAAAAATTTTTGCCACAAAAATTAATCTAATTGAGTTTTTTAAAAAAAATTACTACTTTTTCCACTTTTTTCCAAATATTAAAACAAAATATAACAATTTTTAGTTAATTTTTCTCTTTTTTCCTATAAAAAGAATGTTATCAGGGAAAATAATTTTAATGCCAGTAAATTGTCACGGAAATGTCAGGGAAATTGATAAACTGAAACTTGTGGCTACCCTGCATACAAACAGTTAGTTTTAGTTAAATAAAATTCAGATATAAGTCTCTTAGTGATTTTTCAATTTGCAAAGTAGAAATAATAAAGTAAAAAAAATCAGATTATAAAAGAACTCATCAATTTGATAGAACATATATATGCGCAATAGAGAGACATTTATCAAAAAATTACAAAATATATAATGCAAGGAAAGAAATGAATTGTTATCATGACATTAAAAGTAGCTTGATTCGAAAACAAATAAAACCGAATTAAAATTTATTATTTTTGTGATCCTCCTTGTAAATTCAACGGCACATGTAAACTTGACAGCTCCTGATAAATGGTGACACAAATTTAATCAATTGCGTGACTATTTTATCGCGTGACTGCATTCAAAAGGGGACATTTGATACATACACAACAATTACACCCTATCGATATTATTTACACGATCCCCGTTCTCTGTAATTCATTACTTTACACCACTACAATCAATTATAATCAAAAATTAGCGTTCTGATTTATTAAAAATTACAAATATTCGGGAGAAAATAATGTAAATTCTAAATGTCTTGGAACATGGCATTATTTTTCGTGTTTTTAAATGAATTTCTAAAAAAGCGAATTGACAATTATCTACTTTATTAATATTTATAGTTCTAATATCCGGCACTAGCTTTTCATTTAGGGAATCAGGGTTGCCACGCTTTTACTCATTTCAAATTCCCTAACTTTTCCAGGCTTTCCAGGTTAAAAAACTATTTTTTCCAGGTTTTGAAAACTACATTTATATTTCACAAAATTTTTAATTCCAACCTTTTTGAAATTAAATATGTTATAAAATCATCATTTTATACCTATTATAAGAATATTGTTACTATAACTTATTCAAAATTACATTCATTATTTTAATTCAATCATTGTTTTCCACAATTTTTAACTAAAATTCTTCTTTATAATGCGTAAATTAATATTATTATTAATAATTTCTAAAAAATTTCTTTCAACATTTTCAAATCCTTTTGTTTACAATTCAATTTTTACGAAATTTTCTCGATTTTTCAGAAAATTTTTCAATGAAATATATATTAGAAATAGAAACTTCAAATAACTTTAAAAAAATTTCAATTCAACTTTTACAGAAAAATTAAATCTACACAATTTTAAGTTAAAAGTATAAAAAATTAAAACATTCAAAGATTATAATTCGAAACCTTTTCAAAACTCAATTATTATCTAACGTTTCAACTGAAGTTCATATATCAATCAATTATTATTAGAAAATTCTACAATTCAATTATTTAAATACAAAAAAAAATTATTGAAGAATTGAATGTTTTTTAAAATTCAACTCTCGTTTAAAGAATTTTATCAACAAATTTTTAAATAGGTAATTAAAATTCTTTTGACGAATTTCAATAAAATTTTTAAGAAAAATTTCATTTTTCGAGAAATGAGATTGAAAATGTACAAAAAATAATTGAATTTCTGTAAAAAAAATTTCATTGAACTGAAAAAAGTTTTTGAAAATAATTAAAATTTTGTCAAGAATTTTATTAAATTTTTTTTAAATAATTAAAATATTGCCAAGAATTTTATTGAAATTTTTGAAAATAATTTAATTTTAGAGAAAATTTTTAATATTTATAGAAATAATTGAAATTATGACTATAACTTTTTTAAAAACTTTTGACCATAATTGAATTTCTGCTAAGAATTTTATTACTTTTGAAAATAATTGAATTTTTAAGACGAATTTTTTAATAATATTTCTTTTTGAATACCTACCTAATTATTTTTAATACAAAAATAAATAATTTATTGAATCCCTTTCAAAAATTGTATTACATATTTATAAAAATAAATGAATCTCTGTAAACATAAACTAAATATTTTTGAAAATAATAGAATTCTTGCGAAGATTTTTATAAAATTTTTTTTAAATAATTCATTTCTTTTGAAAATTAATTAGAATTTCTGAAAATAAATGAATTTTTGAGAAAATTTTTTATAATTATAAAGATAATTGAAATTTTTCAAACTTTTGACCATAATTGAATTTCTGCGAAGAATTTTATTGCGTTTGAAAATAATTGAATTTCTTTGATGAATTTTAATAAAATTTTTAAGAATAATTATACATTTTTCGAGAAATTGTATTAAAAATAATTGAAATTTTGCGATGAGTTTTATTATTTATGAAAATAATTGAATTATTGCAAAGAAAAATTGTAAAGGCAACTCTTTTAAATTTGAATTAAGAAAATTGAATTAAAGAAAAATTAAATTTCAAGAATAGGCACAATAACTTTAGAAAACAATAATTTTCCAGGATGCCAATTAAAATTCCCTGACTTTTCCAGGTTTTTTCAAGGTTTATAAAAATTCCCTGACATTTCCAGGTTTTCAAGTTGCGTGGCAACCCTGGAATTCAGTATTTTCGTGACCCAGAAGACTTTTTCCTTTTGTTATGTTTACACAGTTTTTCTCAATTTGATATTCTTAGAAAAACCTTGTAGTTGAATCGAGTCGAATTTGAAAATTGAACGAGAAGCGTTATTAATAAAAGATTATGGAAGAAAAGAAAAATACACGACTCTCTTTTCCCCTGTCAAAATTCAATTATTGGTTCGCTTATATATAATAAACGAATCTGAATGAACCTATCAAAGTCCCTCCACCTCTCGCTCTCTATATATAGAACAAGTTTCGGCCTCCAATAATGGACCATTAATCATTTGCTATATCGCGAATCGCGGTCCATTAGTAACTGCCAATATTGTCATATAAAGTTGGCATAATTAGCTTCCGAATATTCATCAAGAAAAGATTCAACGTTAACTCTCCCATTGGGAGAGATCTATATAACGCACGCCGGCGTGCGTGTGTATATAAAACTTTTTGAAACCATCAATGTAAATTTGATAAATTTTAACGACCCTCTGAGCGACACCCCTTTTGAGCAACGTTATGTATATTTATATACACATATACATATATACATTAATATCGATCGAGTGAATATCGTTGTTGGGAAATGGTTCTTCGGTTCTCTGCAGATGAAGTGTGGGTGGAAACAAGGCAAGGGTGGAAGGATAGAGTGAGAGGAAAAGAGGCGAGGAGTTAAATCATATAGAGAAAGGGAAGAGGGTTGGTTGGTTTCGTCGAAGACGAGGGTTGTTTAGTTACCGGAGTCGTTAGACGCGATATTCCTTCCTCCATTAGGGAAATGAATTCCACCCTCATTGCCCACCCCCACCACTTTTCCACTCTCTATCTCTCTCTTCCACTCTCACTTAACTATTTCTCTTTCTCTCACTAAAGTACACACTCTTCCCACCCTCTCTTCCCATGACTTTCTTCTGTTTTTCTTCTCTTCAAAAATTTTTCATACTAAATGGAACTAAAAAGATCCTTCAAACGTCATACTTTTCACGTTTATGTTGTCACATGAGAGAGAAACTTTCTTCGCATATTAAAAGAAAAAAAATTCCTAAAATCAAAAATAGTAGGGTTATTTGGGCTAAATATATAAACAGTTGATATTTGAGAATAATTTAGAGAAATAGAATTAAGTTACAAGAAATAAAAACAAAAATTTATTACTATTCTTAATTGATTTCAAAACAAAAATTGACTTTGAATTTTGAATTTTGTTAATTATATTATAATAATCGACATAATCTGTTCTCACCTGAAGTTAGCGTTATTTTAATGAGGCTGAAGTCCACAACGTTTTTAAAAACGAAAACAAAAAAATAATGGGACAGTACTTTTATTTTTGATTATAAATAATGTTATTTTTTTATAATTGAATCCTTAGTAACAACTGATTTCTTAAAAATTAAGGCAGATAAAAATTAGAGATGAATTTTATTTGAAAAAAAACTCTTTTTTGATTTTTCGTTTTTAAAAACGTTGCGGACTTCAACTTCGTTATTTTATTACAATGTTTTGTTTTATAGTTGAATTGATATATCAAAAGATGGGAATTTAATTTGTAACACAGTCGTATGTAAAAAAATGTGTAGAAAATTCTGTTAAATGTGTAGTGTTTCAATTTGTTAGCTTCTTTAAAAATTAAATTTTGAATAGTATTACTCAACAATTCTAGAAAATTAATTAAATCGTCGTAGACTTGCAGTACAAATTTTTAAGTATTTAAAAATTTTAAGCAAATAAAGAACAATAATTAGTTAAATATTTATTTTACAAAAGTTATTAAAATTCGAAAAATTTAACTTTGAAATTTTTTACAAATTTGGTTCTTAAAAAATACTAATTAAAATTTTTTAAGGAAAAAAGTACTTGAATTCTCAATAATAATTTTCACAGATTGAAACAATTGGAAATTTTGTAAAATTTTATATTTTAAAGAATTTTATTTGTTTTTCTTTAAAAATTGTCTATAAATATGATTATATTTTTGAAATTATATCATTTTATGAATTTACAAAAATTATTCTATTTAAATAATTAAATTGTCATAGGAATTGATTTAACAAAAATTTCAGTTAAAATTAAAAAAAATAATTGAATATTTAAACCGCTAGAAGAGAAATTTTAGGAAATAAAATTCTAAAAAGTTTTTAAATTATATACCTTGAAAATTTAAAGGAAACAAAAGTTTAAAAATATTTAAATTTTTATTTTAAAAAATCAATAATAATTACATTATTTTTCTTTAAAAATTATTAAAGTTTTTCAATAATTTTATTCAAAAATTCTAAAAAAATAATTGGATTTTGGATGAATTACAGTTGCAAATTTTAGAAATAATTATATTTCATGAGGTTTTTCATTGAAATTATTTGAAATTTTATTTCCTCGGAAAAAAATAAATAAATGAATAAGTTTAAAAATTTTTATTTAACAAAAAGTATTAAAGTTTTGAAAAATTTAACTTAGAAATTTCGAAACATTTTGTACACAAACCTTGTAGAACATTTTTTTGTATTCCGTGAAAGGACAAAGTTATAAAAGTTTTACGAAAGTTCTGCAGATGGCTTTTTTAGCACCACTTGGTGGGGTGAAAAAGCCATTTGTTGATTTTGTCAAAATATTTTGTTATCAAATTTTGTAATATTATATTTTTCTTATATCTGTATAACAAATAAATAATTTAGCTTCCAAAATTGTATTTTATGTTAAGTTTACCTGCTTTCAATTTACAATCTTTGAAACAAATCGAAACAAACAGTTAAAAAATACAAATTACAATAACAGCTATAATATTTTCGATACGACAGACAAACTAGAATCAAAAGTTGAATTTTACTTAATTAAACTTATATTTCAAACGGCTGGTAAAATAGTTCAATAGTTTTAAAAATAAAAGCCAAATTGCTTTTTTGCACCATTGGCTTTTTTACCGCACTCTACCCTAATTTATATTTTTTGGTTCATTTAAAGAAATAATATGTATATTTAATTCAAACATAAGTTGTGGTTGCTTTAAAATTATTTATAATCAATTTTTAAATTTAAATCAAAACATAAAATTTTATAACATATTTTTTGTTTAAATTAAAGCTGTGCAAATTTCAAAAATTCGATTCTCTCCATAAGAATTAACATGGGTTCGGTTCGAATTTCAAACCCATGTAAAATTCGAGTTTTTGCACACCTCTAGTTTAAATAAAAACAGAAAATGTGTTTGAAATTTTTAATTAAATGTAATTATTCAAACAAATAATATTTTAGAATCAAAGCAGTAGATATATTTTATGTATTGAATTTTCTATTTACATCAAGTATAATGTTTTTTCAGTGAAGAAATTAACAATGATTATACTCAATGATTATATTGTTAAATAGAATAATCAAATTATTATTGTTAAAATAATTTTTTCCTCGAATGGAAAAATTATCTTTTTATGATTGGAATCTTTTAAGCGAATATTTGTAGCATTGGGACAATATTGGCGTTAAAATGTAGTTCAATATTGAGCCAATTTTTATTCTTGGCAATTTTCCATTTAGATATATAAATTTGTCATTATTTATTGTATTCTAGATGTGAATTAAACGATAAAAATTCGAATGAAACTATTTCAGCAAAGAATTTTCAGCAGAGAAAAATAAATTATTTCGTAATTCGCAAAAGAACTGTTTCATAAAAAATTAAACCATTAATTAGGAATTAATTTTTATAGAATATATTTTTATTCTTAAATAAATATTATTTTTAATTATTGAAAAATAGTACTTTTATTTTATATTGATAAAATTATTAAAAAGATTACATATTTAACAAAACATGTCTAGGTTAAATTGAGATTTTAATGTATATAATAAAATTTTCATTTAACTTGTAGAAAATGTCTCAGTTAAATTAAATATATATTTTAATTTAAATATCACGTCCGGAGAGAATATTTTAGGGGAAAAAAAATATCTGTTCTTGACATATGAATTTTTTAACGCCGTGATGTTTTAATAGTAGTGAATATTAAAACAGAAAACAAAAATATTTGAAATTATATTTAATGAATGTTTGCATTCGAATTTTTTCTCTCTTTCAATAATTTCGAAATTTTAACAATTTGAGATGTGTTTTATCATTTTATTATTATAATTCCAATTAAAAAGGCGGATATATTTGAGTCGGATTGAAATATCATAATATACAGGAGATTTTTAGCGAGGGAAATTTTTTTAATACAATTTCTAGACTAATGATTGACATCATTCTCGAGAGTCATATATATATAGTGTTCACCACATCAATTAGGTGCATTAATTCCTGAAATTTAGTGCGTTAGACGGGCTTTGCACAGGTATTTCGGTTGATTATCGTGGCGGCGGAGTGAGATTTAGAGTCGTGCTGCAATTTGACAGAAAGGGAGTGAATAGTAGATTGGAAGTAGGCGAAGCAACTGAATATAATGCTTAAATTTGACAAGAGATACGATTATTATTATTATCATCATTCTGACATTGATATCTCTTCGTCGACCCCCTACAGTGTCAGTATTAAAACATTTTTTCTTTTAATTAATTTTCTCTCTTTTGAATTAAAAGTGTCTTTCAATTTAGCTACGCTGTAAACACTCCGTCTTCTAAAGTCCTGAAAAAATGGGAAATTTAATTTCCAGTACTTTGTTGATTCACTTGAATCATTTTTTTTTTTTTTTGAGCTACGGGCTTATGTATGTTCGCTTCTTAGAAAGTATTTTTCTTCAATATATATAAAAACTTAAAAAAAGCGTCACTTGCCTGATTAGTTTAATAAGAAAAAAGAGAATCATAAAACTTGAATGTACAGCGTCAAGTGGATTTAAGTTTTTAATTTAAAATTTTAAACGGAAGTGTTGCATCTGCTCTCGAGTGTTACTCTCTAAAACCCCTCTTTTCTCCCTCTCTCTCGTTTTCTCTCCCTTTTTCTCTCTTCTATTGAGTAGTATAGTAAAGCAAACATAGTAAACAAGCAGTTTGTAAGCAAAGCATAAACCTAGTGATGGTTTCGGAGGGTTGGAAAAGTGTTTTTAAAATGTTAACCTCCCCCCCATGCTCCCTGGAAGAGTGGGGTTAAGAGGGGAAGTTTTACTGGTTTGAGTGCGTCTTTAGTGACAAGGGGTCGAATGTATTACTGTTTTATGGTAATCCACGTTGACATTTTCTATCTTATTTATATGAGTGCACACGCAACTCGAAAAGTGCATTAATATTCATTTTAAAGCCACTATATATACGCTCAACGCTTCGCTGTGTTTAGCTATTTCAATTATCCATTATGAGTATGTATATACAAAATGTTTAACGACGTTGATATAGTTTTTTTTTTCAATTTTCGCAAAGTGATTCTCTCTCTATCTCGCTTTTTAAATTGATGTATGTTTTTCTCAATGCCACAGTAGAGAACGAAATCGTTAATATTCATTCGGATTACACACATTCCTTCAAACAAATCGAATTGGATAAAGTATAGTTAGAGAAATTAATGTGAACAATTTTTATTATTCGAATTGAAAATCTAACTTTATAAGTGATCATTTTTCATGGAAATCTGACTTTTATTGGGACACCATTATTTTTTCCTTGTAAGAAAATTTACAGGAAAGATTTTATTATATAGGGTAGAGTGGGGTAAAAAAGCCATTTGGCTTTTATTTTGAAACTATTGAACTATTTTACCAGCCGTTTGAAATATAAGTTTAATTAAGTAAAACTCAACTTTTGATTCTAGTTTGGCTGTCGTAGCGATAATATTATAGTTGTTATTGTAATTTGTATTTTTTAACTGCTTGTTTCGATTTGTTTCAAAGATTGTGAATTGAAAGCAGGTAAACTTAACATAAAATGCAATTTTGGAAGCTAAAAACTTTTCTACATTATTCATTTGTTATACAGATAAATGAAAAATATAATATTACAAAATTTGATAACAAACTATTTTGACAAAATCACCAAATGGCTTTTTCACCCCACCAGGTGGTGCAAAAAAGCCATATGCAGAACTTTCGTAAAACTCTTATAACTTTGTCCTTTCACGGAATACAAAAAAATGTTCTACAAGGATTTTGAAGCTCAATAACTAAACTTTTAGTAACAATTTGAAATTTGAAAAAAAGAAAATCAAATTTCGATGTTATAGTACCAAAAGTAAAAAAGTGGCTTTTTTACCCCACTCTACCCTATATATATATTAATAAAGTAGTGATGATGCTATTTTGCAAGTAGAAATTTTAATCTCAATTTCATTTTATTAAAAATATTATAAATATTACAAAATTTTTTAATTTTGCTCCCACAAAACAATCTATATTTAAGTAAAAAGGAATCTTTTTACCGTAAGCGGATTTTCCTTTTAATTTTTGTCTAAGAGGAATTCTTTTTCCATTAAAAGGAAATTCCATTTAATTATATCCCTAAATTATTAAATGATTTTTGTTTACTGTTAAAACGAAACATTTTATTATTCGTTTTATTCATTAGTCTTATCAGTAATTCATTAATTTATTTATTTAATTATAATAATAATTTATTTATTTTTTACTTTTTATAAAATATTTGAAATTAAATTTTAAAATTATAATAATAATAACACAAGCCTGCAAATAATAATATATTGATAGGCAGGAAAAAAATATATTAAAATAAGAACTAATTTTCTTTCATCATAATTTCCATGTATATAACCTTTTACCAATTTTTTCATTTTAAAAAGTTGTGACTTATTAGCTTCTACTTTTTTAATTAATTAAATTATAGTTTACGAATACCTATATAAATAATTATTATAATTATCGAAAATTGTTAATATTTTATTTAAATTTTACACTTTGTTTATTTCATTAAAATAATTTAGTTTTATTATTATTACATATTATTAATTATTACATTTATCCACTGTTGGATAAATGTATAATTATATAATTATATAAATACTTTTATAAATAAATAATTATTGTAAAAATTGTGCAGATTACCTTTGTATTATTTGAAGAGTAATTGATTTTTTTTATTATTTTGACATGCTTACAAATGTCAAATATAACTTGAAATTATCCTTTTGACATAAAAAGATTTCATTTTAAAATCAAAAGAAATCAGTTAATATTTAAATGATTTCTTTTACAATAAAACTATTTCTGCTAACAATTAAAGGACATAATTTAAAAGGAAATTAATTTTATGTTTAATAGATCAATTTTTTGAGTGTGTAAAATTAAATTAAATTACTGTGAAATTAAACATTTAATGATATTACTATTCTCATTTATTTAAAAGTTACGCGCGCTAAATGAAAGAAATAGTTGGAGCAAATATATATATGGATAAAAATGTGATATCCTTTTTATATTTTAATAAAATATAACTATTTTGATTATGGGTTAATTTTTAGTTAAGGGGAATATTAGTAAAAAATAATTAAAATTTGGTAAAAATTCTTACTAATGTTAAATAGTTTTTAATTTTCCACTAATTCACATATTTGTAAGAATTTTTACTAATTTTAAGTCAGTTTTCACTAAAATTTAGCCTAAAAAAGTAATAACTACTAAAGTTATTTTTTACTAAAAATTTCCTTGAAAACAATTATTACTAATAAACAAAATTGTCCTTTCTAAATTTGAATTAGCAACAATTATTATTAATTTTAAATAGTGACTGAATTTTTGCGTTTAAATCAGTAAATTATACTTATAAAAAATAATTTTGACTATTTTATTAGTAAATTTTACATACAAATAGTAATTTTTACTAATATATCAGTAATTATTTTTAATGAGTGATTGTCTTTTTTATTTTGAATTACTAAATTTTGTATTTAGTTACTTTACTATTTTATTATTTTTTTACTATAATAAATTGTAATTTCTACTATAAATGTTTACTAGATAAAATTAATGATTAATTTTTTATTTTTGAATTATTCAATTTTACTAATAAATGGTAATTTCAACTAGTTTCTACTAAAAACAGTTACTAATTAAAATTAGTGACTTACATTCTGCTTTTCGATTAGTAAAGTTTACAAATAAATTAGTAGAAAATGCTATTTATTAGTCAAATTTATAATTTAAAATTCAAATTTAGAATGTCAGATTTTACTAAAATTGATTAATTTTTTTTATAAATTAATTCTTCTTAAAATTAGATAAATTAATCAAAATAATTAATATTTTGTAGAATAGTACAAGTTTGTATAATAAATAGTTGAACAATTTTTACTTAATTTCTGGGGTATAATGAAAGTGAGTAAAAATTCTTACAAATATGTGAATTAGTGAAAAGTGAAAAACTATTTAACATTAGTAAGAATTTTGACCAAATTGTAACCATTTTTGACTAATATTTCCCTTAACTAAAATTTAATCCCTAATCAAAATAGTTATATTTTACTAAAAATTGTTTAATATTGTTATATTTAGTTCTACTTTAAAATTAGTGGATTTGTAAAAAATTCATTAAATGTTAATAATATTTTGATTTGTAGTTATGAAGTTTTTAACAACTTTTGCTTCCTCATTGAGAAAGTATTTTGTTAAAAAGTAAGAGAAAAGTGGTAAAAATTTATGCTAATGTAACTTAATAATATTTCATATTAGTGCTACTAGTACTAATACTATTTAATATTAGAAACAATTTTCACTAAAATTTTTCTTAATAAAACTATAACTAATAAACAAAATTGTCAAATATTTATAAAAATTGTTCAATATTATTAAACTGAAATCTTTTTAGAATTATTGACTTAGAAAAAAATAATTACTATTTTTTAGTAGAATAATCATTTTTTATTTCTAAACTTTTAGTAATAGTACTAAAATTACTTGATTTTCAGTGGAAAATAATTAAAATAGATTAACAAATCTTGCTAATTTGAAGTAGTAAAAAGTAAGACAATATTTAAGATTAGTAATAATTTTTAGTAAGATTCTGTCATTTTTACACAAAAAATGTTACTGAAAACATTAGTAAAAGAAATCAAATGTTCTGAAATGCATTAAAAATTAAATATTTTTAATATGTTTGTACTGTGAATTGTTACATACTAATATTATTTGTTGGCTCACTTTTCACTGTTGTGAAATACAGATATAGCATAATTTTTCCCAAAATATTGGTTTTCCTTGAGTCAAAATAAAACTCTAAAGCTCATTTTGTTTCAATGAGTTCTTTTTTCGGTCGGTTTTATAAAATTTCACTATTGTCAGAAGGGGTCAAGATAACAACTATTCTGTGGGAAAAACTGATCACGTAATGCTGAATCCACTATCCGAGTAATCTACATGAATTTAAGTAAATCTCAAACATTTTCTATCTTATTTCTCCACTGAATCCACGCTATGAATACTAAAGATTCCGACATGGCAAAGTTTGTTTTTATATTTGTGAAAAATCTTAACTGCAAAAGTAATTGTTACTCTATCTATCTTCTTCTTTGTACTTATTGTGTTCCGTTCTTTTAAATCGTTAACCAAGTCGTTCAAAATTATTCTTAAAATTTTAAAACACGTTCAATTTCCAAAAACTCGAACTCTGCTTGTAAATGATTTGTTTTTCGTTTTTTCGGTTTTATTTTCTACATTATAATTAGTTTAATTTTTGTTAGTTACTGTTTTATTTTAAAAAAATAATGTCTCAGAGTCCACTAAACTTTTTATTTGCTTTAAATAAAAATCTTATTTGAATCGAAACGATATTAAAAGAAATAAAACTGTTTAAAAAGTGGTTTAATAACGAAGATTATTTAAGCACTTGGTGAATTATGATAATATTAATATTAATAAGGGGTAAGAAAATAAAAGTAATAATAATAATAATAATAGATATAAAAATGGTGCTGAAAAATAATAAAATAGCCTTCCGCATAAAATGAGATTTTTCTGTGAATTTAAAAATTTAAAAATACCATCTTTTAAAATTGCATCTCGTTTGAATTCTAGACGTTCACGTTCGTGGATGCTATTTATTTTAATTATAGTCACCGCATGCCAGTAAAGTTCGTCTAGCGCGGAATTGAAAGGATAATTAATGTTGAGGTGAATGTACGAATTTAATTGGTGTATATTGCAAGCTAATACCGTGAAGCTTTTCTCTGCATGAAAAGGAAAATACAGTACAGGTTAAGCTCACAAAATTAAGTTATATACATATATATCTATATACAGTAGGAACCATGAAAATTTGAAAACAAGGATCCTTTTAATATTTATTGAGAAGAATTTATTTGTTTTTTTTTCCTTTTTTTTTGTTACAACGCGTACAATAATGTAAATAAAGGAATTAATTTGAAATGTTAATTTATCAGTTGGAATGGAGATTTTTTTTGTGACTCTGTTTTCTGTTGAAGATAATGCTATAGACGCGAAAAGACTTGACCATGTGGATAAATACTCAACTCCAATAAAACAATGTAATTGAAATTCCTGTTTGTTAGTTTGAGAGAGAGTGGAATCTGTAGTGGAATGATTAAACCATTTCTCTTGTATACAAGTATAACAATTACAATTAAATTAGAAGTCATTAACATTACAAATACAAGAAGGAAATTTTATCCTCTTGGTGAAAAAAATTCGAATTATTTTCTGCGTTTTTCGTTTAATTTACGTGAAGGTAAAGTGATATTCTTTTTTTTGCTGAGATGGTTGGATATTTTCTGTATACGCGAATATTATCTTACACTGAGAAAAAAAATTATTTGATTCAAACAAATTTTGTTAAAATCAAATTTAAAATATCTTTGCTATACATAGTCAAACATATTTAAGTTTAATTCAAACATATTTTCTGGTTTAGTTTAAGAGATTAAATATTGAAATCAAACATAAATTGTGATTGATTTTAAATTATCGGTAGTTAACTTTTGAGTTTGATTCAAACATAATAAATTTTTAAATATAATTTTTGTTTAAACCGTAACAGAAAATATGTTTGAATTAAATATAATTATTCAAAGAAATAATACTTTTGAATCAATACGACATTAAAGTGCACAACGTTTATCAACGAAAAAATTATTCTCTTAATAAATTAAAAAAAAAAAATAAAGCAGCAATATTGCCATAAAAATATTTAGAAAAAATAGATTGATGTTTATGTTATGATAATAATTGTTATATAAATAAATATTAAATTAAAAATAAGTAGATATTTTCTATATATTGAGATTAAACTTACAAACTAATTCCAATTAAACAAAATCGTCTAACATTATTTTTGTGTTTCATTTAAGTATAATGTTTTTTCAGTGTATTGAAAGAATCGTAGAAAAAATTGTTTAAAAAAATGACTAAAAGTGAGTAAGAAATGTCTAAAAGGGGATCATGGGGAATAATCTTGAAAATATTTAGAAAAAGATACAATTTTAGTTGCATTTAATTTTAAGTAAATTGTAAATAAATAGTAAATACGTAGTGAATAAATTTGAAATAAATGGGTTTCTAATTGTGTGTTTCGTGAAATATATATACATTAGAGAGAAATACCAAAGTTATCAGAGCGTCTTATTGAATTTCCGCTCTGATCGCTTTCCAGAATCCGAAACTGATAGGGTAGTAGTGAACCTATAGCGTATGAATATCTTGCATACATGTGAAACCTAAACAGAATGATTTTGTACACCCCTTTTTGAAGTATATGTGTTTGTGTGTGTGTGTGTATTATCCTTGAATAAGGAACCTTAGAAGTCGTTCAGAATTTTTCTTGTTGCTTTTATTCATGTACCGAACGAGCAGCGATGCCATAATCGAATTGAATTCAAAATCGATGCCAATTACAGGCAAATGGAACACAAGTCGGCTTGTTTTCTTTATGCAAAATCCCTCTGAAGTATCTAAGGTACACACAATTTTTTTTTTTTTTACCGTAAGTAAAGAATTATCGAAGCGAATTGAGAATTCAATAAAAAATTTTTTGTACTTTTAATTTTGATAATAGGACTCCTTTTGAGTATGGATTAGGATTTTGATAATGGATTAGGACAGTCAGCGATATAAAAGTGAGAATTTTAAATAAATTGAAAATTTTCGCTAAATTGCAGCCCGAAATTTTTTCCCTTGTAGCGTAATATACTATTTTTGACAGTAGGTTATTTTTTTTATGAAACGAATTGCTATTTTAACTTGAAAAACTTTAAAATCTTAGTGATTTCTAAATAGCCAACACCCACAAATTTATTCTACTTTGTGAAAAAAATTTATATTGCAATAAAGATTTATCAATTTTTTAATTAAAGGTAACAATAATAAAAAAAATAATGTTTATGGCAGAATTTACAACAAAATTAGAAAATAGAATCTAAAAAAAGTCGGGCGTTAAAGGGTTAAAAAGATTTTAGTAAAAGAATTTCAATTTTGAGTAATAATTAGATTTCAGAAGGTTTAAAATTAAAATTTTTTAAATTCCACATTGCTGTGAAGAAATTAATAATTATGAAATATTAACTTAAAAAATTAAGTTTTAAATAATTCAAAATTCTGAAAAAATTATATTTTTAGAAATTTTAATTAAATTCTTCAAAGTTCTTTGATTTAAAACAATATATTGATTAAAGAATTATCAAATTAATGACAGTTTTGTGAAATTGTTTTGAAAATAATAAAATTTGTTAAAGAATTTTATTTTATTACAGATTTGAAAAAATCAAATTTTCAAAGAATATTAATTTTATTATTAATAAATAATTGATTTCTATAATATTAATTGAATGCGCTTTCATATGTTTATTATCGTAATAAAAATTGCATCAACAATATTGTAATTTTCAAAGAATTTTGATTATTTTTTTATGAATATCAAGAAACTGAACATTTTTTAAATAGTCGAAATTTCCCCATTAAATTTTTGATTAAAAAATTCCATAAAAAATATTTCAATTTTTTAAGTTTCTATTAAAAATAATTGAGTTTTTAAAGATTCATTTACAAAGAATTGAATTTTTTTTTAGATTTTTAGTCAAATTTTTGAAAAGAATTGAGCAAAGTTAACCACAGTTAATAATTTATTTTAAAAATAAGTAGACATCCTAAAAGTTTTAAATACAATTTTATGCTTCTGAAAATAACCTTTTTTTATAATTGAACGTTACGTGAATTTTTTTTTGTAGGAATCAGCGAAAAAGGCTAAAATTTTATGATCTTAAAGTTCTGAATATTCAAAAGAACAGAGTTTATTTATTTTTTATTCAAATTAAATTTTTATCATAATAATTTTACCCAACTATGGAAAAAATTAATTACAAGTTTCTGAATGTATAATTTAAATTCTTAATTTTTGTGACAATCGGCAGTTGTAAAAATCTTGTAAATAACAAATATTCCGTTTATTTAGTCAAAATGAAAAAAATTGAAATTTTCCTTCTTAAAAATGTGATATTTCAAGAAAAATTTCAAAAAAAAATCAAATTTTCTATTAAATTTTCCGATAAAAAATCCTATTTAAAATAATTAAATTTTTTAAGATTCTATTGAAAAGAGTATTGAGTTTCTAAACATTTTTATTCGAATTTTTGAAAAAAATTGGGCGAAATTATTTATTATTAATTTATTTGAAAAATAAGTAGACATCGCAAAAATTTCAAATACAATTTTTTGCTTCTGAAGATTATCTTTTTAAAAAATGAATTCCACTTTAATTTTTTTCTAGCAATCAGGGAAAAGGTAAAATTTTATGATCCTAATGTTCTGAACGTTTAAAAGAACAATCGTTATAATTATGAAAATATTTTGAATAAAATTATTCCGTAAATCAGGCAAAGAGAAAATAAAATTTCGTGTGGCAATCCTGAACTAGTTTTCAAAAGTAGAAAATTTTTTTTATGCTAATTAAAATAGTATATTGTTAAAAAACATTAAAAAGAGAATTTCCCTCTTTAAACTGAAATACGATTAAAAATTGGAGATTTTATTATTACTTCGGTACTTTTCAATTTACGTCAATATACCCGTATGGTGTATTAAAAATTTTTTAAATAATTAAAAACTTATGTACAATATTAAAAAATAATGCATGTGAACAAGCAGGTAAAAACAATGAAAATAAATGGAATAAATAATAGCCGGGAATATTAGAGGATTTATAATAATAATAATAATAATAATAATAATAATAATAGTAATAATAATAATAATAATAATGAAAGATTTAATTTTTTCAGTAGTGAAAAGTGTGTGCATTGGTTGAGAAATATGTTGTGTGCTAGGAGTCTCGTACAAGCGTACTAGTACGCTTAGCATGATATTGATCGACGTTCTCGTCCGCTTTCACCCTCGCGCTTCATCCCTCCCGTTGCACCCTCATCTGCCAACCCTCTTGCCCCTCCTCTCCCCCTCATCTCGTTCGTCTTTCTCATGTTTCTTGCCCCTACAGAGAGTTCTACAACACGCTCATCGCAGAATCTCCTCTCTCATTCGACCTCCGCATATCATAGGCTGCCCGTCGACACGGTTTGCTTACGCTTACTTCCGCGTGCCATGCCGTTGCTTTCGTTGCGTTGCGTTGCGTTTAGTTGGAACTCCCGTCTGCATTCACCACATGTCCCTGATTGGCTTCTCAATAATCGTATACACACACACAGACACTCACACAATTGCTTCTTGATATCCTGCCGCAAATCACTTTATATCAATCAAAAAAAAATAATTCTCTTAACCATTTCGCTCTCATTCATTTTTTAAACGAAACAATAATGGTATTTTAATTTTGGAAAATATTCTTGATGATTCTCGATTGAATAATAATTAATGAAAGGAAGGTAAATAAATATTTGTTGATTTTTTTTTGTGTTTGTTTGATGTTTGAATTTTTTTTCAATGGATTATTTTTCTGTAATTTGTGTTCGATTTTTTTTATTTACGATGTATTGATATTCAGAAGTTTCCATCTACGAGGTTCTTTTTTGTTACAGCTCATAAAGAGTCACTTTTCTGACTTAGTTTCTCTCTAAATTTGAATTAGTAAAAATGTTAGTAATTTGAATTAGTGACTGACTTTTTTCTTTTGAATTAGCGAAATTCACTAATAAATTAGTAGACATTACTATTTATTTAGTAAACCTTACTAATTCAGAAGCAAACGCAGTCAGTCACTAATTCAAATTAGTAAACATTTTTACTAATTCATATTTGTGACGCGCTCCGAAGAAAGGTACCTAAGAAGCAAACGATTTATAGGTTAGGGTCGGGTTAGATTTCTCTTGATTAAAAGTTTATTTTTCATTATTTTAATGTGAAACCAATTTTTATTGAATATTTTTGATATAATGAAGACTTGTACACCAATAATTTTTAATTAATAGTTGATTTTCTTTCTGTATTTTTACTTGGAAAATTAAAAACATAACCTCAAATTTTTTGCTTCTTAGGTACCTTTCTTCGAAGCGTGACATATTTAGAGAGTTGACTTCAGTTTTCTACTGTCTAAGGTTGTGAAAATAATGACAAACATTGACTTTGCATATATCTAATCAATATTTGTTAAGAGATTATTCTTACCAAGATCTTCTTTTTTGTTTCACTAAATTTGAATTTGGCGCCATTGTAACTCTAAAAATTTCCGTCCAGATGGCATGAAAATTTTCTCGCAATCGAGAAGAATGGGTCAGAATACAGTACCGTCCGAAATTGTCAGTCCACCCATTTTTAAAGAAATGAAAAAAAATTGTTTAACATTAAATTTATGAAAGCTAAAATTTCTCTCGGTTTATATTTTGAAAGACGATAAAATTTTGAAAATAATAAGACCTTACAGAAGTCATTTGGCCAAAATTTGTACAAGATATTCTTAAAAATCGTAATTTTTAATGTTTTCAAAAATTGGAATAATTTCTAAAATAATTAACGCTTTTTAATAATCTTAGGCTTATTTTAAAGGTCATGTTCTATTAAATAAGAATTACTTATGGTCAATAACCTGCAATTTTTTTCTTGCAATAATCATGACGTCAAACTTGGACAAAAAAATTGGAAAAATTTGAAATCATTTTTTTGTACTAAAAACTATTCTAGAACATATATAAAACATGATATGTTGTCGATTTTTCAAGAAAATTTAATAAAAAAATTTATTTAAATTTTACAAATTATTTTTCTTTTAATAATATTATTTCAAATTTTTCCAATTTTTATGTCCAAGTTTGACGTCATGCTTATTCCAAGAAAAAAATTACAGATTAACGCTTATAAGTAATTCTTATTTCGTAGAAAATGACTTTTAAATTAAGCTTAAGATTATTAAAAAGCGTTAATTATTTTAGAAATTATTCCAATTTTTGAAAACATTAAAAATTACGATTTTTAAGAATATCTTGTACAAATTTTGGCCAAATGACTTCTGTAAGGTCTTATTATTTTTAAAATTTTATCGTCTTTCAAAATATAAACCGAGAGAAATTTTAGCTTTCATAAATTTAATGTTAAACAATTTTTTTTCATTTCTTTAAAAATGGGTGGACTGACAATTTTGGCCGGCACTGTATACTCTAAATGTTTTGCATTTAACTTAGTAAATTTTACTACTAAATACAGGATTGTCACATAACAGGAAATTCTAGGGGAATTCAAGGATTTTATTATTAACGCCCATTAATGCCCATGATTATGAATGAAATGAAAATGCAAATGAAAATTACAGCAAAATTATTATTGGATAATGTCTTGTGACGACAAAAATTATTTAAAAACAAATTTGTTTATTGTACTGAAAAAATGTAATTTTTAGAATGAATTTAGTTAGAAATTTTAAGGAGCTTTGATTTTTGAAAAATTTTAGCAGTTCATAGTCTTCTGAAATTATAGGTTAATTTTTCTCAATCTATATATTAAATTAATTATTGACAATAATGGATTTATAAAAGAATTTTCGTTAAAAACATTTTTTAAAAATCGAATTTCTTTTCAAATAATTTGTTTAAATTCTTGTCAAAATTTAATTTATTTTCAAGAATTTTACTCAGTTGGATAATTTTAAATATCTACTAACTAATATTTTAACAAAATATTGTTTTCGAAAGAATTCAATTATTTACAATTTTTTTTAAATATTACTCGCAATAATTACATTACTTTTATAAATAATGAAATTTTTACAAAGATTCAATAAATTTTAAAAATAATTAAATTTTTTACAAAGATTCAATTATATTTATAAATAATTAAATTCTTGTCAGGAATTCAATTATTTTTATAAATAAAAAAAACTCATCGCAAGTTTTAATTATTTTTAATGCAATGTAAATAGAATTTCTCGAAAAGTTGTTAATTATTCATAGAAATTTTATTGAATTTCTGCAAAAGAATTAAATTATTCAAAAATTTTTTCGTAAAATTCTTTATAATTCAATTTTTAAAAAAATATTCAATGTGCGAATTTAAATTCAATACGAATAGTCATTGCCCGTATATTTTGGAATAAATAAATGATTTGTTTTTGTATTTAAGTAGTTGAATTTTCTAAAAAATTTCAAATAAAAATTGATTTAAAAATTAATTTTTGTGGCAAACCTTTTTATTAATTTATTTGGAAAAGAATTATCTTTCTTATAGATAATTTGTCAAGTTTAACTAATCTTTCAGATACTTTTTACTGAAAATTAGGCTTTTTTTAAACTGAAAATCAGTTATTTTTAACTGATTCAGAAGCAAAAAATTATTCACTGATTGTCAGTTAAAACCACAATTTTTAAATGATTTAAATTAAGAGATTACAAATTAAGGAAAAAATGCGACAATTTGAAATTTTGATATTTAAACAAAATGCTAAATTTTAAAAGAACTTTTGTGAAAGTTAGTATAATTATATCAAATGTTCAGAATATTAATCAAATTCTAATATAACTTTATTAAATTTCAGGTAAGTTTTTTAATATATTTCTTTATATTAAAATTTAGCTTTGTCGCGCTTTTTCCCCAGTTTGTAAAATTATTTTACAACATTTAATAATTATATTCTCTCTCCGGGTACAGTTAACCAACAATTATTTTTTAATTAAACATAAAATTTCTACTCAACTCACAATAAGTTTGATTCAATAAAAATTACGTTTAATGTAATTATAGAACATTTTTAAATTAAATACTCTTTTTTGGTTTGCTTCTTATTTTTGGATTACAAAAAATTTTTCCCAGTGTAATTCAATTAGTTACCAAAGATTTCAGTTATACTTTTACGTAACTTGATTTCGGTATTAGAAAAGAACCTAATAATACTTTACTACTAAATTAAACCTTTCTTTTTACGTTGTGATTTACTTTTGGTAGATTGTATTGAAAAACGAGATTGGCTCATTTTATTTAATGAACACGATTTTTTAGTTATTTGATTCAATAATATCAATCTTTGAAGCAAATGCCATTTAACTGGATGAAGTAAAAATTATTGGATTCAAGTCAATATTTATAATTGATAATAGTCCAGTAATAAGTTATTTGATTCAAATTTTTGTTTTCAGTGTGGATTAGATGTACTGAAAGAAAATTTATATTAAATTTTGTAAAAGTGCAATAAACCGAAATTTTGATATTAAAAATACTAAAATTTAAAAAAAATTATGTGGAATTTAGTAAAGTTATATTAAAATTGAATTAAAATTCTTGATATTTGATATAATTATACTAAGTTTCACACAATTGTTTTTAAAGTTTAGTATTTTTTATATCAAAATTTCGGTTTAGTGCACATTTTCCCCAAATTGTAAAATATTTTAAAAAAATTTAATATACATTTTTTTCAGTGTATATTAGAATTAAAAAATAAATTAAAATCTATAAAAGTCTTAATGGAGTTGAAAGGTAAAAGGAGTAAAACTCTGAAACTTCTGATAACTTCTTCTCTTTAAATTTTTTTCCATATATAAATTTTACTGAGTTCAAGTCAATGACATTTTAAGATGCTACAAGTTTAAAAAGAATTATTCCTTTCACTGGTGTAGTAAACATGTAATATATAAAAATTGTTCAGAAGCAGAGTAAAGAGAGATGAGATTTCGTGTGTGTGTGTGTGTGTGTAGGTATAAAAGAAAGAGAGTAGGCTTTCAATGGCAATATAAAGAAATTCTCGTTGTACTCTTGAAAACTTGTAAGTAGGTGAACTCAATTTGCCGTTTATCGACTTTGCAATTCGTAACAACGCCAGAATCTGCTTGAATAGCTCGACGAAAAGATGTACCGATTGATTTGAGTTCTTGAAAAACTCAATACACATATATGCTCTTCTTCTACTATATGAGTACATTTAGAGAGAGAGAGAGAGAGAGAAATTCCCAAGCATCTCTCTAGTCTTCTTATCGTTTCTCGATTAAACGAAAACGATGTATCGCTGTTTATATACGTATATATCATCATATATTCTCCGCACGCACGAAAAGAAGATTCAGGAAAATTACTTTTCAAGAATCGATTTCATGTTTCGGTATATTCTATACATGTGTATAATATAAAATGTACAGTTGAAGATAGAAAAATGTTTTTGGTTTATAGTTGGAAAAATTAGGTGCATTCTTTGCTGAAAGACGAGAAAATAGCGTGTCTATAACTTTAGTGATTATTTTCAGTAAAAAAAGACTAATTTTCAGTGAAAAAAGTAAGACTGATTTTCAGTGAAAAATATCTGAAAAAATTAACTTAACTTTGAATAATGGAAAGAGTTAAATTTCTGTTACTTTACTTTGCATTCACTTTACTTTAATCTACACTTTACTTTCACTTTAATCTCACTTCACTTTCTTTCTATTTCTAACTTGAATTCGAAATTAAAAAAATTACATACCTTTGAAATTTTAAGAC
Organism: Leptopilina myrica (nomen nudum); assembly: GCA_032872475.1. Lineage (NCBI taxonomy): Eukaryota > Metazoa > Arthropoda > Insecta > Hymenoptera > Figitidae > Leptopilina > Leptopilina myrica (nomen nudum). The sequence goes on from CM065463.1 coordinate 18,392,652, forward strand.
AATTTGTATTGTACTCTCTAAATGTGAATTAGTAGAAAGTTACTAATGAAATGACGGAAAGACTTCTACCAAAAGATTTTGTAATAATTTTACTAACAAATAGTGAAATTTTACTAATTACTTAGTAGAATTCTACCAACAATATTAGTACTGTATTACGATGTTATTTTGTTTGGATTATTAATTTTAGTTATTTTTTAACTAATATTAGAACTGTTTTATTGATAGTCGATAAAATAGTTTTACTAAAAATCATTTAGTAGAAAAAGTGACTTTCAATTAGTAGAATTGTACTAAAACATTAGTAAAATTTTAATAAAAATTATATTATAATAATTGACATAATTTGCCCTCACCAAAAGTTAGCGTTGATTTATTACGATGTTTTGTTTTGTGGTTTAAATTGATATGTCAAAAGAAGGAATAGTTTATTTGTAGACTGTGTGTAAAAAAAATGTGTAGAAAATTGTGTTAAATATGTAGTGTTTTTATTTGCGGTTCAAATTTTTAAGTATTTTGAAGTTTCAAGCAAGTAAAGAACAATAATTAGTTAAGTATTAATTTTCCAAAGGTTATATTAAAATTTGAAAAATTTAATTTGTAAATTTTTTGAAAAATTAGGTTTTTAAAAAATAGTAATTAAAATTTTTTAAAGAAAAAGGTACTTGAATTCACAATAATAATTTTAACAAATTGATACAATTGGAAATTCTGTAAAATTTTATATTTTAAAGAATTATTTTATTTTTTCTTCTTTGAAAATTGTCTATAAATATGATTATGTTTCTGAAATTATTTCATTTTATAAATTTACAAAATTTATTCTATTTAAGTAATTCAATTCTCGTAGTTGGATTCTGATAGGAATTGATTTAACAAAAAATTCAGTCAACATTTTTTAAAATATTTAAATATTTAAACCGTTGTAACAGGAATTTTAGAAATTAATTAAATTTTAAAAAGTTTTTAAATTCTTTGAAAACTTAAGGGAAGAAAAAGTTAAAAAATCTTTAAATTTTTATTTTCAAAAATTATTAATAAAATTATTTATAAAATATCTTTTAAAAATTACTAAAATTTTTCAATAGTTTTATTAAAAAATTATAAAAAATAATTTAATTTTGGATGAATTATAGTTGTAAATTTTAGAAATAATTATATTTCATGAGATTTTTTTATTAAAATCATTTGAAATTTTAATTCCTCGGGAAAAATAAATATGAATAAGTTCTTAAATTTTTGTTTCACAAAAAGTATTAAAATTTTGAAATATTTAATTCAGAAATTTCGTAAAATTGTTTTCTGAAAAAATGAAACTAAAATTTTTAAAAATACTTCTATTTCTAAAAATAATTTTAAAAAATTGACACAATTGAAAATTTTGCCAACTTTTATTGAAATAAATTTTGTAACAATGAAAAAGAAAATTTCACGCGCATGTAGTCTTGCTAGTTAATAATATTCTACTAATTGAAAAGGGGAAAAATCGTACATGAAAACTACTAAAAAATAGTAAAATTTTACTTTTTTTAGTAGAATTCTACTAAAAAACTTCTACTTTTCTATAAAAATTAATTAAAATTTCTGTCACTCATACTGAAAATTTCAGTTATTTTTTATTTGGCCTATCAGTGGAAAATGACTGAAATTTCAATCATTTTTAATTGATCTTCAGTAAAATTTCACTAATTTAAAATTTAGACAGTAAAAATTTTTAAAACACTTTGGTACTGAAATAAAAATTTATTTCGTTCGAATAATGGAAAAATTGAGTATTATAAATTAAGTATTTACATGAATCAAACATTTTTATTTACTCTCTAAATTTGAATTAGTAAAAATGTTTACTAATTTGAATTAATGATTGACTTTTTTCTTTTGAATTAGCGAATTTCACTAATAATAAATTAGTAGAAATGACTATTTATTTAGTAAACTTTACTAATTCAATAGCAAAAAGTCAGTGACTTATTCAAATTAGTAAACATTTTTACTAATTTAGATTTAAATAGTGACTTAATTAAATTGTATTCTCTCTAAATTTAAATCAGTTAAAAAAATAGTTTTAACTTTTAACTGAAAATCAGAAGAGACTGGCTTTTTGATTCTGAATCAGTTTAAAATGACTGATAATCAGGGAAAAAATGATTGATTTATTTTCAGCAAAATATAACTGAAATATTACTTTAATTAATTGAATCGGTCAAAAAAAAATCTCTACTAAACCTTATGTTTTTTTAAATTGACAATCAGTTACTTTTATTAAATTATTAAATAAATCAGTAATTTTCTTATTTTATATTATTATATTTTTAAGTGTATAAAGTTTAAAATTGCAATGACACTAAATGACAAGTTTTTTCAGTAGTAACATAACAGTTTAGTCAGACAGAGTTTAAAACTATTCGCACTGTATATGCTTCAGTAGTAAAGACAGAGTCTGGTCAGCCGTGAGCTCATCCGACAGTCAGTAGTAAAGATTCTTTTCAATCAGACCTAAGTTTCTTAATATCGATCTGCCCAATTTTTGTTAAATTCAATTTTCTATTAATTCAATTTTTTCTATTAAATATGAAATTAAAAATATTACAATATTTACAGTTCAAAAATTGTTTAAAAATCAAATAATAATTTGACAAAACAAAATTTTAATTAATATATACTTTAATTCTTAGAGGGAGAAAACAATTTATTTGAATCATATTTTTTTGATGGCAACTTATTTTTGAATTAAAGGAATATTTGCGTTGGAAAAGGGTGGGGGGTTGTGCTGTGGAAATAATTGTATTTTCTATGTAAAAATTGTGTCGAAGAGAGAGAGAAAAAAAGTAAAAAATTAGTCCAAACGTCTGAAGCAATTTCTAAACGACTCCTGATGATAATTTCGATAAAAATTTTTCACTTATTTTTTATTTAGTTTGACTTTAGAGTAAAATTTGAGAATGATTTCGATAAGAACACCATTATGGATTTCTCGTTACGAAAATGTTTCATTAATGTGTGCATAACGTTGGAAGTTCTGAACACATACTCACACACATATACGAATCGTGCATTTATGGAGAAATGAGAGTTATCGATCAGGTTCTAAATATTGCCCTCGAATAATAGTTTGTCTGGTGTTGATGAATGAGCCGTTGAATTTCGACCAATACTTGTTGGTAATGAAGCATCATGCTAAAAACTGAGTGATTTCATAGTAATAAGGTGCTAATGACGATTGCTTAGCCTCATTTTACAGATATTTCGCCTCTTCATGATAATAATTATTAAAGTGATATTAATTTTTAATTTTCACTGTTTTTAAATAATAATAATAATATCATGTAATTGATGCAATATTGCTAATATTCTTATTACTATTACTAATATAATTTTAAATTAAAAAAAGAATTTATTAATCATTTTAATTAGTCTCCTTAATTAAGATTAATTTGATGTTTTAATTTCTGTTTCAGGTGAGTCACTGATGTTTTTGGTTAATTTCTTGACAGGAATTATGTAAATGTGAGTACAAAAGCATTCTCTATAATTATTGGAATTAAGTTTATTTTTTATTTATTTATACAGTTAAACCGCATTTCATTTTAAATTGTTAATATGCATATTTTTTAATGGAACACACTATGGAGAATAACAGTTTCTTTCTCTGTGAACTTGAATTTTTAATAAATCCTTCTAGTTTAAATTGATAAAAAATTTATAAACTACAAAATTATCACGAATTCTAAAAAAAACTTTAAATTTTTTCTATTTCTGATAATAATTTCATTTTAAGTAACTCAATTCTTGAAGGACTATTAAAAAAATATATAATTACTTAGAAATTATTTAATGAATACTTTTACTATAATATTTCAAAATGAATCGAATTTTAAAAGAGTTGCGTTTACAATTTTTTTATGTAGATTAACACCAAAAGATTTTAATTTTAAATTTTAGAAAATTTAATTATTCTCAGGGTTGCCACCCAATCTGAAAAACCTGGAAATGTCAGAGAATTTTATAAAATTTAAAAAAAAACTGGAAAAGTCAGGGAATATTGATCGAAATCCTGGAAAATTGTTGTTTTATAATTGTTTTTATTCCTGAAATCTAATTTTATTTAAATATTCAAAAATTAATTCAATTTTAAGAAATATTAATATAAACATATTATTATTATATAATTAATTATTATTATTATTATATTATTATTATAATTATTATATATTATTTTTTTTTTATCTTTTATTATTAATTTTTCCAAGAATCTATTTAAAAGAGCTGCATTTACAAATTTTAAACTTGAAAAGATTTTCATTAAAAATTTTGTAAAATTTCAATTTTAAATGAATTTCATTAAAAAATTTAAAAACCTAGATTTTTAAAAAACCTTAATAAATAAAATTCTTCTAAAATTATTAAAAAAATTTAATATATATATATTTAATTGATTATGAAAAATAGCGGATTTATAGAAGAAATATAGTTCAAAACACTAAAACAAATTGAATTTTGAAATAAAGGAGAAATTCAATTATTTTTGTTATCTTTTATTATTTATATTTATCAAAGAATTTTACTATTTTAAAAAATGTTAATGAAATTCGTTTGTACTAATTTAATTTTTTCAAAATAATTTTAATAAAAATCCTAAATTGATTTCAATAATTTTTCAAAATTAAATTATTTTCAATGTTTGCTAATTTAATAAAATTTCACGAATCAATTCAGTTATTTGAACCGAAATTTGAGTAAAACTAATTTGAAGAATTCAATTTTTTTCTAACGTAATATAATTCTTCGCAAAAATACAATTATGTTTGAAAATTAACAAAAATTCTTGTCAAAATTTAAATTGTCGTTATAAATAATAAAATTTTTCTCCGAAATTCAATTATTTTCAAAAATTTTAATAATATTGTTAGATTTTTAATTATTTTTAATATACAAAATATTTATCAAATTTCTCGAAAAATGAAATTGTAGTTACAATTTTTTTTTAAATTTGTCTCTTGACAATAAATAATAATTAAAAACAAAATAATTAAATTTTGATAGAAATCTTTATGAAAATTCCATTTTCGGAAACATTCAATAATTATCTAATAAATGGTTTATTTTTGTAGTAAAATAATTGATTTCTTGTAATATTTCTTAAAAAATATTAATTTAAAAATGAATTTAAGTAAAAATTATGGATTATAATTGAATATCATATTCAAAAAATTTATATATTTGAAAATTTTAGGAGAATTCATTTATTTAACTCTTAAAAATAAGCATTTTATTAAATAATTGAACTTTTTTAAAATTGAATTTTCATGATGAACTTTATTAATATTTTTGAAAATAATTAAATTTCGGAGAAAAATTTTATTATTTATAAAGATTATTTAAATTTTGACGGGAATTTGTGGCAATTTTGGAACATGATTGGATTTTTGCGAAGAATTATAATGTTACTTTTAAAAATAATTGAATTTTCGAGTTTTCTAATTAATAATAAATGTAGTTTTTAAAACCTGGAAATATTCCCTTGTTTAACCTGAGAATCCTGGAAAAGTCAGGGAATTTGAAAAGAGCAAAAGCATGACAACCCTGATTTTGAAAAAATTTATTTAAATTTATCAATAGAATTAAATTAATTAAAAATTTGTTGACGAAATACTTTATAAATATTTAGTTTTAAAAAATAATCAATTATTCAATATATTACTTTTCTATTTCAATAAATGAATTCTTGTAGAATTCTCTATAATAAAAATTTATTTAAAATCGAATTTCAAGTAAAATTTTAGTTATTAAATATTGCAATCATATTATTCGAAGAATTTTGAAAAGGTTTCTAATTAAAATCTTTAAAAATTGGAATTTCTCATTTCTTCAACTAAGTATTCTGTAGAATTAATTTTTTTTGTAAAAGTTTAATTAAAGTTTAATTTAATCCAATTGATGAATTTCCGAATAGTCAGATTTTTGTAAAATTTAATTGTGAACAAAATGGATTTGAAAATTCTTAGAGAAGAATTTTAGTTAAAAATTGTAGACAATAAGAATTGAATTGAAATGAAAATAGTTTTGAAGAAGTTACAGTAATAATATTCTTATAAGTTATTATTGAATTTTAAAAGGTTTTAATTTGAAATTTTTGAAAATCTTATATCCTATGGTAAAATAATAATGATTAAAGATTTATTTAAAAAAGAACAAGTTATTGATGTTTTCGAATAATTTTACAATTACAAAATTTTTTTTGAGTATTAATAATAATTTTTAGAGTGAATCAGAATACTTTTTAGAATTAGGAAAAAGTCAGGGAAAAACAAAATTACAATTTTTTCGCAACTCTGTTATTATAATATAATAATTATATTAATTAAATAAGTTGAAACAGTGCTTAATTAAATTCACAAACTTTACTTAAATTAAAATTAAATTAATATCAGAATTGAAATATTTGTTTCACAATACGAATTACTTTAAAATTACACAATTTATGATGGTAAATAATTTTATGAGATTAATATGATACGTCTTACTGCATAAGATTAATATTCGCATAAATAGCGTGACATATGCATATAAATATATGTATATCAAAAAAGCTTAGCGAATTTCATTGTATTGTACAAGTTCACTGCACAAAAGTAAAATTCACGTATGAAAACTTCAATGGAGATAAGCGAGAGACGCTTTACGTTTCACAACTCGACTTCCGCTCGTAGAATTTCATTTCATCCGGTGAATTTCGCGCGTCTCGTTTTGTCTCTCTTTCTCTCTCTCTCTCTCTGTCTCTCACTTCTTTCTTCTTTGTGATCTAAAAGTTCGAAACAATTTATATTGTCAAAACAAGGCGTGTTCCATTGAAATTCCTTTGAGTTTCCTCTTCAAATAAGTTTGCACTCAACATAATAATACCCTCACAAGTTGCATAATAATTCCAAACACTGTGACATTCTCTTAAGCACAAAGGCATGTTGCAAAATATTTCTCAATTCCATAAATGAGAATAATTTTACAGTCTTGTCAATATTATGTTCTCTCCTCTATAACTATATTTTCTTTTTGTTTCATTCAAATTTTTATACTCTTTTAATTTCTATAATCGTGTGCTGTAAAGAAAAAATCCTAATTTGAGATTAGTTTTAAATTCAGCACTCTGATTTATGGCTTACATGTAAATTCCTCCAAAATCCACTCACAATCAGTAAATTCGGCATTTGTCTTAAAAATGTTGGATCTTAATTTAACTCTTTTTTTTAACTTTTTAAAAATCTAAAAATAGTCTCAAGTAACTTCATAATCGGGATCTTTTTGGGTTACTGCTTTTTTAAAAATAATATTAGATCCACAATTTAGAATTTTAAAAAAGTATCATAAAAATTTGGACAAATAGTTACAACGCAAATTTTTTTTTTTTAATCAAAAAACTTTTCCATTTAGGCAATCATATTTTTTGCTACTACTTTTGTTTGCGATTTTCTAAAATTATTCAGCATTTGTTTTCAATAATGCCGAAGGGGAAAAGAATTTAAAAATTTTTGATTTCAAATCAACACAAATATTTATTTTCGTTTTAGTTTAATTGAGTGCAAACAAAAATTTGTTTCCCGCACGTAGAAATGAAAAATACTAAATAAAATGAATACTATTTTGGGTTTGGGAAAAAAACTACATACCTTGAGATTACTAAAAAAAAGGATAAAAGGAAAAAATAAGAGAGTGAGAAAAATCTGATGTATGCGCTCTTCTTTTCTTTTATGGTTCTCTGAGTTCATGTGCATTCGTAGATTTAGAATGGCAAATATAAAGATTCGTATAAGAAAGTTCTCTCGAATCTCTTGACTAAAGCGAGGATGAGGAAGGTACTCGCTTTCTATTTTATGGGCCAAGTTACGTCAAACATTTTTTTTTCGAAAACTGCCAGTAAATAATATGGAGAAATTGCCTTAGAGAAAAAAAACATTTACTGTCAAAATTTAAGACAATCAATATGGCAGTGAAATAAAGCATTCTTTTTTTTAAAAGTACTTTTATTTTTATATTATTGACACAATTTTTTTAAGATTTTCGAATTAAGACTATTGTATTAGTCTCAAAAAGTTGCAAATTTGCAATAATATAATTTCTGACAGGGCTTAGATATTTGAAGTATTTAATTTAACTGAAGACATAAGAAATACACCATTTAAGTAAAGTATCGTTAAATATTAAATTTCAGTAAAGTGTCGTGAAATATTAAATTTATTTAAAGTAAGATTGAATATTATATTTAATCAAAGTACCATTAAGTATTAAATTTAATTAAAATACAATTTAGTATTTAATTTAATTAAAGTAGAATTAAATATTAAATTTCATTATAAAACAACTAAATACTAAATTTTAAATAAAGCAAAGTGGGACAATTTCTACACACAATGTTTGAGTATGATACTATGATTTAAGTATGATTTAATAATTGAACTAAAATTTACAACGTCAAACCTGGCGATTTTCCAAGTAACAATTTGGAAAATCGTCAAGTTTGCCATTTTAAACTTTATAGTTTAACCTTTAGTATATTTAATAATATTAAAACTTTTTTCTTTCGTATTTTTTATGTGAATATAGTATATACTCTCTGAATCTAAATCACTTAAGATTTTTAACTGTTTTAAACCAGTGACTGACTTTTTAAATGAAAAATTAAAATTTACTTAAAAATTCATTCAGAATGAAAATATAATATAAGAAATTTCGATAAACTGAGGGAAAATGTTAGTTATTTTATTAATCTAGTATTTTTAAAATATTTTACATATTTTCTCATTTTAAACGTTTTTGCTAAACTGGCACGTTTTTACTGAAATTTCTACTCTACATTGAAAAAAAAATTGTTTTAGCCAAATAATAAATCTATTTTATGATTTACTCTAAATATGAATCTGTAAAATTTCCACTGATTCAGATTTAAAGTATATTCTTTAACGCCCGAGTGGTTTAAACAATAATAAAATTTTATTTTATTACAGATTTAAAGTGTTTTCAAAAATAAATATTTATTAGAAACAAATAATAATTCTTTAATAAAATAAATTGTATTTGAATCAATAGGTTTTCTGTATTTTAAGTAAAATAAGATTTAATTGACTTAAACAAAAATTATTTAGTGCGAATATTTATTTTTTTGATAATAAAGAATTAATTAATTAATTAATAATTAATTTAGTAATTTAATGTCCAGTAAAGTTTTTTTTTGAAAAATTTATTTCAGTGTATTTTTGAATAAAATTCCGAATTTATTAATTTCTTAGTAAATAAATTTTCTTTGACAATAAATTAGTAAATTTTAACTGATTTAAAATTGTGTTTTGCTACAAGTAAGAAAAAATAGGAAATTTTTGAAATCCTACGAATTTGAGAATGAAACCTTTGCAATTTTTTTTAATTTCTAACAGTAATTGAACTTTAGGGAAAATTAAATTGAATTTATTTTTAAACAATTTAATAATTGAAGAATCTTCCTAAAATTATTATTCAGAACTTTTTCAGCAATTATTTTTACAAGGTTTTAAATTTAATTTTATAAAATCTGAATTAAAATTTAGAAGACCTGTGTTTGCAATTTTTTATAAATAATTGAATTTTACAAGGTTTTATAAAAATTTAATTCTTGTAAAATAATAATAATAATAATAATATAATGATAAACGTTTAATTAAAAAAAATATTGATGTTTCATTTAATCATAAATATATTTATTTGAAACTGAAATTTTCTTGTGCTCAAGAAAAATAAATATTTATTTCTTTATAAAATTCTTTTGATATAAGAAAATACTAAACTAAAAAAAATTATATGGAATTTTGTATAATTATATTAAAATTTGATTAATTTTCTTGATATTTGATAAAAAAAACAAATTTTTTATATGTATATTTTTTAATTTCAATATTTCTTATATAAAAATTTTTCCTTGTCACATTTTTTCTCCTGATATTGCACTGAAAAAAGTTATTTGATTCAAATATACGATTACTTGGCTATTATCAAATAAATATTTACTTGTATCGAATAATTTTTATTTGTGTCAATTAAATGGTATATTTGCTTCAAATACAGAATTTTTTGATTCAAATAGAATTTATTTATATTTAAATAAAAATTATTTAATTAAAGTAAATATTTATTTAATAATAATAGACAAGTAATCGGTTATTTGAGTTAAATAATTTTTTAAGCGTGGAAAATACTTTTCTAAAATTTACCATTAATTTTCTTTTTTGTGCCTCTTCAATAAATCTGAATTAGTGAAATTCCATTAAAGATCAATAAAATTTAATTGATAATCAGTTACTACATTCTTGCGATTTCAATCGGTGTTATTTCACTGAAAATCATTAAAAAAATTACTGAAATGTAAGTCATTTCTCACTACGATTATTGTCCAATTAAAAAATTACTGGAAATTTCAGTCACCTACGTCGATAATTTGAGTTAGTTCTATCTTGATTATCCAGTGAGTGAAAAATAACTAATATTTTAATTATTTTATTCTGATTTTTACTGAAATTTTACCCATATTATTGAAATCGTGAGAATCTGAAAATCCGTTAAATTTAATTGATATTTAGTTTTTTGAGAGTTTTTATCTAAAATTACTATTGGAATGAATCGGAATATTCTTTAGGGTCAGGGGAATAGTTAAAATTCTATCTGGAAAAAAACAGAATCAAATTTTTGTGGCAATCTGTTTAATTAATATTAAAAGTTTTTTTCTTTTTATTATCCCCATTGTTCTGAATTATTTCATTATACTACCTGCGGTGGTATGTAATTTTTTCCAAATCAAAGCATTCTCTGCAATCTACTTTTTTTAACTATCTAAATGGAATGGAATGCTTCATGATACGACAATATATAGATATATATATATTATTTGAGTTTGTCTTCTGTGCAGTGCGCTGTACAATAATTGTTGGTAATAATAATTATTAATGTCACAGAAACATCCCATTACGCGCGTTTGTATCGCGATGCTTGTTATCCAGCTAGCTTTCTGTATATATATAAATAGTGTGCCGGCGAAGGTGGATGAAGTGGAAATGAAATAGGGCGGAGGTAGTTGACCTACTTCAGCAATGAAAAGAGACTGACCGTATGTCGTTCTACCCCTGTATTTCAACTACTCGCGAGAGCATGTTTTACATATCGTCGACAAACTACAGGAAAAAACAACATCAACAACAACAACAACAACAAGAACACGCGATGATGTGAAACTGCGTGAAAATTAAAGCCGTACTGAATTACGTTATATTAAAAACGCGCACGTCGTATGCAAACTCAATGCCATTGAAAAAAAAATTTTTTTTTTTTAAAAGGAGAACAAAATTTACAAGTGAAAAAGCGCACTTTTAAAGTTGAAACAATTGCAGTAATTAGAATTTTTAATTAAAGGCACATTGCTTTTTAGAAACACTTTAATTTAGTGCAAGTTTGACAATAAAATTTTATAATAGAAATATTTTTCTGTTTTTCATTTTTATTCTAGTCATGAATTATTTTTCTCTTCTGGTTTCTTTATTTTATTCAATTTTAATATAATATAGTCTCTTTTTAATTTAATTGTTCTCCTTTGGTTTTAATATTTCCTTAGTTCATGAAGGATTCGTATATGGACTGTATTAAAAAATTTCCTTTTTTTGAAAAGCATTTGTTTGTAGTTTCAAATATGGAAATTGAATTATTTCTCCTTTACAGGGCTCGAAGTAGGTCCGTAAATCCTGTGAATATCCGTTTTTTTAAAAATGGTCCGTAAAGTTCTTAATACGACTAAAAAAACTAAAAGTTCGTAAAATTGTACGATATAATCTGGAGAATTTTAGGGAAACTACAAATGATTGAAGAAATTCAATTATTCTTAAAAACAATAAATTTTTTCTCCAAAATTCAATTATGTTAAACAAAATTTAAAAATTCTCGTCAAAATGTAAATTATTTTTATAAAGAAATAATAAAATTTTTCTCAAATCAATTATATTAAAAAATTTTTTTAAATTCTTGTCAAAATTTTAATTATTTTTAGAAATAATAAAATTCTGCTTGGAAATTCAATTATTTTCAAAAATTATAATCAAATTCTTGGTAGTGATTTTCAAAAATTGACAACAATTTAATGATTTTAATATCTACTATTTTAATAAAATGTTTCAAAAGAATTTAAATATTTTTACAAAAATGTAATAAAATTATACGCAAATCTTTAATTATTTTCATAAAATAATAAAAATTTCACTGAAGTTCAATTATGGAAAATTTTTTTTATAAACTTCTTCGTAATCATTCAATTATTATCATAAATAATAAAATTTTTACAGGGATTCAATTATTTTTATACATAATGTTATTGTTTTTAGGAATTAAACTATTTTCACAAATAATAAAACTCCTTACAAAATTTCAATTAATTTGAATTCAATTTTAATCCAATTTCTAAAAAAAAAAATTCTTAAAGATTTTATTAAAATTGGTCAAAAGAATTCAATTATTTAAATATTTCTTAATAAAATACTTTATGAGTATTCAATTTAAGAAACTTGCAATTATTTCTAATAAATGGTTTTTGTATTTAAATAATTGAATTTTAGTAGAATTTTCGAATAAAAATTGTTATAAAAGTGGATATCAGTTACAATTTTAGATTATAATTGAATATTAACAGTATTAGAGCGTGAGTAATTAGAACTAATTAAATATTAAAAAAGTTAAGAATTTGAAAATTTTGAAAATCGGAAACAATTTTGTGGAAATTTTTTTTTTTTAGAAAGTTTAATTGAGAATTTTTTTTAAATTGTAAATTGTAATTAAATGATTTTAAAAATTCTCAAAGTTTTTCAAAAAAATTGTTAAAAATAATTCATTTTGGTTATAAGTTACACATTATTGTAGAAATTTAATTATTTTCAAAATTAATAAAATTTCTAGCAAAAAATAAATATTATTCAAAAATAATAAAATTATAATAAAATTTTTCGAAAAATGTAATTATTCTTAAAATTTTTATTACATTGAAAAGAAATATTCTTGTTTTTTGAGAAAAATTTCTCTTGAAAAATAAAAGGAATCCGCTTAAAACAAAAATATTGTTTTTGGAGTAAAATTCTTAGATACAATTCAATTATTTAAAAAGTTGTTGATAAAATTCTTCACGGGAATTGAATTTTAAATAACATTCAATTATTTAATACCTTATCTATGAATTATTAATTAATTAATTTAAAGAATTGAATTTTTTTGCACAAAGAGAAAATATTTATTAAATTTTGTAGAAGTGTTTTACAATTTGGAAGAAAGTGATTTAAAAATTTTCAAATTTACAAACCGAAATTTTGACATAAAAAATACTAAACTAAAATAAATAATATGAAATATACTAAAGTTATTTTAAATAAAATATAACTAAAATTCTTATATTGGATATAATTATAGTAAATTTTTTATTAGTTTTTTTAAAGTTCAGTATTTTCTGTATAAAAATTTCGCTTTGTCGCATTTTTTCCCCAAAGGGTGAAAAACTTTTAGAAATATTATTTTTTCTTTTTGTGTAGATTTTTCAAAATTTTAATTGATTTAAAAATGAATTTCTGTTACAATTTTAGATAATAATTGAATATTAAAATCATTGTAGCATGAATTTTTAGGAACATAATTGAATTTTGAAATTAATGTTTTTGAAAAAGTTTAATATTGAATTTTTTTATATTATTTGATGTTTTTATTTTCTAATATATTCTAAAATGATGAATTTACAAATAATTTAAATTTCGTACAATTTCGTAAACAAATATGGATTTAAAAATTGTCAAAGAACTTTTTTGAAAATTATAAAAAATAATCGATTTAAAGAAGAGTTTTAGTTGAAAATTCTTGAAAACAATTAATTTATCACTCGGCCATCTTTAATTAATTATGAATCATGAAGAAATCTAGCACCCCGAGTCGAATAATCGGAGTCATCGATATCTTTATGTTTTATAGTTATGAAAAATTTAATTTCTAGTTTTAAGTAACATTTTTTCTTATTTGCGTCTGACTGGTTTTATTCTTATCAGTAATTAGTCTGTAATTTTTTGTGTTTTTGGTTCGCAATGTCCATACTTTGAAATACTTACTTCACTGATTCGAGACCTGCCCCTTTTGATAGAAATATTTTTTTTTCCTCTTATTCCACTAATTTATCGTTCTTGAACTTAGTTGAATCGTGTAGAGTTAACCTCTTCTGTCAGACAAAGTTGATTTCACTTCATCTGGTGATTTTTGGTCTTTTTTTTACTCAGTTAATACTTTTCCTGCTCTTCTTCTTCTTTTTTTTTCTTTTTTTTTGCTAGTTAAATCGGAGGGAGCTGTCTCTTGGTTGCTTCTTCTTTTCTCCCTTCTACTTTTCCGTTTCATTCCCTCAAATGCACGTTCAACTTGAAACCTAATAGGCAATATCCACCCGAAAAGTTTCTTGTCTTGCTCGGAAGTTTCATCAACTCGAAATTACATTTTCCCCACGTAATGGTACAGGATGCGCGCACGCGCAACTTACATTCGCGTGCGTAAGGAAGATTTCCAATATAAGCTCATATTCTTAATTTACTTTCAACGAGGAGCTATATTCTCCTGGACCCTCCTTTATAATGTTTCACTGTAAATTACCCACTAATCGAATGTATACGAAAATTTATTAATTCCGTTTTTGTGTTTGCTTGATATTAATTTCTCTTGGTTGGATGAGAAAACTTTTTGGTATATGGGAAAGAATATTTTATCTTCTAATGTGTCTGAATGAGGAGAAAAAGTATGGTTTGGACAATCATTTATATTTCGGGCGTTGTATAAATTTTCTATATTAATTCTTATTCTGAAATAAGTATTCTATATCGTTTCGCTTTCTTTGTTTTGTTGATTCATTCAATTTGAATTTCGCGCCACTATATTTCTGTAAATTAGCGTTCCGATGGCATGAAAATTCTCTAATAATCGATATAAACTAGTTAGAAGGAAGAGTTGCGTTTACAATTTTCTTAAATAGATGAACTTAAAAAAGCTATAATTAAAAATTTTTTTATATAACTTTGATTTTTAAAAAATTTTAATAATTCAAATTCTTTTGAAATTTGTTATATTTTTTAATATATATTTAATTAATTATTAAAAATAATATATCTATTTATAGAAGAATTTTAATTAAAAGCACTTTAAAAAATATAATTTTGGAGAAGTTACAAATAATATCAGAACTTCAATTATTTTCAAAAGTAATAAAATTATTCGCACAAATTGACAAAAATTCACATAAAAATCTGAATTTACAAATAATAAAATTCTTCTCAGAAATTCAATTGAATCGTGAATTTCGAAAAGGGCTCAGCTCTAAAAAAAGCAATGGTCATTTTTCTATAACAATAGAAAGTGAAAGTGACTCTCAAGATTTTCAAAGTTAAGCCCTTTTTGAAATTCACGATTCAATTATTTTTTTTAATTTTATTAAAATTCTTGTCAGAATTTCAATTATTTAACAAAAAAATTTTCCCAATTCAATGATTTTTATTATCAACTATATTAATAAAATTTACCAACAAGAGAATTCAATTGTTTAAAAAATGTTTAAATAAAATTTAACGAGAACATTTAATTATTTTCATAAATAATAAAAATTACACGGAAATATTCAATTATTTATTCATTTTTTAGTAATCATTCCATTATTTTAATAAATAATAAAACACATAATTAAAAGTCAATTTTTTTTCTATATAATAACATTTTATTTATGAATTAAATAAATATTAAATATTATTTTCATAAATTATAAGACTTATGACAGAGTTGTAATTATTTTTAATACAATTTTAATTGAATTACTCGAAAAATGTGCGTATCCTTAAAAATGTTATTAAAATTCGTCTAGAGAATTTAAATGTTCCTAAAGTTTCAAACGTTCAAATGAACGACAATATATTTTTTTAATTCTTCTAATTTGTATTTCATAACAAAAAAATGATTTTTTCGATTAAAACAAATTAATTCTAAACTAAATGTTGTTTAATTACCATATTATTTTTTCTTTTTAAATAGTAATTTTCTGACAAAATTAAATTGAAAAAAATTTTCATTCATTTGAACGTTCAAAACTTTAGCCACTTGAATTTAATTAAATATATTTTTGTATTTAAATATTGAATTTTTGTAAAGCTTTCTAATAATAAAAATTGATTTGAAATTAGATTTAACTTGAAATTTTGGATAATAGTTAATTATTAAAACTTAAAAACATTATAACATGAATTAATTAAATAGTCTTTAACGTCCGAGATACTTAATAAATAAGTCAAATTAATGAAAACGAAATGTCCGAATGTTTTCGTTTTCATTAATTTGACTTATTTATTATAACATGAATTTTTAAATAGAATTAAATTTTAGAAATGTTTAAAATTAAAATCATTAAAAATTCAATTTTTATACTTTTAAGTTTTAACTATAACAATTTTGTAGAATTAATTTTTGTAAAGAAGTTAAATTAAATTTTTTAAATTATTTAAGGCTTTAATTTTCTAATATATTTTTATGTGAAAAATTTCCCAACAGTCGAAATTTTATGAAAAATGAAATTGTAAATAAATGGATTTAAAAATTCTCAAAGTAGAACTTTTTCAAAAAATATTAAAAATAATTGCGGTTTAAAGAAGAATTTTAGTTAAAAATTCTAGAAAATAATAATGGAATTCATTGATTCTGAATTTTTTAAAAATAATATTTGAATAATTTTGAAAAAGTTACAGTAATAATATTGTTATAATATAAAATAATGATTATATCATTCGCTTATTTTTAATTATTATATAAAACATGAAGTTATTGATGTTGTCGAACAATTTTACAATTAAAAAAATTCAAGAATAAATGTAATGGAACATTTTTTTTAGTATCCTATCATTTTTAGAGTGAATCAGAATATTGTTTAGGGTGAGGAAAAAAGGAAAAATTTAGTCTGGAAAGCAGGGAAGAGTCAAAGAAAAACAAAATTAAATTTTTTTTAGTCAAGGATTCTATTGTGTTCAATTTACTATATATTTACGCTTAATAATTATATTTACGGAGAAAAAAGATTGTTACGTTGACAAAAAGATTGTTAATATAGAACTGACAAATTTATATTGTTGTCCTAATAATTCAAATTTTTTCTTATGACAATAAATCTTTTTAGGTAACAAAAAATTTTGTAACAACAAGAAACACAATTTGTTAGTTCTGTATTAACAATTCTTTTTTCTCTGTGTGTTTGTAATTAATGATTATTATTTGTACTATAAATGATAAATAGCATTATTATTATAAATATAATGAATTTTTTCTCGAGGGTTAATTTATTGAAGAGATAAAAATCTCGAACAAGAATATATTGATTTGATACACGCGTGAATTGTCGCATTAGTTGTCGGCTAATGATAATTTTAGTTAATGGCAATAAAAACAATTATAGGATATCATTCTCTTTCTATAATTGTCAGAATATAATGAATCGTTTGAGTGTATTTGGTTTGATCATCATTAGTGAGGTCTGTGAAAAAACGGTGTTTAGTGAGAGTTTTGTCCCGTCAGCCGATAAAACGCCAAATAATCGTCTGTGCCAGTAAAGCTTTTCGAGCGTTGTTCGTTCTAGTTGTGTGTGTGTGTGAGTGTGTATATATTGGGGAAGGAGCATATTATGCTGCAGTAAATGTGAAATTGTGTACAATGAAACATTGTGTGTTGGCATTGTTGAACACTGTTCGCGTATTTTCCTGAGAGAAACAGTCTTGCATTATATAAAATGAAACCCCTGATGGAGCAGATTTTAAAGGTGCCAGATCTGAAACCATTGTATACTGTTGCAGGAGATTTTCTTCTGTATATATCGATAATTCCTTCATTTAGCTTTTATGATTTTTGGAGCTTTTTCTTTCTCTCTCTCTCACTCGCCTGTTTTTGGAAATAAAAGACCTCCAAAAAATTGACGAAATAGGTCACTTTTCTAAAAGAAGTTTTTACGTAAAATCAATTTTAATCGTTGCAGAATGTTTTATATTTCAGTGAAAAAAATTGGAATGGCAAATATTTCCCCAAGGTTGCGAATTTAATCTTCCGTTGACATTATTAATTTCTGTCACACCGCTGACATACTGGGTCAATTTGACACAAACTTTATCATATTGTCGTTTGATAACACATTAGTCGATATTTTCAAAAATCATTTAATTTTAAGAAATAGTTTAAAGAATAACTATTAATTGCAATTAATAGTTATTCTTTAAACTATCATTCATATGATTCCAAGCTACTATTTGGTTCCTGTTTTAGATTTTTGATACTAAAATTCTACTTTTTTCTTTCTTTTAGTTAAATTCGTTAAAAATAATTGAAATAAAAAAATTATTCTCAAAAATTGTAATAAAATTCTTAGAATCACTTTAAAAAATTTGGTAAAATTCTTTGAAACGATTTAATTATTCTCAAATAATTTTAAGAAACATTTTTGCCAGAATTTCATTATTTTCACAAATATTGAAATTCATGGTTGAAATTAAAATATATTTTCAATATCTACAACTTGAATAGAATTTCACAAAAGAATTATTAATTCTCTTTTAAAACTCCAATTATTTTCATACATAATAAAAGTTTGACAGAAATTAAATTATATTTAAAATGCAATTTTCATAAATTTTTTGAAAGAAAGTAATTACTTAAAATTTCTTTTATAAAGTACTCCGAAATAAATCAATTACTTTTGAAAATTTTGATCAAATTTTTATAAATTCTTGTACAGAAAATAGTACGTTTAATTTTTTGAAAGATGATTTACAGAAAAAATATTTGTAAACAAAAATTTGTATTCTTTTTGGTAGGAAAAATGTATTTTTTTTCTTTTAATCGTTGATCATAAACGCTGCGAACTTCATCGACGTCAATTTATCAATGTTTTCAAAGAATATTCATTGTAAGAATTAAATTATTTTCAAAACTTTTGATAAAGTATATTATAAAAATTCTATTTTAAGAAGTAATCAATTATTTGTTTTTTTATGTAAATAATTAAATTTTTGTAAAAATTTCTAACAAAAATTCATTTAAAAATTATAGTTTCAGAGAAAGTTGTAGATAATAACTGAATATTAAAAACTTCATAATATGAATTTTTAGAAAAAATTTAATTTCATATAATTTTTAAATTGCTTTTCTTTGAAAATTTTAATTCTTGTAAAACTAATAATGTTTAAATATTTCAACATACAAAATTATATATTTTTTAATTTCCCAAAAGAGTTTTTAAAGTTTAGAATAAATTTTATTAAAAATTTCAAAAAATAACTGAATTTTGAAAGTATCATAATTGTAATTTTTAGTAAGAATTAGATTTTAAAAAGATTTTTCCCGTGTTTTTGATTTAGTTAAATTGCCGTAAATATTTTCAAATGACTAGTTAAATTATCTATACTATTAATTTAAGATTTTGTCAAAAATTTAATTGAAATAAATTTTATATTGTAAAGAATTTTTATTTTTTCACTTTTAACAATTATTTTTACAATCGTGTATTTTTGGAAAATTCTAACTAAACATTTAGGAGAAAATAACTGAAATTAAAAAAAAAATTTAGAATTGATAACAGGATAAGAAAGAAATGGAAATATTTTTGATAGAAATTAGAAAAAAGTTATAATGAAATACTGAATAAAATTTTTGTGAATCGAGTAAAACGAGTTTTTTTGTCGTCAAAATTAATTTTTCAGTAATTACTAACAATATTTTGTTTATTAATTTTTGCGCCTTTTTTAAACGTAATTATCGAGTGCGAAGCCTGTGATTAATATTGATAAAAAAAAATTGTTAATAATAAAGCTATTAATAATTATATTGATAAAAAATAAGAATGAAATTGTTAATAATTATATTGTTATAACAATATAACAACAACAATAATAATAATAAAACTAATATTAATAATAGTAATAATAGTAACAATAATGCAAATTTTGTTTAGTAATTGATAATTACGTCATTTTTTCCTAATATTTATTTTGGCTTTTGAATTCTGGTCGAATATTGGTTCAATATTTTAATTAGAGGTTTTGCAATGATTTTTGCGCCAATATTGACGATTAAATTTGGTCCAATATTTGGCAAATATCAAATAATATAGTAATTAATATTGAGATTCGGTACAATATTTAGCGTTTATTAAATAATATTATAATATTAAATGATAATATTAAAATTGGCAATCTATAGAAATATCTTCTATTATTTTCTTTCTTTTTTTTGTAAATTTCTCTGTGATGAATTTTAATTACTAAATTTTCGCAATATTTCATCAGTGATTCAAATTTAGAGAGTAGATTGCAATTAACTTACAGTTAATTACTTTAGAATGAAGCAACTTTGGAAGGAACTTTTAATTTGGTATATCCGTGAGATACTGGCTTGATAAAAGGATAAAAGATTCGTTGACACTTTTTGTAATTTCTTTTTCCCCCTTCGTGTTTTTTCTTTTTTTTCTTTTTTTTTTTTTTAGAAAGTTGAAATTGTAAAAGACAGGATAATGATAAGATTTATGTCGGGCAGGAACAGTAAGCAAAGTGAAATAAGATTACAAAATAAGATTAAAAGGAATGAAGGATAAGAAGCTTTTAATGCCCCTTAGGGGGGTGAGAAGGAAAGGAGAAAACTTTTATTGACAAGAATTGACTATGGTGAAATGAGAAGATATAGTTTTATAATTTGTCAAGAATGAGAACAAGAGCGAGAGGGGGGGGGGGGAAGAGGGGAGTTTTTTTTCGCCAAGAGAATAATGCGTTCTTGTCAATGCCATTAAAAAGTTTGTAACAAGATTCCATTGAGTTTGGTGTGGAGACTCTCGGTATGAAACGAAAGTGATGATGATGTTACTGTATATATATATATATATTTTTTTTTTTGTGAGGAAACGTATTATAAAAAAGTTAAACTATAAAAAATTACAAAAGGTATGAGAGCGAATTCTTGAAATAGTTTGACCCATTCTGAAAGTTGTATTGAATCTTCTTGTGATAACATTTTTTGAAAAGAATTTTTTTTTGTTCTTATCACTGATTTATCAGAATTTATATCTTTATCTGTATGCTTTTATTGTGGTTGCTTTTGCTGAGAAGCATTTAAAAAGGAGAAATAACGTTTTCTTTGGGTTGTTGAGTTTTGCGATTAGTCATTTCTCAAATTGCTGGAACCACACTTTGACAAAGTTATAGTTTATATATATAGTTGCTTCGCTATCCGTGGAAAGTTTTCGGCGAGATGATATAATTCAAGCCCATGCTTAAGTGTCGCCGTCGTCGAAGCGGCGAGCTTTGCGAAGCAAACTTCCACCAAAATTCTGTCAAAGATCATTTGGGATTTGAAGTTCGAAACGCGATTCCGTATAGTCTATATCGCTTGCAATTGCACTTTCTAACTGTGTCAAATGATGAAAGAGGTCTCTCTTATATAGTTGACGCTTACTTGAATAGTTTGACCATTTATAGTCACTCTCCAACTATTCTCTTTAAGATTCACAATTGCTGACAAGGAAAGAGTTGAGTTAAGTTTCTTTTTCAATTATTGGAAATAAGACATTTTTTGTTCTTTGGTGAAAAGAAATTACTTCTGATTATAGATTAAGCTGAATTTTGGCTATTTTTTCTAGAATAGAATCTTAGTTGCACTCTTATTGATACTTTTTTTTGTTACACGAAGAGAAAATATATTAAATTTTGTAAAAATATTTTACAAATTGGGGGAAAAGTGCGACAAAGCGAAATTTTTATTTAGAAAATACTAAACCCATAAAAAAATTATGTGAAATTTAGTAAAGTTGTATTAGAATTTAATAAATATTTTTGTTATTTGATATAATTATACTAAATTTCTCATAATTTCTTATAAGTTTTAATTTTTTATATCAAAATTTCGCTTTGTTGCACTTTTTCCCCAATTTGTAAAATACTTTAACAAAATTTAATACATATTTTCTTTGTGTGTAGATTAATTAAAATTCTAGTTAATTTCAGGGGGTTGATTATGTAATTTAATTTTGACTTTCATTTTGTTTCATTTTTACTTTCACTTTGAGTTTTTTCCTTTTGATTTCTACTTTCACTTTTACAGATTTTTAATTTTCATTCACTCTTTCATTTACACTGTTACTTTGGCAGTATTTAATTTTTATTTTTATTTTTAATTTCACTTTCACAAAACAGAATTTTATTTTCACTTTCACGTTCATCGCGACAAATATTCATTTTCACTTTTAAATAACTCTTATTTTTATAATTTTAGGAAAATCATCAAGCAAATTAAAATTTCTCAAAGTGTAAATGAATGTAAAAAAAATGTCACTAAAGTTTTGTACGTTCAAATGAACGAATCTTATTATTACGTTCTTTGATGTTTGAATTTTGGTAGAAAATATTAGTTTATAAATAAAAAAATAAATTTTTTTCTTAATATTTGTGTTAAAATTTTTTTTTAAATTCTCATTTAAAGAAAATAATATTAAAAAATATTGAAAAGAAAAGAAAATTTTTTCATTTGAATGTTCAAAACTTTAGAGACATTAAAAAAATAAATCTTTCATAGTGACAATAAAAATGAAAGTGAATCTGGTTTGATTTCCATTTACACTTGTATTTTGACTTTTAATTATTTATTCATTCATTTATTCATTTAATAATTTTAGATTTTTAATTTTAGTTTTACTTAAACTTTACAAGTAATTGTTTTTACTTTCAAATTTCAAAGTAAACAGTGAAACTCAAAGTAAGAATTAAATTTTTTCAAAGTAAAAGTGAAAACGAAAGTGAAAATAAAAATCTATCAAAGTGAAAGTTGAAGTAAAAATGAAAAACTAAAAATCAAAATATATGTGAAATTTTACTTTTATTAATACTTTCATCTGAGTTAAAATAAAACTTAAAAAAAATTAGTACTACAGAATTATTAATTATAAATGAAAAAATAGATTTTGCAATGATTTTTTTTAATTTCACTCTGACTTTTTTATTGTCACTTTTATTTTTACATTCACTTCAATAAATCTTTATTTTTAAACTTTAAATTTTATTTTCATTTTGAAGAATTTCTATTTTAACTTTGATAATTGTTTACTTCATTTTTGTTAATTTTATATAAAAATTTTATGAAATTGAGACTCGAAATTTACAAAAATGAAATTAAAAGTAAAAATAAAAATTTATTGAAATAAGTATGAAAGTAAAAATAAAAGTTTGTCGAATAAAAAAAGAAAACAAAAATCACAAACGGAAAATAAAATTTTTAATAAAAATCTATTGAACTAATAATGAAATTAAAATGAAAGTTCTATTAAAGTAAAAATGAGAGTGAAAATATAAATCTGTCAAAGTAAAAATGAAAATCCATCGAAATGAAAATGAAAGTGAAAATAATAGTCAAAATAGAAATGAAATTACACAATCGACCTCAAAAATTATTTTCCAGTGCATTTTTTTATTGTCTTTTTCACCAACAATTTTTGAAAAAACTTAAATTATGAAAATTTCAGTTCATTTATTTATTATATAGTTGAATATTTTAAACAAAAAGTGATTCATTTTTTTTGTGAAATTTTGGTTTAAAAATAAAAAAAAGTTAAATTTAACGAGGAATGATAAAGAAAAATTTTTCCGATATTTCTGGAAATAGTTTGTTTCATTTTATAGCAAAAGCTTTAGTTTTGAGAAAAAAATATATATTCCAGTTTGAAGTTGAAATATAAATTTGGATATGACAGCGTATTTCAAACTGAACCATTATTTATATTTGAGTAAAAATAAATTTTTTCGTTTTGTCCAGTTTTAAATATTAAAAGAGTATAATTTTCTATTAATATTACTTTATTTTTATTTCAAAAAGAATGGTTAAAATTAGATTTTTTATTGAATTAAATATAATTTAATAACTACAAGTTAATTAGCCTCCAAGTTTTCTAATTATAATTCAACATTTAAAATTAAATTAAAAAATTAAATTAAATTTCACTAAGAAAACCACAAGTTATTTTTAAATTAAACAATAATTTTTATTCAACTTTAAATAACAATAACAGATAATAATAATAATTTCTGGAAAAAATTTCGATATTTATGAAGAATTGATGTTTTCGAAGGAATTACGTAAAAAATATAATTTTTTGGTTGACAACTTATTTTATGATTAAAAAAAATATTCTCAGTATTGATTTTATTTATATCAATCATCAAATACAAAATGAAATGGATGAAAAAGTTTATTTCTCCGATAGGAAAAAAAAATCATATAAAGAAGTTTATTTATTCTTCTTTTGTGTTTCACCTCTCGAACTTCCGGAAAAATCAAAATTGAGATTAATACTGTAGGAGAAAAAGGGTGACGAAGTATATATTGAGGTTTGAGGTAACAGTGAGAGGGGGGGTTACTAATACGAAGCTCTCGTAAATTTCGCCTTCGAACCTGAGTGGCGAACATCTAGCCTGTATTTATGGGGTCCTATAAATAATAAAAGCCAAGGGATATAGAGGGTGATGTCCTATAGGGAGGAAAAGAATTCGCGACAGTGAAAGGCAGAGAAGAGGGGGAGGGAGGGATTTTTCTCATCGCCGATTGCTTTTCTCCATGCAGCACTGCATGCCTGTTCGAGTGCGATAAATCTGTGGTTCGTAATTTAAGTAAAAAAAAAAAAAAAATGACAGAATGAAGTGCCGTAGTCTACAATTTCAAATAATTATCCTTTTACTTTTTTCCGCGATTTTTGCCCTTCTTGAAAGCGACATCAATGAAGATTTTTTCATTCCCTCTTTGAATTCATTGAAAATAAGTAATTTTTATAGAAAAATTGACAGTCACTGATTTAAGTAGTTAAATAATAGTAGAATATAATAATAATGATAATAATAATAATAACAATAATAATATTTGATTAATTATATTAGATTATTTGTCACAGATCATTTTCTTCTCCTCTCTACTATTTGATAGTGTTTTCGAAAGTAAGAGAATAGTGTTTTATTTTTATGCGGTATTTTTTTAGCACCTAATTTGAATGGAATATGCGGGGGAAAGAGAAATATAAAAAAGAGTATTTCAACAAATGAGAAACGTGAATTGACGATGACAGTCTGCAGGAATCATAAAATTTCTATAGGCAAATTCATTTGTATGTTCACTGTAAAATGCAGCTGCTTTCATATTGCTGCAATAAATACTATTGTTAGTTTTAAAACACTCTGTATCAATATTCTTAAGTTATGAACAGTATTTTATTTGTGAAAATCAATTTTTGTTTTTAAGTTTTTTTGAGAAAAAGGGGAAATGCCTATTTAAGAAGAAACTTTTTTTTTACATTATTATTGAAGCATCGAATACAGTGGCGAATACTCTTGTTTCGTTTTTTTAGATTGAAAATATTTTTTATTATTTGTTATAGGGTAATTTGGGTAAATGTAAACAAGGGGTAAATGTAAACAGTAGATGTTTATAAGCTAAATTTACGAATTTAGAAATAAGTATGACGTCAGTATTCTTACCTCAGCTTACCGACAAGATGTTTTGAGTATTGTCAATGTTTTATTTTGACAATTGGCAATGCCCTAGTGTAAGTTATCTTTTAATGCAAAAAAGTTTGAAATTGAAAATTTTTCAGTTTCAGTATTTTGTCTCGCATTTGCATAAAAATAAATTTAAAAATCAAACAAAAATATGTAATTCTTCCTTATTCATGCCCCAACAAAAATTGACCTTGATTTTTGATTTTCGTCAATTTAGTTAATAAATAATTAAGTGTTTACATTTACCCCGGGAATTCGAAAACTCGGGGTAAATGTAAACAGAACGTCAACTACATTAAAAAAAAAGTTTAATAAATTTTTGGATCTGCCATTTTTAAATTTAAAAATTCGATTTTAGGTTCTTATTCAGCAACCTTAAAAACTTCTTTTTACCAAGTTGAATGAAAATCTATTAAAATTTGTTGAAGTTATTCAACTTTTTACATTACTAATTTTGTAATGGTTGATTGTCTATTTTATATGATACATTATCAGCCAACTGGTTGATTTTTCTATACATCTACGAAGAACTTTTTTTTCAGTTTTTCCATCCCTTGAAACAGTAGTATGCTTGAAATAACTTGTTTCTCAAACCTCGCTTAACTACAGAGGTGTTTACATTTACCCCGAATTTTAGGCAAATTTCAAAATCTCGGGGTAAATGTAAAGAGTCAGTTGTAGACGATTCAGGTGCATCAATACTTTTTTGTACCTCATAAAATTTTTCTAGGGAAGTAAAGTAACAAGTTCATGCAAAAGAAATCCGTCCGTTTTACCTTTTAACAAAAAAAAACTAATGTTTTTGGTGAAAAATAGATATTTCGTTTACATTTACCCCAAATGACCCTATTTAAAAATGTATGTATATCTTTTTGATTATAAAAATAAGTTTTTCGATTTTAAGAGTAGATGAAAGATTATATGGTTGAAGCGAAATAAAATATAAAGAATAATGTGACAGTAATCCTGCGAGACCTTATTCGTCATGAAAGGAAGTGTAGGAAGGAAGGAAGCTTTCGTGGCAGCCGGACACACCGAGGCTCCTTAATTAATTAGCCTTAATTAACAAACACGCTCGAGAGCTGCGCGAAGCTGTTGCACGGCTTCCTCGAGTTTTAGCCTGCACTATAATCGCACTTGTATGTATGTATTAGTGTGTCGCTTAGATCGTACGCCTCTCTGCGCATGCATACATTCTCATTTTCTACACACACATATACACATGTTTCTTCAAAGTGATAAAGTCTCCATGTATTTGTTTCTCGCTTGCTTTGGTCTCTCTCTCTCTCTCTCTCTTGCTCTCTCCTTCTCTATGTAGAAAACAATATATATATATTCCTATAGAATTGTTTTCTCCAGGGTCATAAACGACCTCTGAACTTTCCCTGACTCGCGAAACCTTAAGCCCAAGCTTTTCAGGATGGGCTATGTTAATGGAACATGCCGTCGTCCTTTATTTACTAGCAAAACTTTCTTCTGATTTTTTCGAGAATAGTTATTTTTTTCTCTTTTCAATTTCAACAAGAAATAAGTAAAAAAAGAAAAGAAAGGCAAAAGTTTGTATTGTTTAGAAAATAAGAAATTTATTTTCTAGGTTTTTTATTATCATAGTCATTTCCCAATTTTGGGTCAATACTCGCCCTGGATTGTGGATTGTCAAAAAATAGTAATATGTTTAGTGATCAAACTACTCTCTAAATATGAATCAGTAAAAAATTACTGATTTAGAATATCGGTGAAGTTCGCAACATTTATGATCAACGATTGAAAGAAAAAATATTATTTTCCTACCAAAAGGAATAACATTTTTTGTTTGCAAATATTTATTTGTAAATTATTATTAAAAAAAAAAAATAACCGTGCTATTTTCTTTCAAAAATTTATAAAAAATTGCTTAAAAATGTTTTTCTTCTAAAATCGTTGACTATACACGTTGTAAACTTCACCAACGTTTTAGAAGCAAAGAGTCAGTCACTAATTCAAAGAGTAATATTTCAGAAGACAGTTCAAAATAACTGATGTTTCAGTAAATTTTTTTTAACTGATTCAATTAGTCAACTTTAATTTCTTTTTCAATTATTTTTTTTACTGAAAATCAGTTACTTTTAACTGTTTCAGAAGCAAAAAGTCATTTACTGATTTCCAGTTAAAGTAATTTTTAACACATTCAAATTAAGACAATATGTCTGTAAGTCCAGTAACAGTCCGTAAAAGTTATTAAAAAAAGGTCTGTAAACCCCTAATTTGATTGAAAAAAGACGAAAAGTTCGTCCAATGCACGATATAATTTGGAGAATTTTAGAGAAATTACAAGTAATTACAAAAATTCAATTATTTACAAAAGTAATAAAATTCTTCGCAAAAATTTAAGTATGTTCAAAAAATTTTGAAAATTCTCATCAAAATTTCAATTATTTTTAAAAATAATAAAATTATTCTTTGAAATTGAATTATTTTATAAAATTCTAATATAATGCTTCGCAAAATTTAAACTATTCTCAAAAATAGTCTTCAATTTAATGATTTTTAATATCTACTGTTTTAATGAAATGTTCCAAAAAAATTTAATCATTTAAGAAACATTTCATAAAATTTTAAGCAAATCTTTAATTATCTTCATGAAGTAATAAAAATTTCACAGGGATTCAATTATTTACAAATCATTTTCTAAATTTCTTTTGCAATCATTTAATTATTTTCATAAATAAGTAAATTTTTACAGGGATTTCATTATTCTTTCAAAAAATAAAATTCTTTTTTTAAATTCAATTACTATCATAAATGAAATAAGACTCATCGCAAAAATTCAATTAATTGTAAACCAATTTTAATTGAATTACTCAAAAATTGTACCTACTTATTCTTAAAAGTTCGATTAAAATTCGGCAAAAAAATTAAATTATTTAAAAATTTATTAACTTTTATCATCTGCATGTTTCTTGAAATTGAATTCTCATATAGAAATTCTTCTTTATAAGATTTTTATTTTGAGAAACATGCAATTATGCAATAAATTTTTTTTTTGTATTTAAATAATTGAATTCTAGTGAAATTTATCTAATAAAAAAAGGTTTAAAAATGGATTTCAGTGAAAATTTTAGATCATAATTGAATATTGAAAGCATTAAAGCATAAATTTTGAGAAATAATTAAATTTTTGAAAAGTTTGAATTTGATTTTGAAAATCTGAGTTTTTCATTTTTTTAGGTTTATAGGTGAATTTTATTAAATAACATGGCAACAAAATTTAATTTTGGAAAATTTACAAATTATTGCAGAAATCCAATGTTTTTCAAGAGTAATAATATTTTTCGCAAAAATTAAATATTGTTAAAAAATAATAAAATTCTTCTTAAGGATTCAATTATTTTTAATACAATTTTAATCAAATTTGTCGAAAATGTAATTATTCTTTAATTTTTTTTATTAAAATTCGTCGAAAGAATTCAATTAGTTAAAAAAATTTTTGATAAAATTCTTTAGGGGAATTGAATTTTAAATTATATTCAATTATTCAATAAATTGTATTTGTATTTAAATAATTGTATTTTTTAAACAAAATCGATTTAAAAATGATTTCGAGACAAAATTTTAGATAATAATTCAATATTAAAATCATTAAAGCACGAATTTTTAAAAATGGAATTGAATTTTATTAATATTATTCTAAATTTTTATTTTCTAATATTGTATTTAATTAAAAAAATTCTAAATAATTCAAATTTCGTAAAATTGAATGTTTTAAACAAAATGGATTCAAAAATTGTCAAAGAACTGTTTCGAAAATTATTAAAAGCAATCAATTTAAAAAAGAAATTTAGTTAAAATTTTTTAAAGTAATAATTAAATTGATGATTTTATCACTTCATGTTTTATAGTTATGAAAAATTTTGTTTATAGTTTTAGGTAAAATGTTTTCTTATTAAATTCAGGATGGTTATATTTTTTTAATACTTGCCCGAAATGTTTTATTTTCTCTCCTGTAATATTAAGTCTGGAATTTAAAAGTCTAATGAATTTCAAGTAGAAATTCTTTATCTAGTCAATTTTCGTTGTTTTATTCAATTTGAATTTCGCGCCATTCTGTTTCACTGAACTTCCGCCTAGGTGGCATGAAAACTCTCTCGTAAACGAGATAAACTGGATCAGGGTTGCAACAAAAATTTTGTCAAAAAACTGATTTTTAAGGACTTTAAGCAAATTAACGGACCTGAAATTTTTGAGAGATTCGAGAGCAATTCAAGAGCAGCAGAAATTCAGTAAGCTCGAAAAAAAACACTAATAAAAATAAATGTTTGAAGAAATTTCTAAAATCGAAAAAAATTTACAATCATTTTCAATGTTTGTTCTTCGTTTCGGAATTGCGTGCGCTCGAGAAATTTTCATAAATTCATAATCTTTTTTTTCCAATTTCCCTCCCCTTCGCCCCTTAGCAAAAAAAAATACAGGGTCATTGTGACGCGAGTAAGTTTCTCCTGGTAACATGAAAGAGACCCTTACCTAAATCCCATTTCACTTTTATGTGTAACTCGTTTTCAAGAACCACTGGTTCCACACAATTGGGTAGTGCAATCCAGATCCATTCTTTTTTACGATCAAAGGTATGTGCAAAACTCGATGTTCTCTTCTCGAAAATTGTAAAAAAAAAGGAAACCGAAAAGTTTATAAAAAAGGAAAAAAATTTTATAGCTACTGCATGTATTTTTTGTAACCAAATATTTCTTTTTTGTTTGCAAAAAAGAAGACAAAATTACAAATAAATAATTGTTGGCGATTCTATATCCTCCGGATATTGATTCTATTTTCCCGTTGTTGTACGTTTTTGTATATTATTCTTTTTTTTTTATTTTTTTTGTATATATTTGTTTGCAATATTGGGATTACTTATGTATGCAATGAGTTTTAGTTTTGCATCACTAATAACCCATATGGTCAGTGGTGTTGATGATGAGAGAGAAATAGTTTATGTGCACATTAACAAAGGGGTAATGAAAACAATAACAGTCATGTTATTACGTAAACAATAACAATCCCTGAGTGTATTATTATTATTATTTTTTTTTGTTGAAACTTGTATGAATGCATTTAATATTGTAGTTGAAGAACGAGAGCCCTATGTGAAAATTGAAGAGTGCTAATATCGCGACAGAGTGTGCTAATTTTCAAAGACAATATTGTAATGAAGATCCTTATTAAAAATAACAGAGTTTAAGTGCTCTTTAATCGAATCAAATTACTTCAACTGGGACAAGGTATATATAGTCGATATGAAATTAGGTCAGGAACATGTGTTGTTAACTGAATTAAAAAAGTCTATCGAAAGAACTTTTATCACCAAAATCTATTTAACCTTTTATAAATGATAGGAATTAATGATTCTATCAGTTGATTATTGTGATTTCAATTACAGTAAATACTGGGAATTAGTACTTTTCTATTTTATTATTGTACTTTGCTCAGCAGTGGGTAGTATAATTTTAATCAAAAAGGGACTTGTGCAAATATAGCGTTTCGTTTATGGCTTTCTAATTTTAATTGATAGTAATTTTGAATTATGTTAGTTATTTCAAGAATGCTATTATTAATTTTACTGCATTTCCAAACATTAGAGAATTTCTGATTAAAATTATATTGTTTCAAAATGTAATATGTTGGATTATTAATAATACCTAATTAAAAAGATTTGAATAAAATGTTATTGTCATGAAAAGCAGAGAATTCGTTTTTAGATAAAGGCATAATCAAATACTGCAAAATTCACTTATTAAGTAAATATTTAATTGTTATTGTTTATATTAAAAACATTTTTTTAATAACTCTTCGCAAAAATTAAATTAGTTTGAATACAATTTTAATAAAATTTCCCGAAAGAATTCAATTACATTTTACAAAAATTAATAAAACTATTTTTCTGAAAAATTTAATTTTTAATTTTATTGAAATGAGTTGAATTTCTTACTTTATATTTTACATAATTTAATAATGTTTTATGTAATTCTCTGAAAAACTCAATTATCTTCATAAATATCAAAATTCTTTATAGAAATTATTATTATTATTATTATAATTATTATTATTATAAGTTGAATAAAAATTATTATGTTAAATTCAAAAATAAATTGTGGTTTTCTTAGTGAAATTTAATTTAATTTTTTAATTTAATTTTAACTTCAACTTTAAATGTTGAATAAATTATAATAAGAAAACTTGGAGACTAATAACTATTGTAGTTAATAAATTATATTCAATTCAATATAGAATCTAGTTTTAACTTTTAAATATTCTTTTTGAAATAAAAATAAATCAATATTATTAAAAATTGTACTCTTTTAACTTTCAAAACTACAATAGACGAAAAATGTATTTTTACACAAATATAAATAATGGTTCAGTTTAAAATACGTTGTCATATCCAAATTTATATTTCAACTTCAAACTGGAATATATATTTTTTTCTCAAAACTAAAGCTTTTGCTATAAAATGAAACAAACTATTTTCAGATATATTGGAAAAAATTTTCTATATCATTCCTCGTGAAATTTGGCTTTTTTTATTTTTAAAACAAAATTTCACAAAAAAATGAATCAATTTTTGTTTAAAATATTTAACTATAATAAATAAATGAACCAAAACTTTAATACCTTAAGTTTTTTCAAAAATTGTTGGTGAAAAAGACAATAAAAAAATGCACTGAGAAAAAATGTTGGAGATCGATTGTGTACTTTCATTTCTATTTTAAATATTATTTTCACATTCATTTTTACTTGACTGATCTTTATTTTTAATTATATTTTTAGTTGAATAAATTTTTATTACAAAATTTTTTTAAATAGATTTTTCTTTTCACAAGTTCTTATTTTCCATTTTAATTTGATTTTTGTGATTTTCTATTCTTAATTTTATAAGTTTTTAGATAAAATCAACAAAAGAAACCAAAGAAAACCAAAAGTACCAAAGAAAAAACTATCAATGTAAAAATGAAATTAAAAATAACTGTTTTTACTAATTATTAGTAGTTTCTACCAATTATTAGTAGAAAATTTACTAATTCGAAATAATAAAAAATACGTACTAGTAATTGAATTAATAATTTTCTACTAGCAATTAGTAAAAAACTACTAAAAATTAGTAAAAAATGTTACTAATTCAAATTGGTAAACGAATCCGCACTAATTCAGATTTACAGAGTAAAAATAAGTCTGAAAATAAAAGTAAGTCACAGTGAAAACTATTACAGGAAAATCTATATTTTTAATTTTTAATTAATAATACTGTAGAATTAATTTTTATGTAAAACTTTAATTTTAATTTTGCTTCATAAATATCGAAATTCTTTCTAGAAATTAAATTACTCTCAGAAATTGTAATAAAATTCTTCACAGAATTTCAAATATTTTCATAGATAACACAATAATCATTACAAGAATTCGATTATTTTTAAAAGTAAGATATAAAAAATTCTTCGCTGAAATTCAATTATGTATTTTCATAAATATTACAATTTTTACTGGTATTCAATAATTTGTTAAAAAAATAACATTCTTTCTGAGAATTCAATTACTTTCATATGTAAATAAAAAAAAAATCATCTCAGAAATTCAATTATTTTGAATCCAATGTTCTTAAAAAAATTATTAGAATTGGTCGAAAAGATTTAATTATTTAAAAATTTATTGATAATAAAATACTTCACTGTAAAAATAAAAGTACTAATTTAGTACCAATTTTAGTACTAAATCGTAATTTGGTACTCATCGTAAAACATCTTCTTTTCGCCCTTGTGGTACAATATACACGGAGAAAAATGAATTATACAATTAAGAATATAGATAATAAGATCAAACTGAATATAATCTGATTATTACCCTTTATAATCTATTTACAACCTTTCAATGTTTTAGAATTATTTCTGGTATTCACAATAGATTATACATTTTACAACCAAAATCAAATTAAATTGTAATTCTAGATTATTACTATAGCAACATGTTTTTTGAAATTGTCACATTATGAGGTTAAAGTTGTTTTGAAAATTTATTGTGATCGAACTTTTTACATGTGCTGCTATTTTAATTTTCCAGGTTTGTAAATTTATGTTTATTTCATTTTTATTAATCTAAAAACAATTATAGCATTATGCATTTATTTATCATCAGCTTATTATTGATTATAACCATTTTTAGTTTAAATATTACAAGGAAATATTATTTTTAACCTTTTCTTCAAAGTATTTTTATTTACTTACAAAGTATAAATTTTGTGTTTAGTAACAATTTATTTTTTGTAAACTTATTTATGATTAATTCATCAATTATTATTTAATTGATAACATTTTTAATAACAATATTTTAAATAGTTTTAATAGTTTTGTAGATTTATAAAAATGAAATTACCAGAAATTTACGAATAAATAAATTTATGTTAAAAAAAATAAATTTAGTGATTGATCAATTAATTTAATTAATAAATTATTAGCAACAACAAATTCAAATTTTTATTTTTTTAAATTTTATTATTAGGCAATTAAATATTAAATTAATTTTTTTTAATTTATGGGTTAGTTCTGATTTGTGAAAATATTATTTATTTAAAATAACGTAAAGACCAATTATATTGATGCAAGTTTTATAATTTAAATTAATATGATCGATAATTTGAAAGTGGTAATACTTAGATATTCAATTTTATAATTCTGGTTACCTGTCCTATATACAACGTAAAAATATCATAAGAAGTATAATCTGGATTATATCACTTATAATCCATTTTTCTCCGTGTACCATTCTTACCTATTTTAAACAATTTTTTTTCTTTCTCTTCCCTTGCTTTTTCCACTCGAAAAGTTTAGATTAGTCCCAAAAAGTTGAGAGTTCAATTTCTGAAATCTTTTACAAATGTGTAAAATTAAATTGTTTAAAATTTGACATTTTAGTTTTGAATACAAGAGACATATACAAATGCTTATGTAATAATGCAGTCTGTACTAAACACAAATTACATGCACAGTGGTAACCTAGAGAGAGAGAGATAGAGAGAGTTATCTCTGGACAGCAGCGAACGCGATATATGTTCAAGCATGTCGCGTTATTACCAATAACATCGTCACGTTCATCCACCAACCATATATTAGGTAGAGATAAAATCGTCGCATTAGAATATGGGTAGAGAAAAGGGAATTTAGGAAAGTGAGGTAGACAGCTTTAGATGGACAACTCAAGGGAAAAGGGTATATGGAAAAAGAGATAGATATCTAGTGTAGAGAGGGAAATAAGAGAGAGAGAAGCTTATGCTCTGGTAAAATCCTTATCTTGGACATTCGTGATTCATGATGAGATACGCAAAGTGTTGGACGTCGTAAATAATGGAAAAAAAGAAATGTGGCAAGTTTTCCTGCTTCCAAACTTGGCCGGATTACTCATAAGCAGTGGATCATGAAAAAGAAAGGAGAATAGTAGACATTTTTATGCAAACGTGAATAGTTAAAAAAATTTAGAATTTTTTAGACTTTGTACTCGTCTACTAAAACATACTTTTTACTGCCCTTTTTACAATTCACTATACTATTTGGATACTTCTTCTCAGATTTATGACACTAAAAACTATATTATTTTCTAATTTTGAGAATTTGCACCGGCACTAGGTCCCTGATGTTGCTATCGATGCTCAGTATCGAAAAATATTTTTTGTGTGAAACCAAAGAAATTATTTTATTTTTCCCATGATTTATAGTAAAAAAGTACTCATAAAAAGTTTTTTACTTCCTAGGTGAATGGATGAAGTGAAATTAATTAAACACTTATCGCTAAAAATATGAAAAAATAGTTTTCGATACTGGGCATCGATGTCAACTTCAGAAACCTTCGGCACTGCTTTTGATTCGCAAATAGTTTAAATAAAAAAAATGAGGTATTCTTAAAAATATAAATAAATTTGTTAGAAATAATTCAAAAAATTTAAATAAAATTCTTTTAAACGATTCAATTATTTTCAATATCTACAATAATTTAATAACAAATTTCTCAATAGAATTCAATTAATTAAAAAAATTTCGTACAATTCTTCGCAAACAATCAATTATATTCATAAATAATAAAATTTTCCCACAGGGATTCAATTATTTAGATGACAAATTTTATAAAATTTTTCAAAAAAATAAATTATTTACATAAACATATTTTTAACATATTCTTTGCAAAAATTCAATTATTAAAAAAAGATTTATTAAAGTTCTTCATAGGAATTCAATTATTTTCATAATTATTAATATTCCTCGAAAGATTTCAATTATTTTCAGGAATAATAAAATTCTTTGCAAAAAATCAATTATTTTTAAAAGTAATGACATTTTTTGCAAAATTTCAATTATTTCCATAATGGATAATACTCGGAAAAAATTGATTACTTTTGAAAAATTTATTAACATTCTTAGCAAGAATTTCATTACTTTTTTGTAAATAATAATTAATAAATTCCTTTACAAGATTTTAATTATTTTCGTAAATTAAAATTTTTTTTTACAGGAATTCAATTATTTTTTATTTTATTTTTAAGAGGATTTGTAAAACAAATTAAATTGTTTTTTTTAAACTTCAATACATTTTTTCTATAAATTGGATTTTCTTCAAAATACATTAAAAAATGTTTTGATAGAATTCGATTCTTTTCCAAAAATTTTATCAAAATTCTTTAATTTAATTATTTTTAAACATTTCATTAATATTTCTTGAAACGAAAGTCAATTCATGTATTTTAATAAAATTCTATGTAAGAATTAAATAATTTAAAAATAAAAATTATAAATGTCATAAAAAGTTTAACATTTCTTATTAATAAATAATCAAATTTTAACAGGAATTCAATTATTTAAAATACAATTTTCATAAAATTATTTATAAACCAATGACTTTAATAGGTTTCTAATATAATTCTTAGCAATAATTTTTAATTCTTTTTATTTATAATTAATTCTTTTCTAAAATCCTGACAAAATTCTTTATTATAATTCAATCACTTTCAACACAAATTGCATTAAATTATTGTTGTTCTCATGGTTCACCTGGGGCAAAATAAAGAAATTCTAATTCTAAATTTTTTAGAAGAATTTAATTATTTAAAAAATTTCTATTATTATTTCTTTAAGGAATTCAATTATTTAAAGCAAAAATTGCCAAAATTAAATTACTTTCAATATGTAATATTTCAATAAAATTTTGAAAAAAGAATTCAACTATTAAAATTTTTTTTTATTAAATTCGTTACAAAAATTCAATTATTTTCATAAGTTATAAAATTCTTAGAAAAATGACATTATTGTTGAAAATTTTATTAAAATTCTAAAAACATTTAATTATTTTTAAAAATGTAGATAAAGTGTTTTTAAAATTTTTCCAATTTTAAGAAATAAATGTAAAATGCGAATATAAATATTATAAATTTGTATATAAATTATATAAATATAAATGTTCAATAAATTATTCATTTTTGTTTTTAAACTAGAATATTTAAGCTTTATTTTGCCATAAATTTAAAAAAATCGGATATAACGTGTTTTGAGATATTTGAAAGGTCATCTTTCAAATTTAATTTTTTTCATAAATATTATTTTTTAAAAAGAATTTTATACTATCGTAAATTTGAGAAATTTTTCTTTTAAAAACATAAACAGTAAATAAAGTTTGAATTCAATACAAGGAGAAATAATTATTTAAAAATTGCCTTACGCTTTTGGCAATTCTTTATTAAGGGGGTCGTTTTGAAATGGAATGCCTCATGCATTGTTATAATTAAATTTTTTTTTCTCTTTTTAATTTTCACGTCAATAGTTCTTTAAATTCTCGCTTAGTTAGCTTGAAAATTCTCTAACAAGCAAAATGAAGCTAGCAAAGTAGAAAAATGATTTTATGAAAGCAAATTGATATTTTCCGCTATTTTTTATTTTTCGTAAGTCGTAAATACTGTTAAGAAAATTGCGTCAGGAATTGCATTTTTTTTCTCTTTAAAAAAAAAATTTGAAAGCACTTCAAAAGTTGAAATGAATGCTTGAATGTAAAATTTCAATGAACTAAAGTGGCTATGTCGAGTTTAAATATATCTTTTTTAGAGACTCAATGGAAGTGTCACTTTGCCAAGTTGATGTCATGGAAAGTGATAAAAGCGATTGAACTAAAAACAAAGAATAAGAGCAAAAGGCTTTTGTCAATTCTTGTTAACGTTAAATCTTTTTCCCTTCATTTTACCAAGGTCTTTGTGTATTAGACTTTGGAAAACTTGTACAGATACAAACTTTGTCATTTTAAACTTGTTGGAACTTTTTTCCATGCCTTATTTATTATATAGAAAAACAGTTTTCTATTGTACAGTAATTTTATTTCTACTCTTTCAATTTTATATTTTTATTCAATTCTTTAAATCTTTTTTTGAATCTTTTTTAAATCTCTCATGAATCTCTAATGAATCTCTTTTAAATCTCTTTTAAATCTCTTTTGAGAAAAAAAGGAAAAAATTAGTAATAATATTTTATCTTTTTGTTTTGTTTTTAATTATCTTTTGAAAAAATAATATTATCGTAGTCTGTGTACAGAATACAGTAGACATTATTTGATTGTTGGAAAGTTAATGAAAATGAGTGCAACATCTACGTATAGAAAAATAAAAGGGTAAATGGTTAGTTTATTTTTTGGTCACGTTCCAAGTGCCTCGAATCGATTTTACACCCATCTTCAATTAACCTTTTCACACGTTGTGTAGTGCACAGCAAGTCATCAGACGAAAGTTTTACGATGAAATTTACGTGATTTCCAATACAAAGCTAGGAGTCTGTTTTATCACATCGTACGCTCTGATCGGAGAATATAGTGTCGCCTTAAAGTAGACGAATAAAAAATTGAGTCTTGTCATTGTTGCGTATCGATTCCCTTAAAAACACTATAAAAACTTGAATAGATTTTACCTCCAACAATTTTCTTTTACTTGGAATTTTTTCCCCTATATTTCACTTATATAAACTCGCAGTCACTGTTTCTATATATATATATTGATTCGAAATCAAATTAAAACTGATCGGAAAAAAATGACACTTGAAAATCGATATTAAATTTTTGTTATTTTTCCCTATTTATTTTTAGGCTTCATTCTCATCTACTAAAATCTACTTTTTACTATTTTTTGTTACAATTTTGCTATTATTGGGATACTTTTTTTAGATTTGTAACACTTAAGGCTACTATTTTTTATTTTAAAGAATTTGCACAAATACTAGTTTAAATTCGTTAATAGTTTGAATAAAAAAATTATTCTCAAAAATTTAAATAAAATTTTTAGACATAATTTGAAAAATTTGAAAAAGATTCTTTCAAACGGTTCAATTCTTTAGAATTTCTCGAAATTAAATTATTTTCATTATCCATTTTAATAAAAAATTTGGCAATAAAATTCAATTATTTAAAAAAAATTTTATGCAATATTCTTTCCACAAAATCAATTATTTTCATAAATAAAATTACTTTTTTAAATAAAATTTTTCTGATAAATTTAATTATTAGTTTCATTACTATTTGAATAAAATTTTTTGATAGGATTAAATTATTTTAAAAAATTGTTATTAAGATGCTACTTTTTTAAAATGAATTATCGAGTACAAAGTCTGTGTTTTTTATTTATAAATTCTGAAACTGTCTACATTTTTAAACCAGAATGACTAGAAAGTAGTCTAAATTTTATCTTGAAACTAGTTTTAATAAATTTTAGGAGTTCAGTAAAAAATGTTTCTAAGGAATATAAACGGTTTTAGTTCGAAAATAGACTGAAAGTATGATTTATTCTCTACAGTGTTGGTAAATTTCAAAATTTTTTCTTTAAATAAAATAAAATAAAGAGAAAAACGGAAATGCATATTATTATTTGTCAATATTGTTATGTACGTTTATCGATATATGGGAAAATGCTTCTTTTTTTATGAATGATCATTTCCTTGTATCTTTTTTACATCCTTCATGACATTTTGATACTTCCGAGACTCTTTATGTCTCTGCGTAAACCATGCTGTCGTTTCCGACCTCGAAAATCCGGAAGCTTTTCAAAGACCGTTGAGCTTTATTCCACCTTTTGCTATATCAAAGACATTCCCCTCACTGAATGTCAAAGATCATCAATTTCAAATACCTTCATACACATGAATCACTAAATAATTTATGTATACATGTATGAGGAATCCCATAAAAATTTTAGTCATGTTTAATTTTGTATAATGTACTTAAACTGAACTGGGATATAATTATTTTAGAACAAGAGGTAGTGCAAGTTTTCCATTTATTCAGGATTAAAATAAATGCAAAGTGCTTTAAATATTATACTATAAATTTAGAAGGCTCTTAAAAGACGAAATTTTTAAGATTTTTTTCTTAGCTCTTTTATTATAAATAGGTAGAAAAAACATTCTTTGACCATCTTAATACATATTTGGAGAATAAAAATAATGGGTTCTTTTTTATTTTTATTTAATATAATAATATGCAGATAGAAACAAATTCGAACCTCCAAAAACCTCCATTTTATTCTAATGAACTTGATTGGTGAAATTATTATAACATTAGCAAATATCCTCTTACAGTGGAGAGATGGGAATTACGGATTCGGTTTTGAGAAGTATTTATTTAAACCTTATGATTTTATCAGGACGATATCATCAAAACCAAGATTTCTAGTTCAAAACTCTTCTCCCACAAGTCAAGATGACATTAAAAAAATGCTTGCACACATTTTGGCTGAACGATTATTTCGATATTACTTTTCTGACATACAACAATCATCGATTGCAAAAAAGAATCGAACCAAGTTCTGCAGTATTGCCTATTTTAAATCAAATAAATTCATTTTTCAAGAATTACATCTCTCATGTGGTATCATCTAAATCTGAATGGTTTCCAAATAAACTGCTTGATATGAATGGATATACGTTGGACGTGGCCATTCAACCCGTTAATTATTCATCTGAATACGAATACAATAGAGGAATAAAATTTCTAAAGATTCTCCAGCAGGAAATGAATTTTCAGCTAAACCTAGAACAGATTTATTTTCCGAATGGTGGATCAATTTGGTTATATGTAATGTTTAACCATGGGAAAGGATATGAAGAAAGGCATATCCGAAAATTTGGTTAAATATTATGAAATAGTGGATGACATCTGAACCAGATTATTATTCACGAGTTATATTAGACATTGTCATGCTATAGGTATTTAATTCCAAACAAGATGAAAGTCACTACAAACATTGAAGTTTCGTCACAATTTTGGTATATGATCTTGGCGACAATTAGTATGATTTGCATGACACGACTGTTGGCATACTTATTGAAATTTAGAAGGAGTACATGGCAAACGTTGAACATCAGTCTAATTATAATGGGAGCGCCAGCTTCCGAGGAACCAGATAATTTAAAAGCAAGAATAATGTTTGGTTCACTTCTGATAGCCTGCACTGTCTATATTAGTTATTTTTACTCTGTAAATTCTTGACATTAACTTTAAAACCTCTCCAGAAATTTCAAGTTTGGCTGAACTTATTAATACACATTTAATACCAGTCATGGATGTTGATTCTGATTTTGGATTACTAGGCGAATTTTATTAACAAACTCCAAACATAAAAAGTAGCCCAGTGGAACTGGAAATTATAACAGAGGCAGGGCTCGGATTGTGCGACTTTTTTAGACTTTTCTAAGGAAATGTGACTTTTTTGTGAAAAGATGCGACTAATCGACTTTTTCAATATTTTTTTTAGTAAAATGCGACTGAAATATTTTAAATTTTCAGAAAATTTAAGTTAAAGGAAAAAGTTTTAGTCAAAAAAATGTTCTGTTAAGTATATTTACAGATTTCTTTCAAATTTTTCAAAAAACCATCAATAACTTCTTTTTAAAATTAATATTAACTTATTATTTTTCCATAAGAATTACAATTCTTCAAAAGATTCAAATTAAAACCTTTTTGAAATAAAACTACTTATAAAAAATTGTTATAAAACATGACCGAGTGATAAAATCATTATTTTATATTATAAGATTTTATAAAAAAAAGAATTTGAAAATAATTGAATTTCTAGGATGAATGTTTTATTTATAAAGATAATTAAAATTTTGACAATAATTTTATTAAAATTCTTTGCAAAAAATTGAATTTCAGAGAAGAATTTTATTATTTATAATGATAATTGAAATTTTGAACAGATTTTTTAAAAATATTTAAAAGTAATTGAATTTTGAAGAAGAATTTTGATATTTTTAAAAATAGTTGAAATTATTCATAAAAAAAATTACAAATATACAGAAATAAATAAATAAATAATTGAAATTCTGAGAAGAATTTTATTAAAATTCTTTGAAAATAATTGAATTACAGAGAAAAATTTTATTATTCATAAAGATATTTGAATTTTTGAACAGATTTTTTTTAAAAACGTTTGAAAATAATTTAATTTTCAAGAAGAATTTTGATAGTTATAAAGAAAATTGAATTTTTGAACAGATTTTTTTAAAAAATGTTTAAAAGTAATTGAATTTTGAAGAAGAATTTTAATATTTCTAAGAAAATTGAAATTTTGAGAATTAAAAAAAAAATTTGGAAAGTAATTGAATTGTTGCGAAGAATTTTCTTACTTTTCAAGATAATTAAATTTTGCAAAGAATTTTATCAGAACTTTTGAAAATAATTGAATTTCCATGATGAATTTTATTACTTATCAAATGTTGAGGAGAAATTAAAAAAAATTTTTTAATGTAATTGAATTTTTGCTAAGAATTTCATTATTTTTGAAAATAAATGAATTTTAGAGAAGAATTTTATTATTTATAAAGATAATTGAAATTGTAACAGGCATTTTATTAATTTTTTTCAAATAATTAAATTTTGGAAGAGAATTTTATTATTAATAAAAATAATTGAAATTTTAAAGATTTTTTTTTAAATGTTAAAAATACCTAATTAAAATTTTGCTATGCATTTTATGAAATTTTATTAAATATTATTCCAGATTGTTTGATGTTAAAGTATTTGTTGGCGAGAAATGTGATTTTATTTTACAATTTTGACAATCTCGTGTTTCCTTTTTGGTGTTTTTTTCCTAAAATTTCATTCGACTTTTTCCCAACTTTTTCGGAAATTTTATGCGACTTTTCGTGACTTTTGTTGTTAATTTATGCGATTAAAGCGACTTTTTTGAGTCTTAAAGACAATTTGACCCCTGCAAAGGGGAAATTATTATCAGTGCTTGTTTGTGTATTAGTTATTGGATACTCTCTTTCTTTTATTGCTTTGCTTCTTGAAGTAATTACAGCAAAATTAAGGAGATTTTTCTACACACCAAAGTTTCGTTTTGTAAATTAAGTGAACTACAGGGCAAGAATAATTGTACAATCAATGTACATTCTAAACTGATTGTGAGTAGTTAGAATTAAAAGCTTTTTTGTATAGTAAATACGTTTTTCGTCACAGAGTTTTAAAAGTATACTTATTTTTCAAAATAGATAGAGTAGCAAAAGTAACTAGTAAATTTTGACTCATATCCAGAGAAATGTTTTATTTACACAAAAAAGTGTGTAATTAATTTGTGTCAAGAGTCTTTAATTTAGAGTTTACTAATATTTATGTTTTAAATACAAATTTCATTTAGCTTTGTTTTTTTGCTTTTGTTATTATTTATTCAGAGTAGAATGGCAAGATTACCCATTTGGCAAGATAAAATGTGGGTGAATTTGTGTCCGAGCCCTTCTTTAAGTAAGGTTGACTTGTCAAGGGGTCGTGAAAGGGTTGAGTTGCAACTTCTATGTGGGGGATTATGAAGCTCCCTTTCATGTGGCTTCCTGCAAGCAATATCACCTCTTTCTACCTTTTAGGGAAAATATATATATATATACAATGCTCGTTTACATATTTTTATGCATGTATTGTATATATGTACCTATATAATATATCCATATACACAAGCCCCTGTCACCCCGTGGAAAAAGATAGGAAGAGAAGAGAGAGCATAAACGACAAAACCATAGCCCGTGGCGAATTTCAAAGCACTGATAAGGCCTCCCAAGTCTTTTGAAATTTTCAAAACTGTTACATATCTTTGCAATGCGAATTTTCGTGCGGATAATTATTATATCCGGATTTATCTTTAACATAAAAATCTTATATAAAGAATTATGTTATACTTATAATGGGCAACTTGTGTAAACTCTATGATTAGGTCCATATACCCTATATCTGTAATTATGAGAGTCAAACCAATAACGTAGTTGCACTCTAAGTGCATAATGAAAGTTTCCTCAACTATCTTGGGTTAAGGAAACCACCGCATGTGGTTGTGGTCTTCTCAAAATGACAACCATAATATTTCAGATATTCATTGCCACATTATTTTCTAGACAAGTTTTTCTAGTTTCAAACTTCAAAGTGATTTGAAAATTCAAAAATTAATATAAATTCCGTCCAAAAAGATTCATTAATAAATTTTTCGAATTATGAATGAATAATGAGAAAAGACTATGCACTGTAAAAAGAGGCATCTTATTTTAAGATACTTTGGTAGTCACTTTTAAGTTGTTTCCAAAAAGTTATCAAAAGCATCTTAAAATGCATTAGTTTCTAAGATAGGAGATGGAAAAAAAAGATGTTTTAATCGTTTTAAAAGTGATTATAATGTATTTTAAGATACTTGTTTTTGCAGTGTGCTTGTTTTTAATTTAAATAATTTACCATATTAGTAAGTTGACTTATGATAGAATTTTACCGGTGATTGAAATCAGTTGGTTTTTGATTACATCGTTATGATCTATTATGTTTAACCTAAAGTCAAAAAAAAGAATAATTTAACGTTAATAGAGGAAAAATGTGTATCTACGCTAACGAGTCAATTAACTTTATACAAGTGTA
Organism: Leptopilina myrica (nomen nudum); assembly: GCA_032872475.1. Taxonomy (NCBI): domain Eukaryota; kingdom Metazoa; phylum Arthropoda; class Insecta; order Hymenoptera; family Figitidae; genus Leptopilina; species Leptopilina myrica (nomen nudum). The sequence goes on from CM065463.1 coordinate 18,437,189, forward strand.
TCTTGACTCCATTTTATATGCAGATTTTTCGCCATTAAAAGCTGTTTTGTTTTAGACAATCTATATCAATTAATTATTCCAATTAATTTTAATTGACTACTTTCTCTTAAAAAAAAGAAGCGGGTACTTAATACCACTCCAATTATTCTGAAATATCATATACATGAAAAAAAAATTGTACATGCGTATATAAATTGAAAAATAACGCTTCTTTTCATTTCATTTTTATTGATTGTAATATTTACGAGACTGGAAAATTAAACTCCAACTTCAATATTAAATTTTAATCGAAATTCCAATTTTCTTTAATATGTTTTTAATCTTATAAATTTGAATTTTTTATTTCGTCCAATTTCATAAACGTTTTATTTTTACAATTGATGATTTGAATTTTGACTTTGGCTCTTTTCATTAATTACTTCTGATTTGTCCAATATTGAAGTTTTGATTATTTTTTATTTTGTCCCTTCACCTTTGAAACAAAGGACAAGTTCGTGGCAAATGTCGTAGACGAGACTGAAACCTTTTCAATTGGGAGCAATGATAGCAATTAATTCGTTTGACGATCGTAGGCAGTAGTCCGAGTACCGCGTCGTGGTTGGCACCACTATCGAATCTTGGCCAAACTCCAAATTGAATCCATTTAAATATACTCGATTCGCCAACGGAAAGCGAAGGGGTCATTTCACATCTCCCTCTAATTTCCCATTTTATAAGGCTTTCTATCCTTAAAATTCCCTCTCTTATTTATTTTCTTTTTCTCACAAGTCACTTGTTAATACTCCTCTCGACAATGTTTTACAAACTTTTCAAAAGTAAAAATTACGAAAAGTTAAATTGTTTATTCATTCATTTCTTTTTTGTTCTTTATTCATTAGGTACGTTTTAAGTTTCTTTTTTACTTGCAGTAAAGTTATTAATGTTTTCGAATAATTTTAAATTTAAAGAAGTTCTTAAATAAATCATGAAGAACATTTTTTTTGTATACCTAATAATTTTTAGAGTGCAATCAAAATATTCTTTAGGATTAGGGAAAAAGTCAAAATTTTATTAGAAAAACAGGAAAAAATAAAATTATATTTTTGTGGAAGGAATAGAAGAAGAAGAATTTTTTATCAGTTTTCTTCAAGCGAAATATTTTATTTTTGAAAATAGTTGAAATGGTAGCACCTCTTCAGTCAAATATAATTACTAAATAAAAAAATTAAAATGCTATTAACAATGTAAAAAAAAATTTCGCAATTTTCACCTCTCTAAGCAACTATAAGAATGAATAAAAGAGAAAGAAACCTAGAAAAAGGATGTTAACACAGAAGATGTGAATGAAAAGGAACTGAACATACTGGCAGCTGCTCCCGGCAGTTTTTGCAATTAGTGAAATGAACGTGCGCGCACATAGAAAAAGAAAAACGATGAAAAACACTTTTCTGGGGGGCCTTCTGTCTTTCTACATATATATAGTAATAATAATATTTGATTTTCTTTTCTACATGATATTTAAACTTTGCAATATTAGATAAAAACTTTTTGAATAAACTCACGGTGGTTAACTTTGAAGATATCGTTTTTCATTGTTCTTTACGAAAACTCGAATGATTTAATGTGCCATAAAGTTCTCAGAGGTTACGGAATCATATAATTCGCCAAAGGCATTTATAAGATTGTCTTAATTTAAAAGCTATTAGAAGAAGAAATAAAACTTTTCTAAATGGAAGCAACAAAAAGACTTTCATTTCATTGGATGATTGCGCTTTACAATCTTACTGAAATCACAAAACTTTTTCAAACTTTCTCCTCAACCAACTCTTCTTTATAGTTTATATAACGAAAGAGTGAAGAAAAGAGAGAGAGAGAGAGAGATGTATTTACCAATTTCTAATTTACTTGCAAATTACTTTGTTTCAATTTGTTTTAACAGCAATTTACCATCAGACACGCTATATTGAATCTTTGAATATATTAGGTGTAACGATTGACAATATCAGATTAGAAATAAATAGACGTTAAAGAAAAATATTTGAAGATCAGCAAGAAAAATTTTGTAGTAGGTATTTTCCTAATTGCAAAATTGGCACATCAAATGCTGATTAAAATTAGTGATACATACTTATCACTACATATCATATGATTCCGATTTAGAGGGCAAATGTTGATTGCAACACTTGTGTATTGTAACATTATTTATCATTTGCGATACATGTTTGAGGTGTGCGATCACGTAATGTTATCTGATGTTGGCATTTATTTTGTCAGGCAAATGTTTCTATTCAATAAATATTGCACAAACAAACAAAATATAATACTTCATTTGTATGACAATAGTAGTCCAAAAGCAGGCAATTGTAGTTGTCAACAGCCACTTAATTTTAGAAAATAATTTTTAAAGTTAAAAATAATTTTTATAAAGCTGATTGTTGTCACAATTTTTTCAAAATTTAATACTGGTTTTAAACAGAAAAATACTTATCTAAAATTTAATTTCCAAAATTACTTGGGTGCTCTACAATTGAATGAAATACCAAAAAATCTTTGGGTTAAGAAATTGAGACATGAAATCATTACAATTTCATGCTCTAATTGCTAAAATAATTAATTATTATTAACTGCATTATGCACTATTTGGAGCATAGAATTAATAACGAGAATTTAATTTCTAATGTAAAATTCTATGTTCACACTGTACCCTATTTCATATCGTGAACATTAAACTTAAAGTTTCTCACAATTGTTGAAGCACTTAGAATTCATCTTCAATAGTTATCAAGTTAACAAGTTTCGCAAGAAACACTTTATTCTTCAAAGTTTCAAAATCGAATCATCTCAAGGGAGGAGAAAATTATCTCAGACTGTACAATTATCTTCAAATATGATGAAGTTGTCATTAAAATTTCAAACTTGTCAGGAATATTTCAAAATTGTGTTTAAATTTTCGAAAATTTCAACAGAATGAAAGCTGAATAGAATCCGGGGGAAAAAACCAAAATTCTGCCTAAAAATCAAGGAAGAGGAGAATCAAATTTTTTTCTGGCAACTTATCTGATACGGTATTTTTGCTATTAGATTCTTTTGAAAAGAAAACCTCATTGAATAGTCAGTCGATGGAAAGTTAGAATTTATATCAGTCTCACGTAGGATACGTTTGTCCTGTGTTTTTTCTTCATTTTGTTTTAACTGTTTTGGAATTGGAAAATGGATACAGTGCTTTTATAGATACGATTGCTTAAGGCTCGGCGATTCGACAAATTTCCGGCTTTCGAAATGCGTTTCACGTTCCAAACCGAAATTCAGGAGCTTCTCATCGACTCCGTTCTCGGGGTACTTCCGATCGAACGAAACGACGGATTTGACAAATGGATGTATCCGGCAAGTGACACGTGGGTAGACAGTCTCTAGGCCCTGCACGTGACACATGTGACGTGTGTGGACTCACGTGACCTCGATCTCCAATACAACCTCAGAGATTCATCGTCATCACGTTAGACGTTACTCGAATCAAATTCACAAATACATCGGGTCAAAATCATTTTCGATTCCGGTGAAATATTTTTTGTACTCGAAAAATAATCACTAAAACTTACTCTTTGCTATAAACAAACAAACAAACTTTTTTGAGAATTCTGACAGCTTTAATTTCAAAAAACTTTTCTTTCTCTCCAAATGCAATTTTCCAGAATAGCATGATTTTTATTTTCAATTCGGAAATTGAGAAAAAGTGCTTAGTTCTTTTTCTCTTTTGTCAATAACAATACAAGTTGAGTTGAAATCGGTGTTTGACATAGTTGAATAGTGTTGTCAGTGATGAAGTTCAGAACAGGGTTTCTCATTAAATGAAGAGCAATTAGTCAAGGTAGCATGGTCAAACTACTTTATCTCTTTGATGGACCTTCACACCCCGAATGTATATATACACCGTAAGCTGGTTTACATCCTGGTAAGACAAGGCTATTATTTTTGTTCTGTCGACGTAACTGCTCTGCTAAACCAGCTTCCTCTTCCCGTATACACATATATACGTATAGGGAAAATGGATACGTATGCACATTTGTGAACAAGCATTATATACCAACCAACACGTTTATAATTCTCGAGGAATGCTTGAAAACATTTGCCTTTCTCTGTGTTCAAATGCACGTTCATGTATTGTTCATTGTAGAACTTAGTGTCACTATATGGATATAGTAAAAGAGCTTCATCTTCCTGTGTGTATACATTCAGTGTACGCACGAGAATACACGAAATATAGCCTCCACCGTTTGACGCATTTGTATTTTTTTTCTCCTTTTTTTCACGAGGGCTTCCCCCATCGTTACACGTTACATTTTACTGAAAGATTTAAAGTCCGTATTTCCGACTTAGAGTCGGAAATTCTCGGATTTTACCCTCAACACGAGAGAACAATGCGAGAGGATTGTTCAAATTTGGGAAAGATTTATGGAATTAAGAGTGACCTAGAATGCTTCAGTATTGGCCGCATCGAAAAGGAGCGTGCTACATAGCTTCAAAAATTCTTGCATAACAGAGGATTGTAATTTTGCAAATTTTACTTTCGAGTGATCTTTAGATGTTGAAATATAGTAGCTTTGAAATTATTTTTCAGTATAAACAGTGGAGCAACAAGTAAAAAATGAAATTTTAAAAATTCTTTTTTCCTTTTATATGCTGATGATTTTAAATGTTATAAGATTATTGGTCCTACTGATCCATGTCTAAATTGCTCTGAACTTCAAAAAGATTTAGATCGTTTAGATGATTGGTGTTCCCTTAATCATATGACTGTCAATATCACTAAAAGTTGCGTTATCTTTTTCTCAAAAAGAAATACATTAGTGTATTGTTACACAATTGGTGGTGAAGAAATAATTAGAAAAACTAACATTTCAGGCTAGGGATTATTATTTAATAATGACTTTTCTTTTAACGATCATATATCTGGAGTGGTTTCGAGAGCCCTAAAATTTTTAGGATTTGTAATGAGAACAGCATCAGTTTTTCATAATATTAATACGTTAAGAGTATTGTACTTTACGCTTGTCAGAACGATTCTTGAGTATGTTTCTGTTATTTGGTCACCGCAATATATGTATTTAACATTGTTAGAACTGAACGAGTTCAAAATCGATTTTTGAGTTTTGCTGCAAGGCAACTTAATTTACCAGTTGATAGTCATGCCCATGACTATGATTTGCGTAATGCATTAAATATTCCTTTGGTTTTGTCAAGATTTCTTTATAATGATTTATTGTTTTTGTATAACATTTTGAATTTTGTCCTGCTCTTTTGTCAATGATTAATTTAGCTGTTCCTTCTAGATTTACCAGAAATTTTGTACCTTTCGGAGTAAATTTTCATAGAACAAATTATGGAAATAATGAACTTATTAATAGGATTAGTAGAGAGGCAAACACAATCTCCGATCATGTTAATTTTTTTGATAATAATTTACAGAGGTTCACCTTAGCATTATGTAGAATAATCTTAAATTTTAATAATGTTGAGCCAGCCTAGATGTTAATTGAATGATTTATTATAATTTTATTTTGTAAGTACTTCTGTACGAAAGGGCACGTCCCGTTTATTATGTTAAATAAATAAATAAATTTTATAAAACCCTCTTCATTCAATTTTTTCTCTATTAAAAGAAAAATGTATGTTAATTATCAATTTTGTAGTTGGTGGGAGAATAGAAATGAATTTGATATTATTATACTCTTTTTTCCGTATGTTTTTTCTTGAGTAAAGTGTGTGTTGAGAAAATGAGAGAATCGAGTTTCACGTTGAAGGATCTCGTTGAACAATCCAATTTACGAATGCTCACTTGGTCGTAAACAACCATTCTCAACAAATAATGGTGAGTCTGGTTATTGCGAAATGCCGCGGTTGAGTTCCCAACGGTTTTGCCCTGGCGACGATGCGAGGAAATAGAGAATGAGAGGGACGACATACAAGACCAGAAGTGTTCGATGTTGCACACAAGCATTGCACGACCAGGTGGGTTATAAGTTTTTACTGGTTGCTTCATACTGCATCGTTCACTTACTTTGGTACAGCACCAGCTGCGTTTTATCTCGACAACACCAATCCAATGGCGACAACATTTCCCATTTTCACCTATGACTCTTTCTCTTTCGCCTAAAACAGTCTCAATTTAGTACATGTATGCAAATATCTGCAATATGGTTAACAGCATTTTATCATAAATGACGAAAATTTCGCCAACAAAAAGTATAAAACTTACAGCTTTATAAAAAGTTGCTTTATGTAATTTATTCAGGTTTTTGAATGACTAATTTTTTCTCTCTACTTTTTGTAATGAAAAAATCTTTATTGCTTCTTTATATGTATATAAATGTTTTTTTTTTGCGAAAATAGGTCGAATTCGGTAGTTTCTACCTTACCCTTTGTGACAATGAATTTAAAATACTCCACTCGAGAGCAACGGCATTGACATGTTTCATTGGATTTTCATTTCAATGGATTGTGTATTCAACTTCAAAATAATTGATTCAATAGTGGAAAAAAAACCATTTTTATTATTCTGTCAATTCCAAAAGACGCAGTATTGATTCAATTTTTTATATTGCATTTCACTATTTTTAGCGTTTTAGTTTTATCTCAATTGATTAGTTGTGTGTTGTATATGGCGTAACTTTGTTGTATTTTAACCGGAAAAAAAGCCTCAAGAATTGAAATGAAGCATTTTTTGTCTATCGCAGGAAATTTATGAGTTTGAATAGTTCGCGGTCATCGATTCGCGATACCCTCTGTCGTGTTGTGGACAACGAAATGTCGATTGAGTCGTTAACGGTAGTGAGCTAGGGCCATGATTGCTATATTTCCTAGTAATTTCAACCCCGAACAGTCATTACATATGGCCGCACGCGTCATTCGTTCCGACATGTTCGATCTCGGCATCAATTAATTTGTAGTCGATTACGCCGTTCTCTATTTTAGCCTGATGCGCATTGCACTATATAAAGTAATCACTCTTCAAAGCTTTACTGTTATTGCTCCATTGTGTTCCAAAATGTATTTCTAAATTGGTAATTTCTGTTTTAAAAGCCGGGTTCTGTTTTCGAAATACATTCTAATTTTGTTAAAATTATTACCCAAAAATTTGTTTACATTTAATAAAGATATTTTGATTAGCAGTTTTATTGTATAATGTGGTTTTTTTTAATTTAGATGTCCTGACAGCGGGCCACGGGCCACCAGGATGCCGACAGACGATGACTATGGCCGAAGAGAACGTCTTCTGTTGCACCAGCACCCGAATGCTCAATACCGACCACCCTCAACGTCTCCAGTTCCAACTTCCAGTTCCGGAAGTTCCCGACCCTCTGCGATCCAAGTTGAAAACACAAATACCACGGACTGTTACCACAAGCGAGATGGATCTCGAGATCGATTCGAAAAGTCCAACGAAGAGATCAAGGAAGAACAAGAGCAACGCTCAACACAAGCAAACTGCGATCAATACGGAATTGCCCAGAGTCAAGATCGTTTCCTGTCCACCAATCATCAATACTCAGGAAGATCATCCTGTCAAACAATCTCACAGAGCATTTTGTCCGATCGTTACACGAGATACAGTGAATCCGCTGCAATTCATAATCAACAATCTTCAGGATCTGTTTCGGAGAGATATGGACATGGAGATTCGGGCTTGGCGTCATCTGCAAATGAATACGCCAACACCAGCAGTATCTTGGCAACAGCCTCAGGAAATCCATTCTCTCCAGATACATTCCCGTCACCGCCATCCCCAGCTCCAGCGAACGATCGCTTCGTGCCACCACCACCGCTCTCGCCCTGCCCCAGCGAAAAGTATTCCTCGTCTCAAAGTTTGTCTGGTTACCCTCCTTCTGATCGGGTGTTGTCCTCCAGTTCTCCGAGTCCCAGGGATCGTTTCGGTACAGCACCAACTTCACCGATTCCTTCAGCAAAAGATAGATTCTCCTCCTCGGAACGACTTTTGGCATCGGCAGCCTCAATTCATGACCCAAAGGATCAGCAACGTTACACGGCATCATCCACCGAACGACTACTTGCTTCCGCATCGCCAGTTTTGGGAAATCTCCAAAATGACAGATGTCTCTATGCCGCTGGTAAGGACACGAATCACTCAAAATTTGGAATTTCATCGGAAAGATTGGTATCCTCCTCCCCTATACATGCACCAGTACCGGAAAGATTTGCCGGAAAGTCTTCCGACAGGTATATCGTCGAATCACCAATACACGATCGATATCAAACCTCATCGAGTAATCGCGACAGATTTGCCTCAATATCATCAGTCACGGAAAGATTTTTATCGAGTTCTCCAAATCCAGAGGGTGCACATCAAAGATATTCCTCGAGCGAGAGAATTTTGTCCTGTCCGAGTGCATCAGATCAGTCTAGGAGGTATTCTAGTTCGGAGAGAAGCGCCAATGACTCCTGTCAGAAATACATCGAGCGATCGAGTTCGTCTCCGGTGCCTGCAGATTTTACCAGTAGATTCACCGGATTCCAGGACATTGGACAGAGATTTGTCATTACCAGCGAGAGGTTCAACGAAATTACCATGCAACGTTATGGTCTGTCGAGGTCTACTGACAGATATTTGTCGAATGAACGATACTTGGCGTCTAGTTCGCCTGCACATGATGGCAAAATGGTCAACGATTCGAACAGGTGAGCTTTTATTTGCACATTTATGTCAATGGAGTTTAATGAAGGGGAAAAGGTTTTTTAATGACGTTATATTGTTTTCAAATTTGTGTTTGTGTCAAGTAAACGTACACATAGTGGGTTTTATCTTAAGATTCCTGTACCGACATTTTACCGACACTTCTTAGTCCAGACTCAAACCACAAGGTGGGGCAGGGAAGGCCCCTATTCCACTTTGTGGTTTGAGTCTGGACTAAGAAGTGTCGGTAAAATGTCGGTACATGAATCTGTAGATAGAACCTTCCCTGTATATCTAATGTGTTAGACAAAACAATTGCACGTGGAGAACCTTATTTTCAGTATTTTTTCTTGATTTTAATGAAATTAAGTTTCACATTTATAAAAAAAATGAACAAAACAAGAAATATAAAAAATTGACAAGTTAGATTAAAATGTTAAATATTTAATTTTTTGCAGACATTCATCGTCGTCAACGGATCGACTTCTCGCCTCCTCATCGCCTTCATCATCTGAAACGAGTCGTTACAATCCATCGTACGGCACAAGCATCCAATCAACAGCCGATCGATACAGTATGTCCCCAACACCTGACGGTGTCAATACAGGACATCGGAACTATTCGCAGTCCTCATCGAAAGGCAATGACAAATATCTCCAAGTATCCAAGTCAGCACAAAACTACGGCAATGATCGTTATCAGCTCTCCAATCAAAGTGAACAATTCGAAAGATCGACTCAGGATCGCTATAGCATCGAAAGGTACACTGGTTCCATCAACGGTGGTGCCGATCGATTTCAATCCTCAAATTCTGAACGCTATCACAGCTCTGCTGAGCGTTATTCTCCAGCTCGCACCAATTCCGACAAGTACCTCTCGTTACCAAAACCAAAAGAAAGGTATCCAACTGGTCGCATAGCAACCTCCTGCACCTCTATCACTGGCGGATCTTCGGAGAGAAATTATGGATCCGGAAATGGAACTTACGTCCCACCCACTGCTCACACACCAGTTGAAAGGTGAGTTTGTTTTTCTTCTCTTCTTTTTAAACTTCATTTGAATAGATAGAATTTAGGAACTGGAAAATAATTCTAAGTCTCCAGATATTTCACACTGATAAATTCCATTGTCACTTTAATTGAAATTTGTTTGCTCTTGTAATTAGTAGCTGGACCTATTTAAACTCTTTGTTCTAAATTCAAACTCCTTTCGGTATATATTAAAATTTCAAATACTTTTACAAAGTTATAATATCATTTTTTTCAGATTTAAAAAAGTTTATTAATTTTTCTTGTTACAAAAGATTGTTATACAAAAAGAAAGCTTATAAGCAACTTGATGGAACTTGCTTCTTCTTCTTTTGTTACTTTAAATATGAAAATGAAATATTTAATTTCAGAAGCTAAATTTCATTTAGTTACATTATTATTATTTGGCTTTGACGTTATTTTCAAAGTCTTGTTTCATTTTCAAAGAAAATCTAATGTAAAGAGCAAAAGAAGCTAAAAAATGTCACGCTCTAAAAATAACCTTTAAAGAATGTGAAACACTTTAAGCACAAAGTACAAAATACGAGCTTTGAAACCATCTCTAGAATTCTTGATAGCTTTTGTATGGATTGCAAAGCTATTTGCTGTAAAATGCGATAACTTTCTTTTTATCCCTCGTTACACGTGTAATTAAATATTTTATCAATTCCAACTTTCTTTTGTCTACTGTCCAACTTCAAAAAAAAGACGTCTTGAAATTAATTAATGTAATTAATTATAATTATTTGCAAGAGAGGTGATTTCATCACTCTGTCGTCTTTAATAATATAATGTGAATATAACGATCAGTCCGCGTCGAGGAATTGTAATTATTTGTAGAATTGCAAATATTATAGAATCATAATATTTATAGTAGGATATTTATTGTTTATATAAAACTATAAATTGTTTATTGATAATATTTTGGTAATAAATTTGTATCGTTGTATTTACTTCTTGGTGTTTACACTTAAGCGAAATATCAAATCGTGACTTAAACATTATGAGTTTAAAAAAAGTAGGAAAAAGTAGCCTTGATGACAAAAAAAGTAGAAAATAGTAGCCTCGATGACAAAAAAAAGAATTAAAGAATTTCATTAAAAACTTTTTAAAAAATCGAATTTTCAAAGTATTTTAATTTAATAATTGATAAATAATTAAATTTTAAAAGGAGTCATATTCTAATGCATTCACGTTTCTTAGTGCGAAGATTAATAATTAAAATTTTTATTAGTTAATTTTAAAAAAAATGCAAACTTAAAATTTTTTAATGAAATTGAATTTTCGCAGTTTTTTTTAAATTTTGAAAAATAAGACTTTTTAATCCTGTTATTTCAAGATAATTGAATTTTTATAAACAAATAATTGAAAAATTTTAATGTAATTGAAATTTCTTTACATTCTATCAAAAATAATTTACGTTTTTTAAGAATTTAAAAAAAAATTTCTAAATAATCAAGAGAAGTTAGTCACCGTAAAATTCTAATTTTATATTTAAAAATTTATTCGCAATACATTCAATTATTTTCCTAAATAGTAAAACTTGGACAAAATTAAATTTCTTTTAGGAATTTTATTAAAATTAATTGTAAAAGTTGAATTATTTCTATAAATAACAAAAATTCATTTATATTCACCACAAGAATTCAATTATTTTCATATATTTTTTTTCAATTCAATAATTTGTATTTCTTCTATTTTAATAAAATTTTCAAAAAGTATTCAATTATTTTCTAAAAGAACAAAAATTTCATAAAAATTGAATTATTAAAAATACAGTTTATCTAAATTTGTTTTGTTAAATTAATTATTTGAAGCTTTTTTTTATAAAATCCTTGCAATAATTCAATTACTTTCATAAATAATAAAACTCATTGCAGAAATGGAATTATGTTTAATACAATTTTAATCAAATTTGTCAAAAAATGCAATTATTTTTAAAAATATGATTAAATTTTGTCTAAGATATTCAATTATTTCAATTATTTTCATAAGTAGCAAAATTTTTCCGATTTACTAAATTCTTTAAAATATTATTTTTGCAAAATATTCCTCAAATGAATTCAATTATTTTCATAAAATTCCATGAAATTAAAAAAAAAATTCAATTATTTTCAAAAGTAATAAAATTCTCCGCAGAAATTCAATTACGTTTAACATTTTTTTGAAATTCTCCGACATTTTAATTATCTTTTTAAATAATTAAATTGTTCTCTACAATTCAATTATATTCAAAAATTATAATAAAATTCTACGCAAATATTTAATTATTTTCATAAATACGTAATAACATTCTTTTAAAGGATTCTATTACTTTTATAAATAATAAAATTCTTTGCAGAAATTCAATTAGTATCAATAAATTTTAATGAAATTGAATTAATCAAATTTTCAATTATAATTATGAACAGACAAGATTTTTTTTGAAAAATTGGAAAAATTCTTTGTTTATAAGTCAATTATTTTTCAAATTGTAGATTTATGTTCGAAATGAAATAAATTAAAATTTGATGAGAAAATAAAACCGGAGAAAAAGGGGAATTTAAAGGTTAAACACAATTTATAATCAGTCACTATTGATAGAGTAAATGTCGGTAAAATTATTTCTTATTATCTTATTGGCGGTCGTTTTTCATTAACGATTTTAGTTTTTAACACTGTTTTTAAATGGAAATATAAAAACTAAAAATCTAAATTTGACTATTTGTCCAGAAAAGTAGCTTTTAGTAGCATTAGACTCAAAAAAGTGGCCAAAAAGTAGCCTCGTATAAAAAAAAGTAGTAAATAGTAGCTTTTAGTAGAAGAGTGCGAAGCCTGGTTAAATGCACGGTTTGACGACGTTTTCAGTTCACAATTTCTGCTAATACGGCAAGAATTGAATTGTGACGCGTTCCCAAGAAAGGTACTTAAGAAGCAAACGAATTATAGGTTAGGTTCGTGTATGATTTATCTTGATTAAAAGTTTATTTTTAATTATTTGAATTTGAAAACAATTTTCATTGAATATTTTGGGTGCAATGAAGACTTGAGGATCAATAATTTTTGATTAATGATTGATCCTCTTTCTGTATTTTTACTTAAAAAATTAGAAACATAACCTCAAATTTTTTGCTTCTTAGGTACCTTTCTTCGGAGCGTGACACAATTGTTAATCAGTTTCATTTCTGTGATTTTGTTGGTTCAGTGATAAAAGTCGTTGAGACAAAGAGATGCAGCGCTTAATTATTTTGGAAAAAATAGAATCTGAAACTACATATAAATAAGTAGCATCCAAAGATGAATTAAAATTTGCAAATTGAATTTCCCATAGATATGTGCCACAACCGCCACCGGAAGTCCTCTATCCGGACAGATATGTAGACAGATATGTGCCACCAGGCGTCCACACGCCAGCCGATCGTTATGTGCCAGTGACAGATCCGGGTGATCCTTACATGAGACGTGATTTGGGGTTTCATCATCATTATCGACTACCACCGCCTGGATATGCCTATCATCAGACGCATTTCCGGTTACGTGGTTTCGCGTACGCGTCACCGGGACGCCTCGGCGGCAGTCCCGGTTCAAGTAGTTCGAGTAGTTCAACTTCTGCACAAAGAGACAGTTTCTCGACGTCGCCTCTTTTAAGGCCAAAAGTGCGCGCTTCCGCGATCGAATACAACGCGAATCCGTCGTCGACGTCGACGTCTTCGTCACGTCATGTGTGTGCTAATACGACTCCATGTTGCTCTGAGGTCACTTCCGGACAAAGAGGATGCTGCCAAACAGTCAGGAGGTCACTGCCACCAGGAGCACTGCCATCGATTCCAACACAGCCCGCCATTTCTTCTTGGTAAGTACACCCTTTGTTTGGAGGTTTCTTTTCTTTTCTTTTCTTTTTGTTTTTTTCCTTAAATTATGAGAATAGACAATATTGCCTGTACCATCTCATATGAGTTTTGAAAATATTTATTGAATGATGAGAATAGCATTAAATTGCGAGAATTCTTTATTAAAAAAATTGTTCTTTCATGGAATTATATATCTGGGGAAAAATTCTTTGCGAAAATGTTTCTTTACAAGTATTTTTTGAAAGAAATGAATAGTTGATGAAAAATTCTTGAAATTTTTTTAAATTTAATTTTTCGGATGCTAGAGTTAGTTCCTTTATAAGTTAAGTGGTACAATAGATTTTGTTTAGACGATAATTCATCTGAGACTATTCATGAAGTGAACTATTTATAAACTTAACGTTAAATATTATATTTCTCTGGAAAATTATATTCAAGTGAGCTTCCTATCTATGAAGCGTCGGTAAAACAGATCAAATTTCAAGCGTGAAATTCAAATTGTAATTTAATTTTGTTAATGAAACTAAACTAAATATTCATTAAAAAATTATTTTCTGTGGTAAAGGAACGATGAAAATTTTATCAACAGACTAATAATTAATGATTTTATTAAGAATAATAATAATATAATATTAATAATAATAATTCAATAAAGTGGTAATCAATTTTAGATTTTCTACAAAATTATAATTTATACTTTTATTAGTTTTACATTATTTAAAATTTATTCTCAATGAAAATTTAAACAACTTATTATTATTATTATTATTATTTAAACAACTGTAATAATAACTTTAGTTATTAATACAGGTGTTAATTATTTAATGAATTATTAATGAAAAATATTAATGTTATTAATGAATTATTCTTTACTAAAAAAATTAATAATTAATAACACACTAAATCGTGAGGTATTAATAAGTGTTGCAGATTAAATTAACACAAAAAAAGATTTAAATAATACATTTTTGTGTTATTTTTTACTTTGAATGAAATTTTAGTTTATTAATTTTTGTTATAACTATAAAACATGAAGATATAAAGATATAAAACTTATATAAAATTTATGAGTAATAAAATCATTATTTTATAATATAAGAATATTATAATATTTTTAAAATTATTTTCATTATTTCAATTCAATTATTATTTTCTACAATTTTTAACTACAATTTAACTTTATATCTATTATTTTTAATCATAATAAATTCATCAATTTCACAAAATTGCAATTATTCTACCAGAATTTAATTATTTTAATAAAAAAATAAATAATTTATTAATTTCATGTTTGTTGAAATTAAATTCTCATAAAAAATGTTATCAACAAACTTTTTAAATCATTAAACTCTTCGGACGAATTTTAATAAAATTTTTAAGAATAATTAAATTTTTCGAGGAATTTAATTTAAATTGCATTAAAAATAATTGAAATTCTGCAATGAGTTTTATTATTTACGAAAATAATTTAATTCCTAAAAGAATTTTATTATTTATAAAAATAATTGAATCCCTGCAGAAATGTTTTTATTTATGGAAATAATTCAATTATTGCAAAGAAATTTGCAAAAAATTGGTACTGTAAAAATTTGTATTATTTATGAAAATAATTGAATGTTTGCGTAGAATTGTTTTCAAGTTTTTTTTAATAATGGAATTCTTTTGGAAAAAATTATTGAAATAGTAGATATTAAAAATTATGAAATTTTAGAAAACTTTTGAAAATAATTGAAATTTCGACAAGAGTTTGATTAAAATTTTGTACAATAATTGAAAATCAGAGAAGAATTTTATCATTTATAAAGAGAATTGAAATTTTGACGAAAACTTTTAAAAATTTTTGAACACAATTGAATTTAGTAACTATGTTACTAAGTTAGTTAGTAAATAACTTACTATTCTCCCTGGAGAAGCTAAATTCGTTGAATTTTTCTAAATCGTTGACTTTCGTGTTTTATTAAAAATAAAATTTTATTTATAGTTAAAAATAACACAAAAATAGATTATTTTAATCCTTTTTGGTGTTAATTTAATCCTAGGGGGATTAAACTGTTGCAGATTATTTTAATCCATTCTGGTGTTATTTTAACACCTTACGTTTTACTGTGTAATATTACTTGATATTAAAATCAAATTGTAAATTAAAAAATTATTATTCATTGCGTACCACTTAAAGTTTAAGTAAAACTTTGTTTATTTACATAAAGAATTCATATTGTAGAATATTTTTATACTGGAAAACATGTTTTTCCTTATAAGAATAAACGATTTTTTCGTTTCGAAAAAAAGTCAAGTAGAATTGATATTGACTTTAGAAAACTTGAGTGATATCATTGAAATTTTGGTTCGAGAAATCTGTACTCTTACTTGGAAAATATTTATAAAGTTTTGAAAATTGTTTGAAAAATCTTGTGTTGAAGTTTCTACAATTACCAAAAAATCCTGTTGAAATTTACGTTATTCTTTCTAGCCAATTGTATTCTTTTATCGGTTTCGAAAGTTTTCCGAAAAATATTGTAAAGTTGTAATATAGTTTTATTGGAAAATTGTTGAATTTTCTAAAGTTGTATATATATAGATGTATGAGAAGTCTTTCATGTTTGATCGTTCTAGAGAAGTTTTGGAACTTCTGTTTCATATTATACGATTTATGAGAAGTTCTTTTCAGTTTTTTTTTCTTTCGTTTCTTTTTTTTTGTCTTTTCAATAACTTTATGCTTTTTTCAATATCAGTTTTATTGGCCTTTTTCTTTTTTTAGAACATATTTTTCTTTATCATTTTTAACTGTTTTTTTTTATGGATTCGTCTCTCTTCTTTTTCATTCGTGTTTTTATGTATTCTTTTTTGACGTTTTTTAGCTTCCTTTTTGACGTTCTTTTATAGTCTTTTTTTGGATCATTTTTAATTTTTCCTTTATTCAACATTTATTTTTTTAATGTTTTACTTTCTTTTGTAGAACATTTTTTCTTTATGATTTTCTTCATGTTCAATTTGTTCTTTCTCCTGTTGTTTTTTTCCCTCTATTTTCTCTTCAAGTTTGATTTTATTCGTTTGCTAAAATGCTTTCTAAAGTTTTCAATATTTTAACAAAACTTTGCAATTTGTTTCGTGTAAATTTCAAAACTCTCGAGAAATTGGTGTTCTGTTTTCTTGACGTTCTTCAACGTTTTATTTTGAATGTCTAACTTTGGTATTATAGTTTCTTTTTTACTTGCTTGTATTTTAAAGTAAAGTTTTCTCACCAAACCACTTTCCTTCATGCGGGAATTAGAAGAAGGAAAAACAATTTTTTATCCTCTATATGTGAAAATTGGCCTATAAGACGAAAAAAAAATAGAGAAACTGGAAAGAAAGAAGAGTTTGAGAAAAGTTTTAAATTGAAAATCTGTAGTAAAGCGTTTTTATATATGTATCAGATTTTTGTTAAAGTTTTGTAAGAAGATTTGAATCTTTTCTCTAGATGGCTTAGTGTTGATCATTTGAATTCTAAATTCAATTGTTGCGTTTAAAGCAGCGGGTGTCTCATTTAATGGAAAAACCTCGTAAACGAGTGTAGAACAAAGACTTTCGAGATTAACATTTAAATCGAAAACTACGTCAAAGAATGTTTCGTAGTGTGTTTTCTGTTGTGGAAAATGAGACGGCGAAGAATAAAGTATGTGTTTTTTGTTGTTGTTGTTGTTGTTTTTGTATATAAAATTTAAGATATGAGGTTAGGAATAAAAATTAAAAATATCTGACGAAGGAAATTTTTTGCTTATTTATGACAACACATTTTTAATGGGATTAAAAGAGAACCACCACCCGCACCGTTAATGACAGATAATATATTCCCTTCCATAATAATCTGCCCCCTTTCGTAATAAAGCTCAAGAATTAGAATAGAAGAGCTCTGAGCCACGTAATTAGAGGATAAATGTTATTTATGTTCCTGGAAACTAGAATATGGTTCGTTGGAAACTGAACGAACTTGAGACTATAGACAGAGTAGACACTTGGCTCAATGCCGTACAAGATTTAACTGTTTCTTACATCAAAGTGACAAAATGATCTCCATTAATTTCATTTAAATTATTACATAATTGTGTTCTGTGTCGTTCATTATTATTATTATTATTATTATTATTATAGTAATGAATAACCTATTTTCCAAGAATTTATACAAAGGCTTTATTCTGCGTTCAATTTTCCGAAAAATCATGAAGATATTTCTCTTCATCTTTGGTAAAATTGGAAGAAACTGTATAAAATATTAGAATAATAATATTAATAGTACTATAATATAATGATAATAGTAGATTAAACGTCAATTCACAATATTATATAATAATTTGAGTCGAGAATGGTCAGTTTTGAGAAGTCTAATTATAGAGAGTGAGGAGATTAGTTAAACTTCACCGAAATATAATTACTAAACTCCTAAAGCGACAAGTGGTGTTAGACTCTTAGGATCTTCAGGTTTACTCACTCTCTACCATTTCCGGTTTTAGAGACGCTGTTTGGCTTTTCCGCTTACGATTTCCCCTTTCGCAAGCTCTGGCCCTTGGGGAAATCCGCAGCAATTCGGGATAAACTTTCAAGTTTAGAAATCTATCGACACTCCAAGAGGTTTACTCTCGTTGACTTCTTGATTATAGATAGTGAGGTCATTGCATAATGATAAATAATTGTTCGCTCTTTACTTTTTGACGAGAATTTTTCAACTAATTGTCTACTTATTTAACAATTTCTTCAACTCTTTTGTTTATTTTTTTCATTTTTATTTATAATTTATTTTCTTTATTTTTTATTAACTTCAGTTTTTTTTTTTTTTTTTTTTTGATTAATTTGACAACCGAGTGATAAATTCATTTCTATTATTAAATTCTATTTATATTATTACTGTGCGAAAAGAAATTTTTTGAAGAGGAGAGAAAATTTTATTCATGGAATCTGCAAAAGACGTCTTTATTTTAAGAGTAATTTCGTATGCATTTTGTATGAATTGTATTGTATTTGTATTTTGTATGAATTTTCCTGAAAACGGAAGTAAATCGATTTATTCATTATGTGTGTGTGTGTACAAAAAGGAAAGATATATCTTATGAATTTTGCTTTTTAATGACTAGCTGCGTGGCGAATCTGGAACTTTAGGAACTATATTAAACCCCTTAGGGCTTATCTCATACTATTCTCCCCTAGTGACAAGTATGAGAATTTTCATGAAGATATTCTCTTGGTTAACAGTGAGAAAGACTATATATGCGAGGAGAGGGAAGAAAGTTACGAAGGTATGTAAATGCTGGCAAAGTTCATCCTCTTGTCAAACTTGTTCAAAAAACTTTCCCTATTTTTACTTCATATCTTAATTACAACTCAATTCGTATAAAGTATTTTTAGACTTTCGAAATTTTTCGCCTTTTTTTAAACGCAACTATAAAATTTAATAACTAAAACTGAAAAGAATAACTGAAACAAAAACAAAGAATTAAAATTAATAAACTTAAATGTAACTTAAATGGGGCTGATTTTTCTGAAAATGATATTTTAGATGATTTGATTAATTTCATAAAATCTGCAGTTTAACAATAATTTAACCATTTTTATATTAATTTGATCACTCAGTCATCTTTAATTATTGTTATATAAAACATGAAGGAATGATTAAATTATTTGAAATTTTTAAATTAATGTTTTAAAAATAATTGAATTTTTTTGAAAAATATTAAGAATTTCTGTAAAAATTAAATTTTTTCATGAAATATGATATTAAATTATTAAATGAAAATGTTATTAAAATTGTATTAAAAATAATTTAATTTATGCAAAGTATTTTAATATTTATCAATAAAATTGAATTATTTCAAATGATTTATTAAAATTTTAGAAAATAATTCATTTTTTTAAATATTTTATAACAAATTATGAAAAAAATTGAATTTTTCTGTGAAATGTTTTTGAAAATAATTGATTTTTGCAGAGATTTTACTATTTGAAAAAAATTGAATTGTTTCAAAGAATTTATTAAAATTTTTGAAAATAATTGAATTTTTTTGAAATATTTTATAACGAATTATGAAGAAACTTGCCTTCTTTCGTAAAGTATTCTTTGTTTGGAAATAATAGAATTTTTGCAAAGACTTTACTATTTAAGAAAATAATTGTATTGCTCTCAATTTTGTTTAAAAATAATTGAATGTTTAGAAAAAATTGTGCTATTTTCAAAAATAATTGAATTTTTCCGAAGAATTTTATTAAAATTTTTGTAAATAATAAACACGAATAATTAATTAGTAAATTACAGGGTGTCTACTAACCGGAAAATCCTTGAAAACTGAGAAATAACCGGGAATTTTATACCAAACCGGGAATTTTTTCACCAAAAATAAAATTTTTAAAATTATTTTAATTTGTTTTTAAAAATCACCTTTTATTTCAATTTTTATAGATATTTATACTGTTCTCTAAATTTGAATTAGTTAAAAATAATTAATTTGATAGTAAAAAATCAGTCACCAATTCAAACGTATTATGTAAATAAATTTTTAAAAATTATGGAGTTAATAGAAATATTTTTAAATTTCACTGAAAATATGTAATTAAATTTGTTAAAGAATTTCATTTGAAACTTTTTAACAAATAGAGATTAATAATTAAAATTTTTATAAGTTGATTAAAAAAAATATATACTTAAAATTGTTTAAAAAAATAGAACTTTCGCAATTTTTTTTTTAATCTGAAAAATAAGATTGTTGTAATTTTTCAATGATATTGATTCAAAATAATTGAATGTTTATAAGTAAATAATTGAAAATTTGTGAAATAATTGAAATTTCTTTACATTATTTGAAAACTAGTTGAATTCTTATATAGAATTTAATTTAAATTTTTTTAAAATAATCAAGGGAAATTGGTGACCGTAATTATAATTTTTTTTTTCAAATTTAAAGTCCCTCTTACAGTTTTCAATTAATTTTTTGCTTATAAAAATTATATTATTCTATGCAATACATAATTATAATTATTGAACTTCCCTTAAACTTTTGTAATTTCAAATTTCTGAATGTTTATACAAATTATATTTATTTATTTTTTGAACAAATTAAATGTTTATTACTTATTAAATAAATAGTTACCTAATTCTACTGTTTTTTTTAAATATTAATAAAATTTATCACAAGAATTAAATTATTTAAATAAATAACAGGAATTGTTTTGAAGAATTGAATTACTTTTATAAATAGTAAAAATCCTTGCAGAAATTCAATTATCAATATAATTTTAATAAAATTGAAAAATAAAATTTTCAATTATAATTATAAAGAGACAAGTTTATTTTCAACAAATTGAGAAAATGCTTTGTTTAATTCAATTATTTTCCAAATTATCCATTAAAATGATTAAAAAAACATTTTCAAAAAATTTAAAGATTTATTCATGTTCGAAATCAAATATAAATTTAAATTTTATGAGAAAAAACCGGGAAAAATTTAGGACATAACCGGAAAAAACCGGGAATTTTGTTGAACAAAAATAGTAGATACCCTGAAATTAGTTAATAATTAAATTTTGGTAAGTTTGAATGGAAAATTATTTAAAAATTCATATCTATTTTGTAATTTTCATAAAATTTTCTGGTTAAATAAATATCTATTTAGTTAAAAATAGTTCTAATGTAAAAATGGTCTTTGTCAAAATTGAGCTGAAAGTAAGATTTGTTCTTGTTCATTTATTCTTTAAATAAACCATTTCGAAAGGTTTTAACCATTTTGTTTTTGAAAAGAATTTTTTTTTTCGGCGAAAAAATGTTTATTTTTGTGAGAATTGCGAACATTAGGCGTTGTACAATGTTTGATGACATGGGTGAGGTCGAGTTTCTTTGCTTAACACTGTAGAAATAAGAAGGTGGTTTTGGAGTGAAACTTTTAATTAGTTGGTTATCCTTGGGGCGAGATGAGTCCAAAGGGGCATGGTGGAGGTTGACTGCGGGGAAAGTGGGTAGAGAGTCGGGGCGTGACGCGGATAAATTGAAACCAGTCTCTCTTTCTCTCTCTTTTTTTCTCTCTACAGAAAAGAACTGTGTGGTACTCTTTTTATACTTGTGTGTATATACCTATACACTTTCTAGACCAACTGCTTCAATCAGTTTTCTGTAACCATGTAACCTGTAATCTTTCCACTTTTCTTTCCTTTCCACCTTTATGCTTTTGAGTTTTATTCCTGGGAAAATAGAAAGAAAAAAATTGGGCGGCATTGTTTAAAATCTTCCAAGCACACACTTCTTTCTTGATGCTTTTATATAAGAAGATCATTACTATATTTTCGAATCAACCAAGTTGTACTCATTCATTTTATTTTTATACTATATCTTCTTTTGCTCGCATTCATCTTTAAGTTTTCATTTTAGACATTCAATTTTCTTGGTTGAGTATCTGAAATTGTAATCAGTGGTTTGAACGGCTTTTTTAGGGGGGAGGGGGATAATTGAAAAGACTAAAGACTTTTGCCTGGGTATCGATTTTGTAATTTGACTTTCGATTCGATTTTGACTTTGACATTAACACTGACGTTGACTTTCATTTTTACTCAGAACTTCATTTTGATTTTATCAGTGATTTTCACTTTGAATTCAAAAGTCAAAGTTAAACTTTGACATTAACATTGATTTTCACTTTTGCTTCGAGTTGCAATGCCAAATCAAAGTCAGAGTAAAAATGAAACTCAAATTCAAAATTGAACTCTCCATATTCGAATTAGTAAAATTGTTGACTTATTTGAA
This sequence comes from Leptopilina myrica (nomen nudum), assembly GCA_032872475.1. Classification (NCBI taxonomy): domain Eukaryota; kingdom Metazoa; phylum Arthropoda; class Insecta; order Hymenoptera; family Figitidae; genus Leptopilina; species Leptopilina myrica (nomen nudum). The sequence continues at coordinate 18,459,473 of CM065463.1, forward strand.
TTAGAGACTGACTTTTTTCTTTTGAATTAGAAAATTGTACTAATAAATACACAGTGCATCATAAAGTATTAAAAAGTGTTGCAGATTAAATTAACAACAAAAAAGATTAGAATATTTATTTATTTATTTATTTGAAATGTTAACGGGCAGAACCCTTTCGTACAAAGTACTATTATAACAAAAAATTATACTTAAAACTAATCACTAATAGCTAACTGGCTGCATTATTATTTATATCAAATGGTAAGTCACGCAAACTCCTTACAAACACATTCAGAGTAACTCCAAAAAAATCTAATACATCGTTATATTTATTAACCTCTCTACTTATTCTACTAACAACAGAGTTATCAAGATAATTTGTTCTAGAAATTGGTATTTTGAGTAATTGGGACTGACGAGTAATTTTGCGTGAAATATAAAAGTTAAACAAACACAAAATAATAAAATTTGGTGTTATTTTTTACAATGAATGAAATTTTAGTTTATTGAATTTTTATATAACTATAAAGCATGAAGATATCGATCTATTTCTTCATATTTTATAATAATTAAAGATGATTAAGTGATAAAATTATTACATTATATTATGGGACTAAAATTTCGAACGTTTAAATGAACGAAATTTTTTTTCACCTTCAGTGTTTTTGAAAATTACTGTCGAAAAAAGAAGAATAATTGAAATTAAACAATATTTAGTTAATAATTATTAATTATTTTCATTATTTCAATTCAATTATTATTTTCAAAAATTTTTAACTACAATTTTACTTTATATCAATTTCACAAAATTTCAATTATTCTTAAATTCTTTAATTAAGTGCATATTAGAAAATAAAAACTTAAAATAATATTCAAAAAATTCAATTAAACTTTATCAAAAATATTAATTTCCAAATTCAATTATTTCCAAAAAGTTCACTCTATATTTCTTTTAATATTTAATTATAATCTAAAATTTTAACAGAAATTCATTTCTAAATCAATTTTTATTAAAAAATTCTACATAAATTTAATTATTTAAATGCAAAAATAAATAATTTATTGCATAATTGAATGTCAAAATTCAATTCCCATAAAGAATTTTAGTAACAAATTTTTCAATAATTCAATTCTTTTGTCAAATTTTATTAAAACTTGCATGAAGATAATTACTTTTTTCAAGGAATTCAATTATAATTGTATAAAAAATAATTGAAACGCTGCGATGAGTTTTATGAGAATTTTCAAATTTATTCCTTTAACAATTCAATTTTACAAAATATCAATTATTCGGAAATTCTACAATTAAATATATATTGAAAAATAAAAACTTGAAATAATTTCAATAAAAATCCTATTAAACTTTTAAAAAGAATTAATTATACATAATTTTTTGTCAAAAATATGAAAAATTAAGAATTTTAATGATTTTAGTTTCAAACTTTTTCAAAATTTAATTATTTCTAAAAATCTACGTTATAATGCTTTTAATACTGAAGGAAACTCTAAAATTTTAACTGGAATTCATTTTTAAAACCACTTTTATTAGTAAATCCAATGAGAATTCATTTATTTAAATACAAAAATAAATTATTTATTAATTACATGTTTCTTGAAATTAAATTCTTATTAAAAATGTTATCAACAAACTTTTTAAATCATTAAATTCTTTGGACAAATTTTAATAAGATTTTTAAGAATAATTACATTTTTCGAGAAATTTGATTAAAATTGCATTAAAAATAATTTAAATTCTGCAATGAGTTTTATTATTTATGAAAATTATTTAATTCCTAAAAAAATTTTATTATTTATCAAAATAATCGAATCCCTGTAGAAATTTTATTATTTATGAAAATAATTGAATTATTGCGAAGAAATTTATAGAAAAATTTGTAAATAATTGAATTCCTGTAAAAAATTTTATTATTTATGAAAATAATTGGATGTTCGCGTAGAATTGTAATGAAATTTTTTATAATAATAGAATTATTTTGGAAAATTTTATTGAAATAGTAGATATTGAAAATTATGCAATTTTAGAAAACTTTTGAAAATAATTGAAATTTTGACAAGAATTTGATTAAAATTTTGTAAAATAATTTAATATCAGAGAAGAATTTTATTAAGTATAAAGTGAATTGAAATTTTGTCGAGAATTTTAAAAAGTTTTAGAGCACTATTGAATTCAGTAACTATGTTACTAAGTTAGTTAGTAACTAATTGACTATTCTCCCGGGAGAAGCTAAATTTGTTGAATTTTTACAAATCGTTGACTTTGGTGTTTTATTTAAAATTAAGAAAAATTTGGTTGTGAATTTTTGTTTGGAAAAGGAAAACGAAATATTTTCTTTTAAATAGTGATTAAATTTTTTTTTTATTTCGTGTACAGTGGAAATTGGGAGAGATAAGAAAAAGATTTGTTGCAAATCTGAGAGATACTGGGAGTCAGTGTGTTTTCTTAAAGTTTACCAAAACTTTTCTCTAAAACGATCGTGAATTGGAGAAACGTAGACTGCATCAGTGAAACTTATCTCGTTACCACAGAACGATTTTGTTCGCATTATTATGCAAACAACTCGTTTGGATATCCTCTCTGATAATTTGTAATTGTGTTAGTTTGCTCTTCTATAATTATCAAAAAAGGGTTGGATACGATATTTACTATGAAACTATTATGTAAATATTCGAAATAAAATTAATGGGAATTTAGAATAAATGGTAAAATATATTTCTTTGGAATTGTGATAATGATTCAAATATTATATTATAGCAATATTAACAATAATGCAATAAGCTGGTTTTGACATTTTTCTATTTGATTTTTTGCAGTCGAACGATAAATTAGGACATTTTTGGTCAAATAGGAATTTTTTCCGAAACGTGGCTTTTCTTGGAAATTTTTTAAAATTTATTTCTGTTCCAAAAAAAATTTATTGATTGACAAACAAAATTGGTTTTACAGTTAACCAAAAATTATCTTAGAATTCAACATAATAATTTTGATTCAATACATAATAAATTTGATTCAATAAAAATTATGTTTAATTCAAACATATATGTTTTTGGTTGACTACTTATTTTTTAATTAAAAAGAATTTTCTCTGTGATGATTTTTCAATTAAAAAAGGGAATTTTTCTGAAAATTAGCCTTACTCAAACACTTTAAAGAAAATATCTCTGATTCAGAAAAAATTTGCTTAATAAAAAACGAAGCTATTCTTTGAAATTTTTTTAAAATGAATTTTGGATTTAATTATTAAATTAGTACTTTTTTATGGAAAGTTTTTTCTAAAACGTGGCTTTACTTAAAAAACCATCTGTGTTCTAGAAAAAATTGGTTTTTGAAAAATGACGCAGGTATGCATTTCTGATTCAGAAAAAAATTGTTTTTTTGAAAAACGACGATGGTGTTTTTTATTCGAAACGGACATTTTTATTAAATAAACCACAAGAAACTGACTCTAAGAAAGTGTTTTAATAAATAAATGTGTCATAATTTTTTTTAACCTTTTTCTGAGTAAAATGTATATTTCCTTGAAAAAAAATGAATGTTATCTAAAGCAGATGATAGAATAAAAATTTTTTACATTTAAAGCAAATACTATTTAGTTGATTTTAAAATTACTCCACTTTAAATTTTTTTACTGCAATTATATAAAACTGACTTGTGTATATAGATTATTAAATATTCATGACAGGAAGAATGGATGAATTGGTTTCTTTTGAAATTTGCAATCAGTAAAAGTGGTATTTAGTTTAATCAATAAAGCTTTTGTGAAGGACTGTGAGAATCTTGTAATTCAGAGATTATATATATATATGCATTTCGTAGAAATCGAAATTTATATCAGATGTTTCGTCCTGAGAGAATTGCTACATCTCAAAATGGGAATTTCTCGTGTAAGAACTGTCTGCTCGAATTTATCCATCCTCCCATTGGAAATAATTATCTCAAATTACCTTCCGCTTTTCCATTCTCGAATCTCTAAAATACAGTTCCTCTTGAAGCTATAAAATTAAGTTTCTCAAATGTACCAGCAACGGTATTTAAATATTCGGATTTTAATTTTATCTAAAATATTTAAGTTCAATTTTCAAATTGGTTTTATGATTTTTTATTTTATTCTTTTTTTATCTATTATTTACTTTTTTTTTATTCTTTTGTTACTTATGTATCATTATTTATTTTTTATTATTATTAATTTAAATAGATTTCATGTATTAGTGAAATGAAATAAATGAATGATGATTGTAATCGGTACGATATATGTAGATGTGAATGTACACGATAAATGAATCCGATTTGAATGATATTTAATGGCATTTCGCACAGGATAAATTATTAACATATAAATTTGGACAAATTTTAATTGAAATTCCCATTGAATGATATAATCGTGAATTTTATATAATGAAAATTATTAGTGTAATGTAATATGGAAAACAGAAATGATAGTAATGTGGAATTATATATTTAATATCGATTATATGTTAATAGGAAAGGGGGTGGAACTTGTTTCTGTAAAACTATAATCCTGTTAATCTAATAGCGATTCAAAATCATGAATAGGTCATGTCTCATTATAAATTCTAATTCACAAATCCTATTATTCGTACATGTACCTCGGATCGATTTGTCGGAAGTAATTAGCCTTCGTCCTGTTATGCGCATTCGTCAGTCTTAATTATCCTTCATCATTAACCACGTTGCGTCACTGAACGTCACATCTCTTTCAAAATTCACAGTTGCCGTGCGCGCATACACACATACACTGTTGCATTAATCTTTGCCTCGAAATGATAAATTTCGCAAACTTCATTTGTTGAACTCACCTAATTTTTCACTACAATTATGTTTGGGTGAAAAATTTTTTAAATTCTAGAGTTTGAATTTTTGAAAAATTGTATCCTGTGTACGCTAATGATTCGTTATGGTAGGTAGTCACTTATACGAAGGAGTATTTTCTAATCCTTTTTTACAAAAAAGAATTCACTTTCAAAATTTTCAGTTAAAATAAAAAAACATTTATAGAATTTCATAATTATTTTTAAAAATCTATTCTGAAAACGTACGTTAAATTGAATTATAAAAAGACGAAAAGTTCGTAAATTGTACGATATAATTTAGAGAATTTACAAATGATTGCAGAAATTCAATTACTTTCACAAATTTTTCGAAATTCTCGCAAAACTACAATTATCTTTACAAATAATTAAATTCTTTTCCGAAATTCAAGCTTCAGCTTTATCTTCATTCAATGATTATTAAATATTTTAATAAGATTTTTTCAAACAATTCAATTACTTTAATTAAAATAATAAAATGTTTACAGGGATTCAATAAATAAATAAAAATTCTTTTTAAGAATTCAATTATTTTTATAAAAAATAAAACTTATTGCAGAAGAAGAAAAATGTATTTATTCTTATAAAAATTTTATTTAAATTTGTCAAAAGCATTCAATTGTTTAAAAACTTGTTGATCAAATTCTTTATGGAAATTGAATTTTAAGAAACATTCAGTTATTAAATAAATAGTTTATTTTGTATTTAAATAATTGAATTCTCGTATAATTTTCTAATAGAAATTGTTTTAAAAATGGATTTAAGTTACACTGAAAAAACGATACATTTTATTCAAACATATTTTGTTTAAATCAAACTTAAAATATCTTTGCTATACAGTCAAACACACTTAAATATAATTGAAATATATTTTTTGGTTCATTTAAAGATAAGTATTATATTCAATTCAAACATAAGTTGTGGTTGATTTTAAATTATTTATAACCAACTTTTAAGTTTTTTTTTCATCAAAACAGTAAATATTTTTTATATATTGGAAGTAAGCTTACAAACTAATTTCAATTAAACAAAATCACTTAAAATTATTTTTCTATTTAAATTAAGTATAATGTTTTCTCAGTGTTAAATTTGAGTTTATAATTGAATATTGAAAACCTGAGAGCGTGAATTTTTAGAAATAATTGAATTTTGAAAAGGTTTTAATATTGAAATCTTTGAAAATCTGATTCTTTTATATTTTTAATGATTATTGACTAACAATTCTACAGAATTTATTTTTTTTGAGAAAATTTGATTGACGTTTTTTAAAAATTATTTGAAGATTTTATTTTCCAATGTAGGTGTATTTTAATAAAGAATTTAGGAATAATTAAAATTTTGTAAAATTGAATTATAAAGAAAAGAATTTTAAAATTCTCAAAAAACTTTTTCAAAATTTTTTAAAAATTATGCATTTATAGAAGCAGTTTAGTTGAAAGCACGAAGGAAAAATTTAATTTTGAAATAGTTAGAAATTATTGCAGAAATTCAATTATTTTTAAGAGTAATATTATTCTTCGCAAAAATTAAATATTGTTAAAAATATAAAATTCTTTTTAGAAAAAAAATTTTCACAAATAATAAAACTTAATAATACAAGTTTAATCGAATTTCTGGAAAAATTAAATTATTTAAAAAAAATATATTGATATTGAAAACGTGTATATATCAAGAAAACTCAAATTATTGAGAGTTTGGTTCGGATGAATTCAATTTATAGAGAGAGAATAGACAAATTGGCCGAAAGCTACTTTTCATTATCGAGAGTACATAAAACTATTGTTTTCTTTCAATTTATCAAAAGTTTTTCAATGGGACAGCATCTTACTTTAAATTATCGAAAAATTCAATTTATCACGAGTTTAATTATCAAGAATCAATAACTGTATATAAATTTAATTGAAGAATTTAATAATAATTGAAATTTCGTGAAATTGTTGAAGAACTTTTTCGAATATTATTAAAAATAATCGATTTAAAGAAGAATTTTAGTTAAAAATTCTTGAAAAAACCGCTGCCAAGTTATAAATTTTTGTTATAATTTTTGTACTCATTTCATTCGTTTTCGTAAATCTTGTTGTGTTTATTTTATGAACACTTTGCTTCCTCATAGAGATGTTAATAACAATAAAGTATAAATTTTGAACAATTATTCTCAATTGCTGTAATATTTTTTTCTCTTTATTTGATTAAAAATTCAGTTTCGATACATAAGCGATTTTGATTTTTATGGTATATTATATTATGACTTTTATTATTTTCTTTTTTTAAATTTTAGAAATTATTTAGAAAACGATATTTTTTAACTTTTGAAAGTTACTTCAACAATTACAAAAAATTTTTTTTTAATTTCCACCACAATTTCTGTTTTTTAAAATATGAATAACTTCTTTATTTCTAATCGAATTAGCTTCAAAAATAGGTCAATCGAAGCGTTTTTAATGCTCTACAAGATGATAATGGTAGTTTTAAAGTTATTTCTACATTTTTCAACAAAATTTTCAAAAAAGTCTTATTTTCCAAAATTTTTGATTTTTAAAAGTTTAATATCTCTGGTGAATATGGACGAAAAATGTTCATTGAGGGCTCAAAATATGCGTCTAAAAAACTCGAAAAAATTAGAGAAAAACATTCATAGGTGTCCTAACACTTTTTTTAAAGTTATCGGCAAAAAACGTTTTTTTGAAAAATTAAAAATCAAGAAAATAAATAGTTAAACTTTATTAATCTATCTCAAAGTACTCATATTTTATGTCCGCAGATGAGACCTACAATTTAAAAAAAATTCAGTCCAAAAGCTCTTTATAATTTAGCCGGCTGAAGCTAGCAGTCGTACTCAGCACCTATCTTTAAGCGTCAACCACTAATTAATGAAATTAATGACTAAAAACTTACTAAACTTGCTATTTAGTGATTATTGATTTTTAAATAACAATATTCGATGTTTTTTTAATCATTAAGTATTATTAAACTTGATGAAGATACATATTATTAGATGACGCTTAAAGATAGGTGTTGAGTACGACTGCTAGCTTCAGCCGGCTTTATAATTTTACGTTTAGTCCGTGAAATCCGTATTTTTTAATATTTTCACTGGTTCGAGTCCTGCTTGCGCAAAAGAATTTTGATTCCTAAAATATATAATATATTATTGTAACAATTTTCCTTTACTAGAAAGACTATTACTATTAATGTATATATATAACTCTCCCTCTTTCGAAATTGGTTCGATAAAATCGAGTACAAAACTGTTATAAAATATGAATTCCTTGATACAAGTGATATTTCGTGGGTTATAAGTGTTATAACGATGAAAACGATGAAAAATATGTTTCAAAATGGACTATAGTTTTATTGCATATTTATGTATTATGTATACACATACAATGGGATTATCGTGTGCGAATGAATCTTAAACGCGAAGTAGTGAAAAATTTTCATAGCCCCATAAAGACGAATCTTTGTTCGCAATAGAATCACCTATAGATTGACCATTCCTCTCACTCTCTCTCTCTCAACTCCTCTATATATAGAGAGGGAATAATGCGGTAAACATTTATGCGTTATCGATGATGCGTGAACCGATCAAGTTTCCCTAAAGGTTTATTGTGCTTTTATGGTGTTCGCAGTTTACGAGTTTTTGGGAAGTTATAACTTTCTGGCCAGCAGCATCAAATCCGATAGGTCTCTCCAGCCAATATGTTACATCTTTTAATAGAGTTTGCACAATCCATATAGAGGGAAAATATCAATATTATTCTTTATTTTTTCAAAATAAAGCAAGTTAATAGAAAACGGAATTGTGTTTTAGAAAAATGCTGATATCCATTCGAAACAATTACCTTTAAATACGAAAATTAGGTTTTAGTACAAAATTTACCACTATTCTACTAATTTTACCCCTTTTTACCTATTTAACTCTTTTTTAAAAACACTTTTTGCCCCTTTTCCTCTTTTTTTCCTTTTTACTCTCTTTTACTCTTTCTCTAACCTTTCTACTCTTTTTTCACCCTCTCTGAAAATCAAGACATTTGAATTTGAACTCACTTTTTTAATTAGAAATTCCTTATGCGAATTCAAATAGTCTCGCATCTAAAAAACTCTGGAAATTGACTTTTTCCATATTTTCTTTTCACGTCATTCAACTTTTTAATGAGAAAACAGTTGAAAATAAAAATTTATAATAGGTAATTTCGAGATAATTTTATATCTCGCAAAAAAGAAGTCATTAGTGAAGAGAGAGAGAGAGAGAGAGAGAGAAAAATGCAATTATTGTGTGACAGGTAAAGTAATAGCTTGCTATTTGTAATTGTAGTCGATATCGCAATTCCAATTAGATGTGGTTTTATGAACCATAGCCAGATATTGAACATGTATTCAGAGTTAGAGAGAGAGCAAAGATTCTATGGTCACCAATGTAATTATGGAGGAAGTTCGTTTTACAGAAAACCCTCGAGTATTCAATTGTTACATCTTTTCAGTAACTCCGTTCTTTCGAAAAGCTCTACTCTACTATAAAAAAGAGTTGAACATTGAAAGAAATAAACAGAGAATATTTCCAACTACTTTGTATAAATGATAATGTAGAAAAAAAAGAAGCATTTAAATAGAAAATGAATTTTCAATTTATTTTTTATTTTCTAAAATAGAATATATATAAATATATAAAATCGAATAACAACATGTAAAATGAAAATAAAAAATTAAAAAAACAATAATGAAAATTGGCATTGAGCAAAATTATCTTAATCATTAATCATAATTATCGGTAATCAAAATAGTCATTTATCAAAATTGTCAAGAATCAAACTAGAAAGGTTGTTAGTAAATGTCAGTTTCTATTAATGATGAACACAAAAATAGTGGGCTCAATTAGTTACCATTTGGAGTAATTGAAAAGAAATTAGGTTTTATTATTTATACAGAAATGGGGTGCATTTCTTCTAAAACAGAATTTCCAATTTTCTTTGTTCTAATTTTATTTTTTCCAATGTTGTTCAATTTCTATAAATATTTTCCCTCTAAAGTTCCATTTATAAAAGATACAAATTTTCTTTAAATAAAATTACATTTGAAAATTTGAAAATTGTCTACTAAAACATGCTAAAGTTTCTAATAAAAATTCATTCATTTTTAATGAAAAATAACTAAATATAGTTAAAATATTTTATTAATTAGTAGACGAGTTTTTACTAATTCAGATTTTGGGGGAATGCGGAGAACTTCTTTTTCGACGATAGATAAGATAATTTAATTTTTTTTGAACCAATGTAAATTCGATTAAATAAGAATTCTATTTAATGGGATTGAGTTTCATTGCATTATTAGTTTTTATCACTCGGAAAATAAGATTAATGCTTTTATAAAATTAGAATTTTTTGCCATTAACTATCTAAATCTAAATTAGTGAAAAATTATCCAATAATTAAAATTGGTAAAAATTATCACTTGCGATGAAATTATTTTTCATTAAAATTTACTAGTTAAACATTTAATTTAATATCTCTTCTAGTGAAAAAAATTCTATAGATATATTGCAGTAAAATTTAAATTTGAAGAAATAAATAAATTTTGTTATTCATTTAAAGTTAAATTAAGTTTGGGGACATTTTAGAGACACACTTCTTGAGAGGAGAATTTTTTTTTATATGAGTATCAAACGTAATTTTTATTTTGAAGATAAAATATAAATTCCCTGGAACGTGTTTGAAACAAAGTTTCTTGAGGAAAGCTACTTTAAAAATTTGCGACACTCGAGTGAGTCATGAAAACAAATATATACAAGTGAAATGTATTTCTTCAATAGTAATAATAGAAATTCCATTATGGCATTGAATTTCATGCACCCCGTCGATTGAATCTCCATTCTTCTGGAATTTAAATTTAGTCTAAAGAAATAGTGGAAGCATCGCATTTCAACTTTTTATTTTGTCGCAGGAACTGAAATGAAATAAGATCAAAGATATAAAAATGAGTAAAGAGTGTTTCGAAAGAAAAAAAAGCCTTTAATAATGAACTATAGGAAAAAAATAAAAAAGGACGAAAATAGTGCAAAATGAAAAAATAAAGTATTAATAATTTTGTGAGTAAATTAATTATACTTACAGTTTTTTTTTCTTTTTGCTTTTTATTTTTTCATTCGTTTTTTTACACAGTAAAACGTGCGGTGTTAAAATAACACCAGAATGGATTAAAATAATTTGCATCAGTTTAATACCTCTAGGATTAAATTAACACCAAAAAGGATTAAAATAATCTATTTTTGTGTTATTTTTAACTATGAATGAAATTTTATTTTTAATAAAACACCAAAGTCAACGATTTGTAAAAATTCAACGAATTTAGCTTCTCCAGGGAGAATTGTAAGTTAGTTGCTAACTAACTTAGTAACATAGTTACTAAATTCAATTCTGTTGAATAATTTTAAGATGTTCTCGTCAAAATTTCAATTCTCTTTATAAATAATAAAATTCTTCTCTGATATTCAATTATTTTACAAAATTTAAATCAAATTCTTGTCAAAATTTCAATTATTTTCAAAAGTTTTCTAAAATTTCATAATTTTTAATATCTACTATTTCAATAAAATTTTCCAAAGGAATTACAATATTAAAAAAAACTTGAAAACAATTCTACGAAAACATGCAATTATTTTTATAAATAATAAATTTTTTTACAGAAACTCAATTATTTACAAATTTTTAAATAAATTTCTTCGCAATAATTCAATTATTTTCATAAATAATAAAACTCATTGCAGAATTTCAATTATTTTTAATGCAATTTTAATCAAATTCCTCGAAAAATCTAATTATTCTTAAAAGTCTTACTAAAATTCGTCCTAAGAATTGAATAATTTAAAAAATTTGTTGATAACATTTTTTATGAAAATTTAATTTGCAACAAACATGAAATTAATAAATTATTTATTTTTGTATTTAAATAATTAAATTCTCGTAGGGTTTACTAATAAAAATGGTTTTAAAAATGAAATTCAGTTAACATTCTAGATTATACTTGAGTATTAAAAGCATTATAACGTGGATTTTTATAAATAATTAAATTTTGAAAAAGTTTCAAACTAAAATCATTGAAATTCTTCATTTTTCATATATTTTTGACAACAAATTCTGTAGAATTAATTCTTTTTAAAAGTTTAATAGGATTTTTATTGAAATTATTTCAAGTTTTTATTTTTCAATATATATTTAATTACAGAATTTCCGAATAATTGAAAGTTTGTAAAATTGAATTGTAAACGAATAAATTTGAAAATTCTCATAAAACTCATCGCAGCGTTTCAATTAATTTTCAAACAATTATAATTGAATTCCTTAAAAAAAGTAATTATGATCATGCAAGTTTTAATAAAACTCGACAAAAGAATTTAATTATTAAAAATTTTTTTACTAATATTCTTTATGAGAATTGAATTTTGAGAAACATTCAATTATTTAATAAATTCTTGTAGAATTTTTTAATAAAAATTTATTTAAAACTGAATTTCAGTTAAAATTTTAGATTATATTTGAAAAAAATTAAATTTTGAAATTAATATTTTTGAAACTCTATATTTGTATTTTTTAAATATTATTTGAAGTATTTATTTTCTAAAATGCATTTAATTAAAGAATTTAGAAATAATTGAAATTTCGTGAAATTAATTAATTTATTATTATTAAAGATAATAGATATGAAGTAAAATTGTAGTTAAAAATTGTTGAAAATAATAATTGAATTGAAATAATGAAAATAATTTTGAAGAAGTATAATATATTCTATAATATAAAATAATGATTTTATTACTTGGTCATCTTTAATTATTATAAAATATGAAGAAATAGATCGATATCTTCATATTTTATAGTTATAAAAAAATTTAATAAAATAAAATTACATTTATTGTAAAAAATTAAACACCAAAATGGATTATTTAAATCTTTTTTGGTGTTAATTTAATGTGCAACACTTTTTAATACCTCACGATTTACTGTGTTCTTTTTTTCATTTTTTATTCTGGTTTTATTCTCCCTTCCCATTGGGGGTTTTTTTGTCCCCTTCCCCCCCCCCCCCCTCTGCCCGTTGATTTTGGCTCAAAATACAATTTCCCTGAAACGAGTGTCGCTCCACGATATATCCAGATTTTAAGAGAAGCATAACAGTCAAAGAACCGTTTGCTCCAGATCCCATTGCGAAAGAAACATGAAATAATCGCAGATGGAACTCGTGGGAAGAGCTTTCGGCAGAGCCTCTTTGCTATATTCTTTTGGCTAAAAAGATGTAGGTTCTTACTATTGTCAAACAGTGGTTCGAATTTCCTCTTTTCAATATAGAGACACATTTTTCTTCTTCCGTTATTGTTGAATTTCTCTTGACAATTTTACATCTTTTAAGTGAAATGTAAAATATGAAAATGATACGTTTCAGTTAAATGAACTTTACACAGCAGTTAGACGTGAAAACAAATTCTACTTTTTACTGAATTGAATGTTTTTTTTTTAAATTGGCTAGGAATTATTTTTTATGAATAATAAATATGAAAATACAAATAAGCAGGAAAAGAGAAAACAAACAAAAATAATTATAAACACAACTGTTTTTGATAGCAACTTTTTTAAATTTTAAAGCTACTTTTTGCTGTAATTTTTTACTATACAATTAAAAGTCGTTAAAATGTGCTGTAATTGAAAAAAGATTCCGTTTTGAAAATATTATCGGTCTGGTAATTATTTACGATAGTTACTACATAAAAGCTACTTTTACTCGTAAACAACCATTGATCATAATTTAGTACCGTTACGATTTACTCTCTTTTCCGAATAATTATATTCACAGTTTATGGTAGTTTTAATTTATTGTTGCACGAGGCAATATTTTGCAAATCTATATACAGATATAGAGAATTTGAATATTGATACATGTTTTAAATTACGGTCAATTGCTGAAACAGTAAATTTTATGAATTGAATTTATTATAATGTATATATATATATGGTTGGGAATTTTTCATCATGTGTGTATATTAAAGCTTAAGACATTAATTTTGTTAAACTGAATAATGTATTTATTTTGAAAGTGTTTCATAATTTGTATGTCTGGTTGAATTATCTACTTTTGTAAACGCCTTCAGTTTTGTTTTGTACATAAACGTAAAACGAGTTAAAATATATTACGTGCATCGGAGATCGTAAATTTATACGGCGACCGCTCACGAAAATAAACGCCACTATGGAACCTTCGCTTTTTGCTTTTCTATTCGAATGGCAACATTAGCGAGTGAATTTAAGGTAATAAACGCGGAGGACTGGAATTGTTCTTATGCAAATAAAAATCCACCTTTGTTCCACTGTAATCTCCTTCTTAGATTCACTTCTTATTCAAGCAAAAAAAAAAAGGAGGAGAAAGAATAAAAACTAATTTAGAAACTTTAGATTTTTGTAAGTAATTGTTCTTGTTGCATTTTTTTTTTAATTTTCTTTTCAAATTTTGATAGTTTGAATGTTTCTGAAATTTCTCCTTTATACTTTGAAAATAACATTTATTTAGCTTGAGCTTTGAATTAACATTGTTATTAATAGTTAATTTCTTGATATTATTATAAATAATTCATTTGTAGCCAAATCAATGTTATTCATTACTTCCTGTTTTTATTATTCACACTCTTGTTCCTTTTCTCATAAATATTGTAAATTTATATCAATACCAAAGTTTTTTCTTTTTCTTTCAATGTGACATGGAAAGGAACAAATAATTACAAGATTCTAATTCGACTAGTCATTCAAATAAATTGTGAAACACTTGAAAAATAAAATATTACTGAGTTTTCATCGATGATTTCCTGAGTTGAACATTATTTATTCTTCACTAATTATTTTATCCAGCATTTTAACTGAAATTAATTTGTAAATCGAATTTTATTAAACTAGTCGCAAAATTTCAATTATTTTCAATACAATATTAATCGAATTTCTAAAAAAATTTAATTATTATTTTATTAGAAAAGTAAAAAAAATATTGAATTTATAAAAATTTTAAATAAAAGGTTTATTAAAATTACGGAAAAATTTAAATTTCAAGAGGAAATAAAAAACAATATTTTATTTAAAAACTACTAGAATTCAATTATTTAAATACAAAAATAAATAATTTATTGAATAATTGAATGTTTCTTGAAATTTAATTCCCATAAAGAGCTTTATCAACTAATTTATACAAATAGATATAATTGAATTCTTTTGATAAATTTTAATAAAAATTTTAAGAATAGCATTGAATTTTTCGAGAATTTCGACTAAAATTGTATTAAAAATAATTGAAATTCTGATATTATTTTTATTATTTATGAAAATAATTGAATTCCTAGATAGAATTTTATTATTCATGAAACTAATTGAATTATTCCGAAGAATTTCATTTAAAAAAAATCGTAAATTATTGAATTCCTGCGAAATTTTTATTATTTATGAAAATAAATCTTTGATTGAATTCTTTTGAGAAATTTTATTAAAATAGTAGATATTGAAAATCTTTTAATTGAGGAAAATTTTTGATAGTAATTGAAATTTCGAGAAATAATTGAATTTTGTAGAATTTTATTATTTATAAAAATTACTGAAATTTTTACAAGAATTTTTTTTTAAATTTTTGAGCATAATTGCATTTTTTTTTGAAGATTTTATTAATTTTAAAAATAAATTACTTTTTGAAATCACTTTTAAATTTTAACTTCTTCAAAATTTAATTTTTCATCTTGTGATTTTAACTAAAATTCTTCTAGATGTAAATGCATTTTCTAAAATTTTAAATTGTTGAAATTGATCTACTTATAAAATTCAATTGAATTTGAAATATATTTAAGAGTTAATAGGGAACAAATTGTAAATATAGTAAATAATAAATAGTTAGTGGTAACTAACTAAGAAAATGAAAACGAGATGAGAGAAATAAAAGGAGATTATTTTTATTTTTGAAATATAAAAACTTGATTTGTTTAATCTAAATTTATTTTCCGTGTGAATTTTTTTTAAATTTTTTAAAGAAAAAAGTCAATAAAACTTGTATTACGATAATGGGCTGCAAAATATTTTTAATGTTTAACTTTACTTAAGCAGTTACTTAGTATCTTACTTGTCACAGCGTTAGTTTTTGTGTCTCGACGTCGACATTAATCCTCTTTCTCTCACAAGTTTTAGTCTCTAGCAATGAGCTTGCAAGCCATATAGCAACAGCTTCCGTAGAAAGCTGCGGAAGCGTGACGGACTTTTTCTTGCAGTGATCCCATTTTTGTGATGTAAACTCGCAATGTTAACATTTTCTTTTTAGTTTTTCTGAAAATAAAACAGATGTGAAACAGGTGTTGCACTATACTTCTTAAATTATATTTAGATATTAAATAAATATTATTATATTATATGTTATTTATGATAATTATCTTCTATATAATATTATTTTTATTAACGTAAATTCATAATTTTAATAATTTTATTTATGAATTTTTACATTTGTCCACGAAATTCAAAGAGATAATCCAGCTTAAGTTAAATATTCATAATTCATTTTAATAATTAATGTCTAATTAATATTTGACATTCTTCGTTAAATTCGCAATTTGCTGAAAATACATGACTCTATGTAGAATGAAGATGAAAATAATCGTATATTGTAAATCAATTTGGAAATTCAAATCACTTAATACTATTTCACCAATCATTGTAAATTGCACGTGCATGCGAACAATAATTCATAATAAACTTGTTTCCTTTGATTCTAATATATATCGTATTTCAATCAGATTACACAAACACAAATTTCCCCTTCAAATACAGATTATTGTGTCTATGGTTTAATTAGTGGATTCATGTTCCAGCAGAAGGATTAAAGCAAAAAAGTTATCTAATTACAAAACGGTGGCAATTATAATTTATTTCAAAAAACATTATGTGGATTAATATTTTTTTTTATAAATTAAACATATGTAATCACAGTTATTTTGTCATCGATTCGAAACAACGAAATCTCAGAATTGACTACAGATTTATTTCAAATAAACGATTACTTGTCTAAATCCTTTCAGAATTTGTTTTTTCAATTGAAAAATTAATTATGAATTTGCAATTATTGTAATAATATTGTATCCAATATCAAAAAGTAAAATTATAAAGTTATAAAATATCTAACTTATATTTTTAATTTTTATTGTAATCAGTTGATTTCGAAAATATTCATAATGGAAAAATATTTGGTTCATTTGAATGTTTAAACAGTAAAACGTGAGGTGTTATAATAACACCAGAGTGGATTGAAATATCCTGCAACAGTTTAATCCCTCTAAGATTAAATTAACACCAAAAAGGATTTAAATAATCTATTTTGGTGTTATTTTTAACTATGAATGAAATTTTATTTTAAATAAAACACCAAAGTCAACGATTTTTAAAAATTCAAAGAATTTAGCTTCTTTAGGGAGAATAGTAAGTTAGTTACTAACTTAGTAGCATAGTTACTAAATTGAATATTGTGTTAAAAATTTTTTTTTAATTCTGTCAAAACTTCAATTTTTTATATAAATAATAAAATTCTTCTCTGATATTCAATTATTTTAGAAAATTTTAATAAAATTTTTGTCAAAATTTTAATTATTTTTAATATCTACTATTTCAATAAAATTTTCCAAAAGAATTCCATTACTACAGAAGATTTTAATACAATTCTACGCAAACATTCAATTATTTTCATAAATAGTACAAATTTTTACAGAAATTTAATTATTTACAATTTTTTTTATAAATTTCTTCGCAATAATTCAATTATTTTCATAAATTATAACATTTCTGCAGGGATTCAATTATTTTCATAAATAATAAAACTCATTGCAGAATTTCAATGATTTTTAATGCAATTTAAATTAAATTTCTCGAAACATGTAATTATTCTTAAAAATCTTATTAAAATTCGTCAAAAGAATTTAATGATTTAAAAAATTTGTTGATAACATTTTTTATGAGAATTTAATTTCAACAAACATGAAATTAATAAATTATTTATTTTTTTATTTAAATAATTGAATTCTCGTAGAATTTACTAATAAAAATGGTTTTAAAAATAAATAATTTTAGAAATAATTAAATTTTGAAAAAGTTTGAAACTAAAATCATTGAAATTCTTTATTTTTCATATTTTTCACAAAAAATTATGTAGAATTAATTCTTTTTAAAAGTTTAATATGATTTTTATTAAAATTATTTCAAGTTTTTATTTTTCAATGTATATTTAATTACAGAATTTCCGAATAATTGAAAGTTTGTAAAATTGAATTGTAAACGAATAAATTTGAAAATTCTCATAAAACTCATCGCAGCGTTTCAATTAATTTTCAAACAATTATAATTGAATTCCTTGAAAAAAGTAATTATGATCATGCAAGTTTTAATAAAATTCCACAAAAGAATTGAATTATTAAAAAAATTGTTACTACAATTCTTTAAGAGAATTGAATTTTGAGAAACATTCAATTATTCAATAAATTTTTTACTTTTGCATTTAAATAATTAAATTTTTGTATAATTTTTTAATAAAAATTGATTTAAAACTGAATTTCAGTTAAAATTTTATATTATAATTGAATATTTATAGAAGTATAGAGAGAAATTTTTGGAAAAAATTGAATTTTGAAATGAATATTTTTGAAACTCTATATTTGTACTTTTTAAATATTATTTGAAGTATTTATTTTCTAAAATGCATTTAATTAAAGAATTTAGGAATAATTGAAATTTCGTGAAATTGATCAATTTATTATTATTAAAAATAATAGATATGAAGTAAAATTGTAGTTAAAAATTGTTGAAAATAATAACTGAATTGAAATAATGAAAATAATTTTGAAGAAGTATAATATTCTATAATATAAAATAATGATTTTATTACTTGGTCATCTTTAATTATTTAATAAACTAAAAATTCATTCATTGTAAAAAATAACACCAAAATTAATTATTTTAATCTTTTTTGGTGTTAATTTAATCTGCAACACTTTATAATACTTCACGATTTACTGTGTAGAACTTATGGATCATTGAAATAGTTTTTTACTTGAGCCAAGCAATTAATTATTTAAAGCAAATAATTATCTGGAAGAAAGAATTCTTCGAAGGAAAGAATTTAAAGTCAAATTTTTGGACTTAAATAAATATTTATTTAATACTAGGAAACTAAACATATATTTGAAAAATTTTTCTCGATTTAATAATTTGAGATTTCCCTGGAAATTTTTGTGAATCTAAAACCTTTGCAAATTCGGCTTCATTTTTTTTTAGTTCACTTGAAAATCAATGTTTTAGTATTTAGTGTCGACGCTAATTTCAGAACCGTGTAAATAATTAAATTTGTTTTCTTGACTGAAAGTTTAAATAAAAACAAATTTGAAAACAATTTAAATCCAAATCAATAGAATCTAAATACACATAGAATGAAAATAAATTGAATTTAAATGCATTTATAAAAAATGAAGAAAAAAAATTTAAATAAAAAACTATTGTATTTTATTGGAATTTAATAAAAGTTTAAAGTTTAAACAAAACATAATACATGTAAAAAATAGTTTGAAATTTTTTTTGAAAATATACACTTGACAACATTGTAGGAGACTTTTAACCTGAAAGTATATATATTTTCTTATAAATACAATTTCTCGTCGTGTTTTTTTATCCCCTCCTTGAGTTACCTGTCGATGAATCACGTACGTTTGTCCTTGTACAGATTTCTTATCGTTTTCTTTTTTCAAACTCTATCTTTATCTTTTTAGATTTATTGTCCTTTTTTCACTCTTTCCCGCGCGCTCATTGCTAGTGACTTCATTCTTATTCTCCATCTCGTGCTGTCACACGTATATTCTCACTCTTTCATTCGCTCATGTTTGCAGAATTGGCAACATCGCTAAATACTCTAGTCAGCATCATTCGAGTTCAACAAACGATTCATGCGGTCGCGACACTCGTGCATAGTTTCCATCTCTATATTTGTAATCAAAGTGACAGTGTTTTGTGAATTCGTGAATGACAAATTAATTGTCTTCTTACACACTTTGTCCATGAACTAATTTAAATTCATTGTTTCGTTGGAAATTTTATCTACTGGCAGTATGTAAACAAGTGAAACAGAGACAGTGATTTTTGACACACGGTGATTGTAAAGATGGATCAGTTTTACGACAGGTGTTCTATCGGATAAATATTATCTTTTACCTGTTGGAAAAAATTTGATTGTGATTAAAAAATAGTTATATATTTTTGTAATCATTTTTTCTTCTAATTCGCAAATGAAGTAATGAATGAATTTAAAAGATGAATTGTGTTAGAAGAGAAAAAGCTGAATATATTTGGCAAATTTTATATGAATTTAGATTTCCGATAGAATAATTAATACGAACATGTCTCATTGCAAATTGTCTTTCTGGGATAATTTTCGATGCATATTTTAATTTAAATAAAACCATTTTATTTCATTAGAATTTTGGAGCGATATTTTTACATTTAGAGCATCAAACAATAGAAGGTTTTCTTTGATAAAAATTGATCCGAAGAATACATTTATATTATATTTTTTTGTAACACAATTTATACAATACAGTGGAGAAAAAAAAAGTAGTAGCAAAAATATATCGTCGTTCGTATCGTTTGAAACTTCAGAATTATTAGTGAAAGTAAATTCACTTGCATTGTAAACATATGTGGAACACGTGGTGACCAAATGTTTATGCGCAGTAGCAATTACTTTTTATTTTGTTGTGGTGAAGAGAAAAATTGATTTTCCATAAAAAAATAATAATGTTTGATGTCAATAATAATAAAAATTATCATATTTCCTGTAAGTAACAGTAAAAATTAAAATAGAGTTTAAAATTAAAACTTATTTTCATGTTACAATATTGTAGTTTTCTTTGTTTGAGTTGTACACTGAAGAAAAGTTTATTCAAATAAACGATTACTTGTCTATTGTTAAATAAATATTGTTTTACTATAAGATCATAGCTAATTTTATTTATTTAAGTCAATTAAACGGTATTTGTGTCAAGTACAGAAAACATTGTTCCGAATATAATTAGTAATTAATAGTAGTTTTTTATTCAAATACATAAGTCACTGGTGTGAATACAGTAATTTTTGGTCCAAATGCAGAAATTATTATTGCTCCAAGTACAATAATTATTGACACAAACACAGTTTATTTAATTCCAATAATTATTTGCTTTAAATAAAAAAAATAAATTTGTTTGTCTGTTTCAAATAAATATTAATTTGTTAATAGTCGAGTATTTCATTTTGTTGATTCAAATATAGATAAAAAATATAATGTTTAAATAAATAGCATCTTCTGTATTAATTATTCTATTAATGGTTTTTTCATTTCTTTAAATAACTTTTGCTAAAATAATATAGAATATTATTATTAATGAGATTATTATTGCTAAATACACATTCTTGATAAAATTAATATATATATCACAAAAAGCATTAACATTTTCTCTCATCTGGAAATTCATTTATTAATTAAACATGTATTAAATTATTATTTATTAAATAGAACCAAGTTGACACGATGAAATTGATTTAAATTCAAAAGGATTATTGCGGATAGCCAACAAATATGGATATTGGGAGAATAACTGGTAAAAAGCGGTACGTTTGTTCAATGCTTTTAAAATAATTTTATCATTTTTAAATTCATTAAAATCATTACGGTTCTGAAATAAACATGCAAATATAGAAAAATATCGAGTAATTTTATTGGATTACATTTTAACTTTAGAATGATGAATGTGACATACAAAATGATACTGATGACAATCGGATTGTTAATATAGAACTAACAAATTTATTTTGTTCTAATTTACGCTTCATACTCGATAATTCATTTTGAAAAAGTATCTTTTTTAGCTTTCGACTCAATTTTTTAAATAAATTTATTAATGAAATTGCATTAAAAAATAAAATTAATTTTTTAAAATAAATATTTAAATACCTATATATTTTTCCACGAGATGTAAAATATTTTCAATGTTAAACCGCTTGCAAATTTAAATATTTAAAATGATTAAAAAATCTATAACTGTAACTCTCCTAAATTTAATTATTATTTTGTTTAAATTATTCATTAAAATGATTTAAAATTTAATTATTTTCAAAAATCCCCTTTATACCGCTTCTATAGTATTCCATTATTTTATGTAAAATTTTAACTGAAATTTAATTTTGAATCAATTCTTATTAAAACTTTTACGAGAATTCAATTATATAAATACAAAAATCAATAATTTATTAAATAATTAAATATTTCATAAAATTGATTTTTTATTTAAAAAAACTTTATTTAAATAAATAAATTCTTTTGAGAAATTTGTTAATTTCGTTTAAAAATTTTAATGAAAATTGTATAGAAAATAATTCATGTAAAAAACAAACTATGTGAAATTTTTCTTAAGTAATTAAATTCCATTGAAAAATTCAATAAAATTTTTAATTTCGTTTTACACAAACTGTTTATTTACAATTATATTAAAAATAATTGAAAATCTCCAATGAGTTTGATTAGTTATGGAAATAATTGAATTTTTGCAATGAATTTTATTGAAATTTTAAAAATAATTGAATTTCTAGAGAAGAATAAAATTCTATTATTTATGAAAATAATTTAATTACTTTGAACAATTTTAGTAAAATTTTTAAAAATGATGTCATTTTTTTAATTAATACATTAAAATTTTGTATTAAAAAGAATTAACTGCCTAAGAAAAATATTATATTATTTATTAAAATTGAATTCTTGAAAAGAATCTTGTTATTTATTAATCCACCCACGGTTTTATAATTTTTCAATTTTGTAGGAAATAAAATTATTAGTTTGTTAAAATTAATTTATTCTAGGGTCATTTGGGGTAAATGTAAACGGAATACCTATTTTTCACCAAAAACATTAGTTGTTTTTGTTAAAACGTAAAATGGACGGTTTTTTTTTGCATGAACTTGTTACTTTACTTTCCTAGAAAAATTTTATGACGATTTTTAAGAATATCATCTACAAATTTTGGCCAAATGACTTCTATAAGATCTTATTCTTATCAACGATTTATCGTCTTTCAAAATATAAACCAAAAAAATGTTTAGTTTTTATGAATTTTGTGTTAAAAATTTTTTTCTTTCCTTTAAGAATGGGTGGACTGACAATTGTGGACTGACAATTTCGGACAGTTATTATATTGAATTGAAGCATATTTTTTGTTTTTATTTAAACAAAGAATATGTTTAAAAATTGTATGTTTCATTCAAACTTAAAAGTTGATTATAAATAATCTATAATCAACCGCAACTTATGTTTGCATTAAATATATTATTTCTTTAAATGAACCATAAAATATGTTTCGTCAATTAAACTTAAATATATGTTTGACTGTATAGTAAAGATATTTTAAGTTTGATTTAAATCAAATATATCGTTTTCTCAGTGTTCAAGAAAACTTTGTGTACTACTTTGTAACTTTGTGTTATTAATGAATAACTTTTTTAATTTTTGGTATCAGTTTGTTTTGCAACTTGATACTCTTAATTATGTTAATTATGTTAATCATAAAGTGCAAAACTTTTTGTCCTTATATAAAAATTTCAAAAGAATTTAAAGAATGAGATAATTTGACGTCACTTATTGTTGATACAAAAGCGAAATGTTTGCAAACACAGTACAATAAATGTATGTACACATCAGGAGACGGCAAGTCTACCTGAAATAACTGGACTTGATTTAACGGAATTCGCGCTCGAGTTTTGCACACGAGTAAATCAAATGCACGTGACTTACAAAGTGAGTGTGTGAGGGAAAGAGAGAGAGAGAGAGAGAGAGAGAGAGAGAGAGAGAGGAGCATATGCACGACATATATGAACGTTCTACTACAGTGGCACAAACCGGAAATGGATCAACACCTGCATGAATCATCGTAACACAAGAGCCTTCGTATACCCTCGGGAAATAGGTTAATAGTTGTGCATACCAGTAGCGGTCAGGGGATGTAGGATGTTGGATGTAGATTGCAGGTTTGTTTGGTTGTAGATTCCCGGGGTGTGTAAAGTGGGTATATATGAGAATTTCTGTGTAAGTAGATAAACACCGGCTACCCTAACATTATAACACTATATTGGCAAAATTTTGTTCCAAACATATATATATATATATAACACGCCTGTTTATCATTAAACTATGACCGGTGTGAATAATTTCTAAATGCGCTGATGACTATAATTTGTGTGTGTGTGTGAACAAAAAGGATAAACTCTCGGGGAAATTCAACGCGAGTATTACAAATATTATCCTCCCATTAAAATAGCCCTGGTTGTTTACGGCGAGAGAGAGAGAGAGAGAGAGAGAGAGGGCGCAATATTAACAGAATTGAGGGGTTATTTATTCGCGATATCGACGGTAACGAGAGTCTCGTTAACCAAGTTGAGAGAGGGAGAGAGTATAATTTTCATAGGAATCCTTGAAACAGTCTGCCTCCTTGTCCCCCCGTCCAGAACACTATGTTGGCTTTCGTATTAAATTGAGTTTACTATTAGTTACAAATTTTCAACTTCCACAAGGATTTAGTTTAATTACTCGAAAATTTAGTTACACTTGTTATTCAATCAATTATGTGCTGCAAAAGAAACTATCGCATTTTCACGATGTATTTTAGTTTCTTAATGGGGCATTTCGGGGGGGAATTTTCAATAGAAATTTTATTTTCTAAATTCATACTTTTGGAACCATTCATTTTGGAATTTTGTGTAAAAATTAAGAAAAGAGGTATTTCTTTATTTTGTTATTAGATGATGAACCTAAAGTCCAAAACGTTGATCAACGAAAAAAATTTGTTTAAACTATTAGAATTATTGTTGAAAAATTTATAAAAATTTAAATTTTTTCTTTATTTTTGCGGTAAATATTTACGTTATTATTGAATAATACTTTTGTTGAACAATTTTTTCCGTCAGTAAACGTTGTAGACTTCAACTTGGTATTAGATGAAACTTGGTCAATTTGTTTTTTTTAAATTCATCTTCTTTTGAAGCCGATTATTTTTTAAACATGTTTTAAATCTACTTCAAAATGGAAAATATAAAAAGATCAAGAAAAAAAGAGTGACGTTATGATTTATTTTCGCCTCGTCAAATTTACTTTTGCCACGTAAAAATTTACTTTCGCCTCACTCAGTTCAAAGGAGTTGAGAAAAGTTCTATTTTCGACACGCTTTTTTAAGATGAAAAATATTCATTTTAGAGCAGGTGTTTGAAAAAGATAATTTTTTTAGACGGATTTCTGAATTTGACATTTTTATTAAAGTTTTCATTAATGACATTAATTGAACGACGTTAATTAAAACTTAAATAAAATATAGTCAAATTAGTAGAAAATAATAATCAAATGTGTGAAATCTATATTTGAAAAATATTTTGAAACAAAAACATTAAAAGAAGATTTTAATGAAATTTACACTCGGAATGCCCAAATATTACTATAATATTAATATGGCATAAAATATAGAAACTTTAGTGTAGAACTAAAAAATAAATAAAAACAATTAAATTTATTTCTTCTTCAGGAGCCAAAGACTTTTGAAAGACGTTCTTATTTAATAGTTAATACTTTTAGGACATAAGAAAAAATTTACTACGTGTTTGTTCAATTTTTCCTCAAGTTTTTAGATATTAAATAAAAAAAGACGTACCTGCAATTAAAATATTCAAAAACATTAAAGTTAACTCAAAAAAGTAAAGAAAATAAAAAGTCCTCGGCTTCTAAACAAAATTGAATTTTAAAAAAATCACAACTTTTACAAATTTAATTCAAGAAGAAAATAAAAAAAGTGCACTTTTTATAATTTTGTACATGGAATTCGAAAAAAATTGTTATAACAAAACCAATTTTTTAATAAAAATTCCACCTGGAGTGATCCATATAGTATAATTGAATATCAATAAAATAATTCTTTTTCGTTTTTACTTTAATGGAAATTAAATGTGTAGGAATAGTACTTTAGTATTTATTCTCGATACTTTCTATAATAATTAAAGCATTCATTTTTAATTTTAAAATTGTCGCAGAAATTTTTAATTTAATGTTATTGCAGTAATTATAAATTTAATGTTATTGCTGAATTAATAATTATTGCAGTGATTATATTAATATAATGCAGTGGGAATAATTAATTTTATTAAAATAATCAATAACTTGTCTGCTATCGAAGAAATATTTAGTTGAATCAAAAAAATGTTTATTTGATCTAATAACATTTTTATTTAAAGTAAAAGAATTTTATTTTATACAGTAATTGCAGTATTTGAAGTAAATTCCATGGATTTGCATTGTGATACCATTTTAAAACTTATTTTTCTAATTTTTCTAACAATATTCAATTTCTATTTTTTTGATTTTTTTAATAAAGGTTTTTTGTTTGGAAAGACAAGAAAAGGCGTGTTTTTTAATTTTTTCATTGTAATGAAATTGGGGAAGTTGTAATTTCTTTAGATTAATTTTCTTTAGAAGTCCTCGGCTTCTGAGGAAGAGGAGTTTTAAAAATTCACAACTTTCACAATTTTAACCTATAAGAATAAAATAAAAAATTCGTATTTTCTTATGTTCCACACACAGAATTCGAAAAAAATTATTCTTAACGACAAACAAATTTTTAATGAAAATTACTATAAGAAATTTATTCGATTTTTCTTAAATTTTGTTAGACATTCAATAAAAATTTAAGTACGTACATTGAAATTATCTAAAAAATTGAAATTAATTAGAAAAAGTAACTTTTCTTAAAAACTGAAATGATGGATTTAGTAAGTTTGAAAAATAAATGTTTTTATTAATAGGTATACTACCAATTTTTTTTATTTGAGCCAACTGAACTTTTTATTTATTTCAAGAGAATTTTATTTGGTTGAAAAAAATTTTTTTAGAAACAAATAAAATTTTTGTTAAAAACGAGTAAATAATATTTAGTAGATTCTGAGACAAATGTCCTTTAATTTAATGCAAATAAATTATATTTGGTTTAGTTTTAGTTCTAGTTCCACCTCTAGTTTTAAAACAATGAGTACTTATAAGTTTGTAAAGTTTTTAATATGAAAGAAAAAAAAATGATCTAGTTTTTTGGTAATAAAAGACGAATAATGGATATATCATTCATATTCGCAATTTTTTTTTTGACATTAAATTTTCAATTTCGAAACAGTAACTGTATTTAAATTGAACGATTCAAATGTATAATTTAAAAACAGAAAAATGTGTAGAAAAATAACTCTATGAAAAATTCGTTAAATTCTAGGGTCAATTATATTGTGGTGAAAAGTATAAAATGCAATCTAATTCCACTTTTGAAGTGAAATTTGACTACAAATTGGATTGAAATTTCATTTTATTGGAGTGAGATTGCACTCATTTGAAATGAAATTGCCTTTGTGGATTTACATATAAAAAAAAGGAAGAAATGTATGTTCATTTAAATAATTGCTTTATACTTGACCGATGAATTTGAATTCTTTTTGAATGAAATTATTTTTTTCTCTCTCACTTGCGATAAAATTAATTAAAAAAAGCAATGATAATTTTCTTGCATTCTTTGAGAGCAAATTATTTAGATACAAATTATAATTAATATCAGAGCAGAATTTTTTTTTTTTAATATACGTTATTTTTTCTTTTCAAGTAATATACTCGTGGTATTATTACCGCAATGCATGCGGGTAGTGTAAAATGAAATGATTTTTTAAACTAACAATGAATGTGACATTGTAAACCTTTATAAAGAAGACAAAAAAAAACAAAATAAAAATGTAAATTTTAAAAGAAATAAAAATTTTACAAGAGTCAAAATCTCATTTCACGGTCGCTGCGAAAATGAAATGTTGATTTGCATAAAAAGAAGTGGAATTCACAATTTGTTTAAGGAAAAAGGAGGGAAAAAAAAGAAATTTTTCTCCTTTCTCTGAGGTAAAAATAAACATTGTTATTGTATAATGCTAATTAGATAGGTCTTATTGAAGTGAAAATGGTTTCATTTTAGAGTCTTGTCTAAACATACAATAAAAAATAAAAATGACTTGACTGTTACTTTTCTCATTTTGTGACGCCGAGCATAAGGATAAAACAAAAAAAATCCTCCTCTACTTAGTTGCGTGGAAAGTAGAATTTCACTGAAAATCTATTTAAACCTTTCAAATGTGGCGGAGCTCACTGAGTTTATATTGAGATCAGGAGAGAAAACGCTATTTTCATACTCTCTCACAGGAGAGCTTAATTTGCACCCTTTAAGAAAAAAAATTCTGTCTAGAAAAACTATCCTCTATTTTTATTTGTTTCAAATAAATTTTTTTTGCGCCAAGAAAATTTTTTTTTAAATTAAATCAAATAAGTCATTTTAAAAATTAAACAATTTATTTATTTGAAATAATTATACTTCCATTAAATAAAGTATTTTTTTAATAAAAATAATTTTTTTAAAGCCAAACTAAAAATAATTTCTGTATAATAAAATAAAAATGTAATAAAGTAAGAAAAAATCGCCCGATCTTTAGAAATATTTTTTTATATTTTAACAATTCAGAATTGAATTCTACTGCAGATTTATTAACTCCATTATTTGTTTAAAAATGACAAATGAAATTTAATCATTTGTGATTTTAGATTCTTTGAAAGGAACTGTGAAAATTACGGTTCATTATTTTAAAAATGGTGCCAACTTTTTTTTCTTTTCTTTTCTTTTTTTTTGAGGAAAATTGTGATATGAAATGATGAAGACATTGTAACGATAAAATTGACGATGAAATTTTTTCTTCGGGAGGAAAAAAAAATTGTCTCGTCATATACTCACTATCGCTCTAAATTCAGCTTGAGATATTCTTCTACATAGATATAGGATGTAATGACTCTAAAAGTAACAGTGAAACGTTACTCTATATAAAAGTGCGTCACGTCATGGAAGTAACTCTTCTAAAAGCTTGAGGGCGTAAAACAAAATTTTTCCAAAGGCAAAAATAGTTGAGAGACATTTCAAAAGTCATATAACTTTTTCTAAAAAATATGTCACTGAATTCTTCTGATTCGCAAACTGAATCCGATTTAAAGAGAACTTTTTACATATTTTCATGTCTTTTTCAACTATATATGTATATATATATATATATATATTATGTACTTTATGTATTTAGAAGAAGAAATTTTTCACGAAAGTAATTATTTGCAATTTAATACTTTTTAGAATTTAATTTACACGATATTATTGCAATTTGCAAAAATTAATTTTCGGTCATAAGGAAGAAAAAATTGTCTTACAGCTAAATGGGTTGCACAATATTGTTTAATTTGTTACAAACATGTTTTTAAAAATTTTATCTGGTTAAAACAAACTTTATTTCTTTCAAGTAAATTTTATGTATTTACTGACATTAAAATTACTTTCCATGACAATATTCTTTTTAACGGAAAAAATTAACTAAATTAACTAAAAATTCTTACGTTTTGTTTTAATATTTGGAGAAAAGTCCAAAAAATCGTAATTTTTCAAAATATGTCGAAAATAGTCTCAATTTTCTTATTTTTCCTGGTAAACAATTTTTTTCTTGACATTTTCTTCACTTTACTGACAAAAATGTTATTTTATTTATTTAAGAAAATTCTATTTCTTTTAAAACAAAAATTTATTTTATTCAAGTAAATTTAATTTGGTTAACAGATTTTTCTACAATTTTGAAAAAATCTATTTAAATACGCTCTGTAGAAATAATTACCTTCAGTCGCAATTTATTTTCAAATAATTATTTTTGAACATTGTATTTGTTTCATTCGGGCTCAGACAAAAGAGGCATTATTTAATTTCGTATTGTGTAAAATAGTTTATTCATTAATTATTTATTAAAATAGGTAGAATAAAAATTCTTTTTACAATAGGTTCTTTCTTTTGAATTTTCAATAAGAGAACTAACTTTAATTACCAGTCGGCATGAATAACAATAATTATAATAGAACAATTTAAAATGACAAAAACTTCAATTAATCGTTATCTGAGTGCGAATAATAGCGGACCTATAACCACGGGATTAGTTTAATTAATCATTGTTTCCAAAAAGTCTCACTTATTCGATTTTTGCTATAACAATAGATTTAATTAACGGTAGCATAAAGGAATAGAAGATCCAAATATTTGTTTCAAAAGAACAATTGATTGTATTTTATATTATTATATAGTAACTTCATGTGAAACGAATTTTTAATTCAGAACGTTGATTATTTCATTTCATTTCTACTTTGACTTTCATTTTGACATATTTATTCTTACACTTTTTTTTATATTTATAAATTTTTACTTCTACTTCATTTTTACTTTCTTTTTTTTGATTTCCACTTTTGCTTTTACATTTACTTTGGTAGATTTTTATTTCCAGTTTGGTAAATTTTTTTTTCTCTTTCATTTTCAGTTTATTAGAATTTTATTTTCACTTTTATTATCACTTTCATAGATTTTTATTGGCATTTTCACTTTCTATCAAAGTGAAAGTGAAAATTTTTTTTAGCTGAAAATAATGAAAGAGAAGGTATAAATAAAAATCGACCAAAATAAAAGTAAAAAAAAATAATCAAAAAATCTACCAAAGTAAAAGTAAAAATAGAAAACCCATCAATGTGAAAATTAAACTCAAAGTAAAAAAGCAAATACATAATCGATTTCCAGTTTTCATTCTAGATTTTTATTACTTTTTGTTTGAATTATTATTGACAATTAATAATAATTAGGAAAGTTGTCCTTAATCATTTATTACGAACAATAATTATCGACAGTTTTCTTAAATGTATATTTAAATATCAACATTATTTTCTATAAAAAGATACATTTATTAAATGTCATTAAATCAAGTTTAATAATTAATGGTTTCAATTAAAATTGTAAATTCGTTTTGAAAATGAATTACTTAGTGATGAAATGAATTAATTACTAAAATATCTCTTTTGAGATATGTCAAATTTTTTTAACTATTTAAACTGCAAGTTTAAATATATATTTTCTTGAACAACTGTATTGTTTCAAATTAAAATACAAGAAACAAATAAATATATGCAAAAATATAAAAATAACAAATCATTAAGAAATAAAATTTATTAAATGAATCGCGCTCCAAAGGAAGAAGAAGTAAATCATTTTAAGGTTTCGTTTGTACAATTTTTTCTTTAATGAAAAGTTTCTGTGTCTAATGTGAAACTAAAATAAATTTTTTAAATTAAGACTTATATCAGGGCTTCATTTTGAGAGTTGATTTTCTTTTGTGTATTTTAATTCCAAAAATATATAACCTCAAACTTATTTGATTTATAGTTACTAAACACTGAATTTAACGATCATTCCGAGTCAGGTGATTTTTTTCTTGTTTTTTAACGAATAACTTTGTGTCATTTAGCATTTTTGCGAAAACTCTATCATTTAAATTAATGTGACGTGATTTTTTAAGATTCCAATCGTAGTTTCGAAAATTATTAATCAATTTGTTTCTTATGTCATTTGAAATGTCATCATTTAAATTATAACAATTAATAAAATTTTCTATTGATTTAAATAGTTGATTATTGTGTTCAGATTGTTGTTTTTAGTATTAATATCATACATAAAATCGTTACCCAAAGAAATGACGATTGAGACATTTCCAGGAAATTCAAAATTAGAAAGGTTTATAAACCAATTTGGTTGTGTGTTAAAAGGATTATTTATACTTACATATGTTAGGGTTACAGTTGTTTTTCAAATTTTTAAATTTCTTGTCAGAATGGTTTTTACAATTATTTGCGAAAGTTGTAAATTATGTGTATCATAGACAAGTTGAGAAGAGTTAGAAAAATGATCATCGATGACAGATTTCAAATGATTAATCCTTTTAGATAAATAATATGAATGTATACATTTATCTACAATGATAATATTAAGTAATCTTTTCTTAATGTGATTCAATTATAATTTAAAATTTGACTTTCCGATACGACTCTGAATAGTCAAATGGTTCAAACTACTCTCTAAATTTGAATCAGTTAAAAATAACTGATTTAAAAGCAAAAAGTCAGTCACTAATTCAAATAGTAATATTTCTACTGACAATTAGTTAAAAATAACTGATTGTCAGTTAAAAATGACTGATGTTTCAGTAAATTTTTTTTTGACTGATTCAATTAGTCAAGTTTAACTAATTTTTCAGTTATTTTTTACTGTAAATCAGTTAATTTTTAACTGAAAATCAGTTGTTTTTAACTGATTCAGAAGCAAAAAGTCAGTCACTGATTGTCAGCTAAAACCATGAATTTTAACTGATTGAAATTAAGAGAGATAGGAGCCAATAGAATCAATATGTTTTGGTGTCAAATCATACGCACGACCTTTTAAAAGTATTTTAATTTTATTTGATTTATAGGTATACGTTTTTTCGGAGCACCTCACAAATAATGCTTTTTTATTTCAGTTTCAGTTTTCGAAAAAAGTTTTATTATTTAATTAATAATTAAGGAATTTTGTCCTGAATCATTTTAAAAAATGAATTTTCAATTAATTGTCCCATAAAACCACAGTTTATAGCTCATTGTATGAAAATTGTTGGAAAATTGATAAAGTATCATTAAGCACATCAGTGAAGACATTGACAAACTAAACAATAAAATTTGGTTTAGTTGGCTATAAATGCCTTTCACTGGAGTTTATATTGTTAATAATAATGTTCATTTCGAGAGTATATTGCCTAGAGAGGGTGGAGATTAGCGAAGCATAGTAAAATTAAATTTCATGGTAATTATAAATTGACTATAATGACACTTTAATTAATCGAGAGTTTTCGAAATAACTAACAGAGGACGACGAATATATATATATATATATATATATATATATATATATATATATATATTGTATTACAGAAAGTGAGCCAATTGTGGATTGGAAATTTAGGTGAAATATTGGTTGCGAGTAACAAGCTAATATTATCAAAATGAAAGGGGAATAAGGGCAGCAGCAAGGGTATTGTAGAATGTGAAATTCGTGCAGGAGAAATCAGAGTATAGCCCTCAGGGTGGGACTGGGATTTCAGGGGAGAGCCACCGAGGGCAATAAACTGAACAATCAATTTTCTGGTATACGCCCACGGTTAATTGAACGTATCTGTTCAATATACTTTCTATACTATTTCCAATTCATAGATAAGCACACCGCATACACTCTGTTATATTTCGAAAAAAGGAAAAATTAAAACCAATTTAATAAATTTACCGCATTTATCTCTAAAACGATAGTTTTTTGTGTCCTTTAATTTTTGTTTCATTTTTTTTTCATCAAAAAACTGACTGTAATTACATGAATTAAAAATTCTCCATTAAAGAAGTCAAATATTCATCGTTTGCACATATATTATAAGCAATATTGTATATTTAAGTTGAATGCTCTGCTTGACTTCATATAGGTCAAGCTTAAATTCGTCGAATTACTTTGAAAATTTATCCACCAAGCAAAACTTACAATATTATAATATCAAAGCCTTAGTACAACTACGGTAAAGTGGGAAATACAAGTTTATTTGATTGTATGTGTAACAGCATAATTAAACGAGCTAAATTTAATTTAAAGTTTGATAATAATTGAGAAAACTTTCATCTTCCAAAACAAAGAGTCTAGTTGACTGGTTTTAAATTACAAAAACAAGATAAGTTAAATCGACATCATTTTACTCTGATATTTGTAATTTTTTTCTCCAATAATAATTGTAAAAAATAATTTTTAATAACTTTTTACGATCATTAAATTTGCTTTTAATAATTTGTACACTAAAGCATAATCGTAATTTCTTTTCAAATATGGAAAACATTCAGAGAAACATTGTCATTATAATAATAACATTCTTCGGAAGAATTCAATTATTTAAAAAAAGTACAATTATTTTGTTAACCTATAAAATTAACCTATAATTTCAATTAAAATTGAAAAAAAAAATTATTTTCTCTTTTAGATGAATTAATTTTTTATTTAATCCTTTTTGAAATCTTATAAACTATGTCCGACGCTTGGATAATAAAATGTTTATAAAATTATTTATGCCATGATGACGAACTATATAATTCGAAACTAGTTGGGATTTTAATAAACAAAAATTACAAAAGTAAAATTATTTGCAGGAATTGAATTATTTTTTTATATATTTTGAAAAAATTCAATTATTTTCAAAAATTTTAAGAAACTCTTCGAAACAATTCAATTATTTATATAAATAGTAAAATATCTTGCAAGAATTCAGTTATTTTCATAAATATTAACATTTTTCGGAAGAATTCAATAATTTTTATAAACAATAAATTTCTTCTCTGGAATTCAATTATTTTCAATACAATTTTAATAAAGTTGTATTGAAAAAATTTGAATGAATTTTGAATTTAAAAATTTTAAGAAATTCTTCGAAACAATTCAATTATTCTTATAAATAGTGAAATTCTTTGCAAGAATTTAATAATAATAATTATTGACTATTTTTATAAATAATAACATTTTTCGGAAGAATTCAATAATTTTTATAAACTATAAAATTCTTCTCTGGAATCCAATTCTATTCAATACAATTTTAATAAAATTTTATTGAAAAAATTTTGTATATTTGTATTTAAAAAAAATCGTTTAATTATACACTAAACAATGCATTATTATTTCAAATTTTAAATAAAATTTTTCAAAAAAATCCATTTTTGTTTCTAATTAATAAAAGTCTTCTCAGGAATTCAATTATTTGCCATTAAATTTTCAGAAAATTTAATAATCAAATTTTTAATTATAATTATTAACAAACGCTATTATTTTAGAAGGTTAAAAAAATTTCTTGTTTAATTCAATTATTATTTTCAATATTTTCGATTAAAATTATTTAAAAAATTTAATTATTTACAAAAACTAAAAAATAAAAGAATTTATTTTTCTAGCAATAATTTTAATTAAATTTAATAGTAAAATTTTAATTTACAATAATCAAATGTTTAATTTCAATTATTGACACACAGGATTATTTTCAAAATTTCCAAAAAAATTCTTCACAAAATTCAATTATTTTAAAATTTTCAAAAATTTCATAAAAATTCTTAGCTAGAACTTTGTTTAGGCAAAAATTTTTGTTTCAATCTTATAAAATTTATTTGAAAAAGAAAAATTTTTATTTAGACCAATTAATATAATATATTTGTATTCAAGAAATATTTATACAGAGCCAACTAATCTTTTCTATTTTTTTAAATAAAAATTTTATTTGTAAGAATTTTATTTTCTTTTTGGGTGCAAATAATATTTTTTTGTTATTAAATTTGCATTAAATTTTTTCAAAATTTTCTATGTTTTATATTTCGTTTTAAATGTTTCTTTCTACCCTCTGAATTTAAATTAGTAAAACTATTTATTAATTTGAATTAGCAACTGACTTTTTGCTTTTGAAATTTGAATTACTAAATATTACTAATAAATAATAAATTCTACTAATTTATTAGTAAAATTTGTTATTTCAAAAGCAAAAAGTTGATCACTAAGGCAAGTTAGTAAATACTTTGAATTTAAATTTGGAGAGCAATTAAATATTTTTCATAAATACTATGCAAAGGAGAAAAATAATAAAAATGAAATATTTACTCAGTAATTTATAATTTCTTTAATTTTTGTAATTATAATTTCTTTTTTAAATAACAAATGAAAAGCACTCGTTCATTTGAAAGTTCGAAAATCGAAAAGTCGATAAAATAGTTTCAGTAATTCAGTTATGGAGATTCAGTTTTCTACCTGTTAATAAAATAAATATTCATAATTTATTATAATATTCGAATAATAATATTCATAATAAATATTCACTATAATGTAATAGCCATATTATTCCACTAAGCAATATCGAAAACACTTTAATATTTCACGGAAAATTACAAAATTACTACATGGCATAATTTATTTATAGAGACTTGTTTTTTATACCCACTTTGCATAAAAAATGGACTTCCTTTACTCCTGTTAGATTTTTCAAACTGACAATTTTATGGGTGAGAAGGAAATTTCCTGTTTATTTTTGTTTTCTTTATGGTTATTTATATATCGCAGTGTAACATCAATGTAAATTTCGTTCGACTTGAAACAGTTCGTGAACAGATTTCTAACCGAATTGAGGAGGACCAAGGGTTAAACTAATTTACAAGTGTCAGAAGCAGACGCCAAATTAAGACCCCTTTACTCACACCCCTTTGCTTCTGCCATTAACTCACGCGAAACATATTCTGATTCTACGACAGAAACGGGGTCCCCTTTGATGGTTCACTCTAATTAATTTCTAGTATATGATTAAGAGATGATGTTCAAGCACACGTTTCAGAAATGTAAAGTTACATGTTCATAAGTGGAATTATATTTGACATTTATAAATCTTGCAGATTTCATTTCTCCTCTATTTTGCGGGGAATTTAAAAATTCATCAAGTGGACAAGCTTAATTTCATTTTGTGAAACATATTTCGAAAAAAAATTCATTTTTATCAAATCTCATTATTATGATTATACAATTTTTTTTAAATTATAATAAAAATAAATATGTTTTATTAGAAAAATTTCGACTTCCAAACGAAGATGACATTTTCATTGTTAAACGAAATCTGTAAAAGTTTAGCAAACCTTAAAAATATAATATTTGAATCATTTCAGTCTTTTCGAATTTTCTTTTATTCGCTTTATAAATTTTGAAATCACCACTAATTTAAAATTTTAATCCTAAACTTAAATTTCCTTACTTTTTACAATAATTGGATTTTTCAGAATTCTTTAAAAGCTTTTTTCAGGCGGAAAAGCTCGATAAATTTTTACTAGAATGATTCACTTCATTTCGTTTATGAGTGAATTTTCATGCAATATAGGGGAAAATTTGATGAACTGCATTGGCGCGAAATTCAAAAATAGAAAACTTTCATTAATAGTATATAATTAATTAATATCTGTTACAAAATAATCTAATTATTGAATTTTATTAAAATCTTTAAAAAATAATTAAATTCTTTTAAACA
This sequence comes from Leptopilina myrica (nomen nudum), assembly GCA_032872475.1. Classification (NCBI taxonomy): domain Eukaryota; kingdom Metazoa; phylum Arthropoda; class Insecta; order Hymenoptera; family Figitidae; genus Leptopilina; species Leptopilina myrica (nomen nudum). The sequence continues at coordinate 18,496,411 of CM065463.1, forward strand.
ATTTCATTAGAGATTGTTCTTTTGAAGAATTTCATAAAGTTTTTTCTAAATCAATGTAGTTTTTTTAATATAATTTTAAAAATAATTGATGTAAATAAGGAATTTTTTTCCACCGCTTTAAATAATCGTGTCTGTTAATAAATATTTTATTATTGAATTTTATTCGAATTCTATAGAAAGTAATAAATTCCTGAGAAGAATTTTACTATTTTTTAAAGTAATTTAATTGTTTCGAAAATTTGTTAAAATTTTAGAAAATATAATTCAATTCTTTGGAAAAATTACATTATTTATAAAAATACTTTAATTCTTACAAAGAATTTTACTGCTTATAAAAATAATTTAATTGTTGTAAAGAATTTATTGAAATTCCGGAAAGATTTTACTATTTATAAAAATAATTAAATTCATCTCAGAATTATATAAAAATTTTTTACAATAATTCAATTTATTCAAGAAATTTTATTAAAATATTAAAAACAATTGAAATTTTTGGAAAAATTTTATTATTTATAAAAATAATTTAATTCTTGCGAAGAATTATACTATTTTTAAAAATGAATGAATTATTTCAAAGAATTTATTAATTTTTACAAAACAATTGAATTCTTCTCATAATTTTATAATAATTTAATTCATTAAAGAATTTTTATTAAAATATTGAAAATAATTTAATGCTTTCGAAGAATTTTAGTATTTTTATAGAAAATAATTTAATTATTTTGAAAAATGTGTTAAACTCTGAGAAAATAATCGAATTTTTGCAAAAATTTTATTAATATTTTTAAAAAATAGTTGAATTCTTTTAAAAAATTGTATTATTTATAAAAATAATTTAATTCTTGCCTAGCATTTTACAATTTATAAAAATAATTGGATTGTTTGGAAGAATTTATTATAATTTTAAATAATATTTGAATCCTTTCGTGAAATTTAAAAGAAATTTTATTGAAAATAATTTGTATTCTACACTTAAAAATAAATTATTTGATTCAAATAACCGATTATTTGATTATTATCAAATAAATATTTACTTGAATCAAATTATTTTTATTTGAATCAATTAAATAATATTTGCTTTAAATACTGAAATATTTAATTCAAATACAATTTATTTGATTTAAGTAAATATTTATTTGATAATAGTCAAATAATAGGTTATTTGAATCAAATAATTTTTTTTCAGTGTACGAAGATGTTTAATTTTTGGTCTTATAAATTTTTTAACAACCGTTGAAAATTTGTTTGTTTGTTATCTTCTTATTTTACTTCTTGTCATCATCCTTTGATACGTTATTACTTTTGTTCTTTTTAAAAAAATGTTTTCCATTTTTTTTAAATATAACGGAAAATTTTTTTCTTGAAATAAAATAAAAGTCAAGAGAGGGAGAGAGAGAAAGAGTCTTGAGAAAAGATGAGATCTGCGAATTAAAAGAAAAGTCGTGACAATTTTCTTACGTTCCATGGGGACGTGAATAGAATATTCATGGGTTCACAAGTCAATCCCCCCTCGGGAGGAAGACTCCCTTCAGAAATCTATATATAGTCTATATAGTGAGAGAGTGAGAGAGAGAGAGAGAGAAAACGAAATTTTCTTCGTATAGTTTCGAAACATATTTTCTATTCGACATTTGAATTTCATCATTTTCAACTTCTCGAGTTGTTGAATTACTTTATACTCTTGGATTCAAGAAGTATTTTGAAATTTACGTGCTTGTAAAATTGTTGTAAAAAACAAAGTAAGATTATTAAACTTGTTCGTATATTTTCTTTTATATAAAAAGTATTTTTTTTCTTATTTTTTTTTATCTATCTCGCTCTCTTTTTCTCTTTGCTTCGACAAATAACGCATCATCAGAGCACTTTTTTCATTTTTTTTATATTCTCTTCCTTTATCCAACCCTTAAACCATCCTTCAACAAACAATATTTCTTCTTAGAAACTATACAAACCATTATGTTTCAAAAGGAAAATTACATCTGTTTCTACATTATTCCCTCTCAAGTTAAAGCGCATTTATTTTACGCGGAAATTTATTAACATTCCTCTACTTTTCTTATTTATTTTTTATATTCTTTTATATTTTTTACTTATTTTATATTTTTTAAATATTTTTAAGAATGTTTTATATTCAGTTATATTTTTTAACATTTTCTTTGTTTATTGTTATTCTTATTTTATTTTTTATATCTTTCTAGTATCTTTATTTTTTCCATTTCTTATTTCTTATGTTTGTTTAATATTTTGAAAAATATTTTCTTTTCAGTTATATTTTTAAAAATGTTTCCTGGTATTTTATTATTATTTTTATATTCGTTTATACTTTTCTAGATTTTTTATTTGCATTTTTTCTATTTCTTATATTTTTTTAATATTTTGAAAACTATTTCATATTCAGTTATATTTAAAAAAATTTTATGTTATATATTAATATTTTCATATATTTGTTTGTTTTTTATTGATTAATAATTACAGTATGCTTCCGAAAAAATATTTTAAAACTTGCATCAATTTAAAAAATTCAGTAGAGTTAACATTTCAAATCAAGTTAATGTTAATTTAATTGATTTTGGTAATAATATTGTATAAATCTAATTGTAATTATTAATTGTAATACGAAATTTAATACGAATGTGAAATAATAAACAACGAATATATTTATTATGATGTTATTTAGTATGAAATTATTTATCAGGGAGTAAAATTTATAGTTGCAAATATTTATTTCTGAATAATGTAAAATCTTTGGAAAATTTTTATTAAATGTTATTATTTTTGGAAATAATTATAAACTTTTGAAATATTTAAACTTATGGAATCTTTAAACTTATGCAAATTTAAAAATTAAATGTAATTCATAAATTTAAAGAACTGATTAATTAACTTATTTTTAAATTAGCATAAGTTTAAAGATTCCAAATTTTTATTTGAAAAGTATAATTAAATTAAATTTATACAAGTATAGTAATAAATGCGCATTATAAATATGTTAATTATTAATACTCACTTTTTTTTTTTTTTAAATTATGCCGCAAAATTTTCGCTTAGATAAAGATTTTTCTTTTTTAAGTTGTGGAAATAAAATCTATTTTTTTTAATCCCATATTAAAAAGTTCATATTGAGTAATAAAAGTCCCTCGGATCTCGGAGATAATTTCAAGATTTGATGTCCGTTTCGAAAATACGCCTTACACCTCACGATAGACTTTTACAGCCATCTTTTAAGGTCAAGCGATGTTTTAAACGTTTTTAAGAGCCTAGGAAGTTTCAGTGGTAACCTACAAACTTTTATATCCATCGTCACGATGACCGTCATAACTTTTCCATTAGATTCTTATTTTCCAGTTTACAATCCCTTTGATGAAAATGAAAAAAAATCGCTTTTTAGATTATTATTAAATCTTTCGAATCTATATAGACAGAGAATATATGTAAAAGTAAATTATAAGCGAAGAGAATCTTTTCTTTAGATATAAATATTTTGACTTATGAACATTTTCTTGAAAAACTATATCAAATATATATATATATATATTTGTTGTTTGGAAAGAAAATAAATATTGAATACTAAAGAGCAGAGAATGGAGTTCTCGTTTCTTTTCATCTTTTGTAAGACTTTACTTTGTGGATGAAGAATGATGCAAGAAGTTAGATGCTCTCTCGATGATATATTCTCGTAAAAGTTTTGCGACAAACAAACAAATGGCCGTGCGTTGAGAAGAAAAAAAAATTTGAAGAAAAGTATAAGAAAGAGATTGCTAGATTTTTCAATGGAACATTTTTACATTAACTAAGTACTGTGTACTGTATTTTTTAGGGACAATTTTTTTTCAACTAACCAATATTTTTATCACTGAACTTGTTTTCAAAACAATTACTTTTTAACAATTTACATTATGTTTACAGCAAAACATAACATCACGGTTCTTCTAAGTATATACCAAATGGAGAAAAATTACAAATTCTTTTTTTTTGAGTGAATTTGATTTTTTTTCTATTTTCTACTTCTATTTTCTATTCAACTTAATTTAAAATCCTTAGAAGAAATGCAGGCCTCGGATATTATGACTTTTTCGACTATTTTCAAATAATGCGACTTTTTCAACTTTTCTTCCAAATTTTACGCCAAAATACAATATTTTTTGGTTTAAAATGCAACTTATTTCGATTTTTATACCGTGCAAAGTATAACTTATTATAGACAAACTTTTGGAACTTTATTTTTCAATCAGTTTTCCAATTAAATGTTTCAAAATATTACAATTAAAAAGATTTTGAATAATTAAAATTCTGTAAAATTTAATTCAAACTAAATCATCTTTTCAAGCGTTTTATTCCAATTTTAGAAAATTAACTTTTAAAGAATTTTAATTGAAAATTTTTGAAATAATATTAAATTTTCAAAAATTATAATAAATAATTTTCAAGTGTAGATTCAATAAAAATGAAAATTAATGAAAAATAGGTTTTAAAAATAATATTAAAATAGTTTAAAAATTAATAATTCTCTGAATTATTATATTCTAATTTTTTTAAATTCAATTATTTTCAATATCCCCGAAAATTAAAATTCATACACAAAATAATAAAATTAAAATTTGACTTATTTATTAAGTATCTCGGACGTTAAAGACTATTTAATTAATAAAATTAAAATTGTTTAAAATTATTTGCAACATTTTGGAGAAAATAATCATATATTCCAAATTTTCAATTAAAATTCTTGAAAACAATTTTGTTTTAAATTATACAAAAATTTTCAATTATTTTTGAAAAATTATACATTACAATATTAATAAAAAATTAATTCTTACACTTGTTATATTTCAATTTTTTAAGATTCAATTATCTTCGAATAAAGTAAATATAATATTTTTTAAATTTACTACTTAAGAATTTTTTAGAAATAATTTATTTATAATTACAATTTTTTGAAAAATTTGATTTATTTTTTTATATTTTTAAAAAACTTAATTATTTTTCAAAAGATTTTGACAAATTTTGAATTATTTTTTAAATGTTTTACTAAATTTAAATTAGTTTTGAAAAGATTTGACGAAATTTCAGTCTTTGTAGACATTTTTTTATTCTACTTAATTGTAAAACTTTTTTGTATTTTCAATAAATCATTTAGAAATATTTTTGGGAAGTGAATTTTTACGAATTTCTTTATTAACATTTTTGAAAATGTTCTATCTTAATTAATATTTTTAAATAGAAAAATGAACGGTTTAAATTATTATAAAAAAATTTTTTTTTTATTTAAATAATTGAAGTTTTAAAGAAATGGAAAATAATTATTAAAAATTCGTATAGATAATTGATTTAGATATGAAGTTTAGTTAAAAATTGTAGAAAGTAATTAAATTTCTAAAAGGGTTATAGTTTTAATTTTTAGAAATTATTAAATTTGAAAAGTTGAAATTTTTCAAATTTTATTTCCTGTAAATAAAGTAGTAAAAAGTATTTGGATATTTATTTAGCAAAATTATACAATTTTTGATTAATTTGAATTTTTGTGACAGCACTGAATTGAATAATGGACTTTTTTGACTTTTTTTCTATTTTTAATCGACTAAAGCGACTTTTTTTGTTCGTTAAAGTCGATCCGAGGCCTGAAAATGTGAATACAATAAAAAGGGAGAACAGAAAAACTGAGAAAATTACACGATTAATATTTTATTAATTTCTATCGTAATAAACTTTATAAATATCACTTGAAAATGTTATAACTAAACTTTGATGATTCAATTTTTATTTTCTTGTTATAAGAGAAAATTTACTTTTATTTGTCAAGAAAAAAAAATAATAAATAAAGAATATGAGTGAAGCAAGGAAGAGAGGACGTTTAGTGTCTTTATAGTTCATCCTTTGTATATCCGGCACTCGTTTTCTTTCTGGTTCACTCTTACCACGAAGTTTAATGTATCGACAGAAATGGTTGTATACGATGGTTTAGAGGTAATACTCCAATCGGATACTTCGCCCTCCTTGTTTACGGGATTTTCCCGCGTCTTCCCCCTTCTTCCATAATCCACAAATTTCAAGAATTTATGTTTCTCCTTCGCTCAGCTCACGATTTTCTCGCAGATTTTCCCCTTTTAACCTTTCTTTTTCATTTTTTTATCCACATTTGTGTGAGTATTTATCTCTGTGTAGAGTCTCGTGTCTATTTAGTCGAATTAATTTTATTTATTTATTAAAAATTTTTATTTATAAATAAAATCTCTAGAAACTGCTTCTCCTATTCAGTCTGCTTTTGATTTTTTCACAATTTTCCTCTTTTTTTCTTGAGTTTAAAGTCCGCATCGTTTTTAAAAACGAAAAAATATCAGGGAATACCAGATAAAATTATATCTGAAGAAAATTTCTTTTTTGGAATGATTTTTTCGAATTCTATCTGGAAAATAAGAAAATATGTATTTTTTATTTTGTTATATTTAATGAAAATTGTGGAAATTGTATTTTTTTAAAATTAATCTTCTTCAGAAGCTGAGAAATTTTTGAAAAAAGACAATTTTTTTTAAAACGTATTTTCTAATTGTTCATTTTCTAAAACTCTTTTTAACCTGCATCTAAATGGTACTTAATACAATTAAATGGTATTTACTTCAAACACTGAAATAATTGCACCAAATAAAATTCTCTCCATTTAAATAAAAATTTGGTTATTTCAACTAAAAATTCGTTTAAATATTCATTTAAAAAATTTAATAAGTAATTGGTTATTTCAATCAAATAAATTTTTGTCACTTCATGAAATTAATTATTACTGCAATAATTATTAATTTAGCAATCGCTGCAATAACATTAAATTAACAATTACTGCAGTAATTATTAAATCAACAATTACTGTAATAATAGTAAATTAAAAATTTTATCAATAATTACTGAATTAAAAATTACTACAATAATTATTAAAGTAATTTTAATTTTTTAATTTAAAGACAGAAAATAATTATTTTTTTAATATTAACTTATTATATGGGTCACTTCAGGTGGAAATTTTATTAAAACATTTGTTTTGTTATCAAGCTATTTTTTCGAAAAAACTCCGAGTTGAAGAATGGGAATGATCGATATCTTCTTAATATTATTACTCTAAGTTATTAAATTGCAAAAAGGTTTGAATTTGAATTTTTTAAAAATCTTAATTCTCTTGGAAAAATAATTAAAATTAAATATTTATTTCAAAATTTAAGAATTTCGTTAATAAATGTATCAGAATATTTTTTGATTAAAATCTTTCCTAATTTTCCAGAAGTCAAAAAATATGTAATTTAATTTTCAAATGAAATATTTAATTTAATTTTCAATTAAAATTTGTAATTTAATTTTCAATTAAAATTTGTAATTAAATTTTAATTAAACTAGTAAAATTTTCCCAAAAATGAATACGAAATTTTCGAAATGAAATTAGTTGTATTTATTCACCAATCTAAAGTTCTAATTTAAGAACCTTTTTTTAAATCGAAAATTCATAATAATAATAATAATAATAATAATACCTTTTTACATGATAAGAAAGTAAAAAGAAAGTAATACCTCTACGTTCTCGACTTATGGAAAAAAACGAGAATACAGAATTTGAATAAAAGGAACTAATATGCTTCAAAAAATGACTAAAATAAAGTATAAAGAAAATCCAATATGTGTGTAAGATACGGAAAAAGGAAATCAAGTTTCGAAGAAAGGAGAATATCGACTGAACATGTTTGGGGAATGAAGAGGAGAGAGAGAGAGAGGGGGGGGGATGCAATTTGCAGTCTTGACGATTGCAGCAACGTTTCCTCAAACCCATATATAATACTACAGATATAGTCAACGTGACGTGATTTCAATAATCAAAATATCTGCGGAGAATTTTGGCCAAAGGCGAGAAGAGAGAAGTTCACTGTTCGTTGTCCCACTGGAACTAACCATTGAAATATTCATCATTTTGGCATATTTAAGCAAGTAGTCGACAAGCTTTCCGAGAGCGAAACTACGCCCTTTACTTTCGTTAGGAAATCTTGGCGCACTGCCATGAAATACCCCTAGGACACACACCATGAACTCAATATATAAGATTTCACTTTTATGCACAACCCAAAGGTTTGTCTGGCAGGTCAAACTATAGAAAATTCATTATATCCATAAATAAAAAAACATTCATTCAATTTAACTACATATAGCGTATGCTGAAAATAAAATGCACTTCCAATTTCTTTTCTCTCTCTCTCTCTCTTTTACTCTCTTTAAAAAATTTATCCATTTGAACTCATTTTAAAAAATGTTTATTTTTAAATTAACCGATTAATTTGATTAAAAGAACACGTATCTCTAAAAAGTTAAAAACTCAATAGAAGTGATAAAATATTTGTGGCACTTCAGGTGGAATTTTCATTAGAAAAATCTTTTTGTTTAGAATAATTTTTCTGTGTGGAAAATAAAAAACACGTATTTTTTTATTGAATCATTAAACGAAAATTGTGATTTTTTTAAATACATCTCCTTCACAGGCCGATGATTTTTGAAAAATCGAAAAAAACTTCCGAAGCGGAAAACCCGAAAGCCAAATTCCCGAAAAATAAATTTCCTGAAATTGCAATTTTCCCAAAGACCTATATTTAATGAGCGAACTTTTTCTTGAAGGTCTTTAAACACGTAAAAAAAATTTTTAATCTATTAAAAATCATAATTATTTATTTATTTTTCATTTAAGAAGAATATTTAAATGTGCAACATTATGCTTCTAGTTCTAAATTATGAATTATTATATTTTAACAAATATTTTCTTAATTCAATACAGAAATTATTGCTTCAAACAAATTAAATTCAATAGCATCGGTGCTATTGAACCAACAGTATTTTTTTCTCAGTGTGCTTTAACGCACAAATGGGTGCGACTTTTATAGAATTCCCTGGGGAGTTGAAATTTAATTTTCTGTTTTTTACAGTGTATATAATTTGCAAAACAAGAATAGAAATAAAAATTAAAATAAATAATTAAAAAATTTGAAATCAAAAAGAAATTTTTTTTTAATTGATATATATATATATATATATACAATAGTTGAAAGTGATTCTTCGGAAGGGAAAATTGTATGTAAGGAAAATGGAGTGGCCATTTACCATGTATCCTTTCGGTGAAAGTAGCCATGTAGTTTATTCCTCTTTTTGAAATGTGTGGTCAGGATGGAGAATGATGAAAAAAGAGTGTGTGTGAGAGAGAGAGAGAGAGAAATGGAGAAATGTACTAGCCATTTTTGAGAAATATTGACATTGCTGGCTTGTCGCCTCATATTTTCTTGCGGTTGGAAGAGGAAAACGCTCTTTATATTGCTAGAGAGTGGAAAGAGATCCATATAAGCAAAAGTAATGCTTCGAGCAATAGAGGCGTTTCAAGAATATTGACTTGCGTTCTCTCGCGTCCTCTCGCGTCTCTCTCTATACCAGTAGCACGAGTCAACGTTCGATTCGACCAAAGTAACGAAAAGTGTACCACTCTCAAACATCTTTTTATCAAAACTATATTTTAACTTTCGTGAAACCGTCTCGACGTTTACTCAAACTTTCCTCACTTGCGGATACATATATATAGCCGATTATTTATTTTTCCTTTATATTCATATTAAAAGTGGGGGAGAGAACAAACTGTGGAAAAATGATAATTTGCTGTTTTTTTCTAGTTTTTTCCCTTTCTTCTTTGTTGTTTGTTTCAATTTTTTCTTTACACTACATTTTTAATTTTAACGACTATTTTCTATTTCCATGGTTGACACAGGTATAAGGGAAAAGTTGGAAAAAAATCATTTCATTCAAATAACCGATTAATTTACTATATTATCAATTAAATATTTACTTGAATCAAATAATTTTTATTTGAATCAATTTAATGGTTTATTTCATATTTACTTCAAATATTGAAATTATTGGTTCAACTACCATTTAATTGACTCATATAAAAATTATTTTGATTCAAGTAAATATTTAATTAATAAATATTAAATAGTCAATTAATCGGTTATTTGAATCAAATAAATTTTTTTTCTGTATAGGGAATTTGATTAAAAGTACTGGAAAAAATTAAATTTTTATAATGCATAAGAAAATTCTGAATCTTGGTGTCTTTTCCGTTTGACTTACATAAACTATGAAATTTCAAAGAACTTAGATTAATGAAAAATTTTAATAATTCAAATTCTTCTGAGACTAAAGTTAAATTTTTTAATTTCTATTTAATTAATTATTTAAAAAAGTAATGGATTTGTAAAAGAATTTTAGTTAAATATACTAAAAAAAATTAAATTTGGAAAAGTTGCAAATAATTGCAAAAGTTCAATTTAAATAGAAAATCTTGGCTAAAATTCTATTATGTTCGAAATTTTTTTTTAAATTCTTGTAAAAATGTCAAAAAATATCTATTTAAATAGTAAAATTTATTTCCGATATTCAATTATTTTCAAAATTTTTCCTTAATTCAACGATTTTCAATATTTACTGCAATGTATTTACGTCAAGTTTTCCAAAAGAATTCAATTATTAAAAAATTTTTTTATTCTACGCAAATATTTCTTTATTTTCATAAATAATAAAAATTTTACAGATATTAAATTATTTAATTTTTTTTATTAATTTTTTCTCAATAATACAATTATTCAAATAAATAATAAAGCTAATCGCAGAATTTCAATTATTTTTAATAGGTACAATTTTAGTCGAATTCCTCGAAAAATGAAATTCTTAAAAATTCTTTTAAAATTCGTCAAAAGAATTGGATTCTTTAAAGAATAAATTGTTCATAAAATTTATTATGAGAATTATTCAATTATTCAATCAATTATTTATTTTTGTATTTAAATAATTAAATTCTCACAGAATTTTCTGTTAAATGCTTATATTTGAAAATTAATTTTTGGTAAAATTTAAAATAATTGAATTTTTTAAATATATGATAGCGTAAATTTTTAGAATTAGTAAACTTTACTAATAAATTAGTAGAAATAACTATTTTTTTGTAAAATTTACGAATTCAAAAGAAGAAAGTCAGTCACTAATTCCAATTAGTAAACATTTTTACTAATTCAAATTTAGAGAGTAGAAATTCAATTATTTTCAGAAATTTGAATAAAATTTTTTGTAAAATTCAATAATTTTTACGGATTTTTATAAAATTTTTACGCGAATTCAATTATTTTTATAAATAACAAAATTAGTTTTACTAATTCAATTATTTTCATAATTAATAAAACACATCGCATATTTTCCATTATTTTTAATAAAAATTTTAATCAAATTTCTCGAAAAATGTTATTCTTAATAATTTTATTAAAATTATTAATATTAAAATTAATTATTATTGAAATTGAAAGAACTCAACTATATAAAAAATTTGTTAATAAAATTCTTTATAAGAATTTAATGTTAAGAGCAAGGCATTCAATTATTTAATAAATTATTTATTTTTGTTTTTAATAATTGAATTCTCGTACAATATTCTAATAAAAATTTATTTATAATCCTTTGCCAGAAATGATTAAAAAACAGTGTCATTTTATTTTGTATTACGTGAATTATATTAAATTGTATTTTTTACAAAAAAATTTGCGAACACCGAAAAAAAAGTATTTTCAAATTTAGAGAATTCCTCTTCTTTTGCAGCATTTTTTCCTCTTATATACGGGCACTAAAGTTTTCTTTTCTAATTGAGAGGATTTTCCTTTATTATATTTGTTATTAAATGTCACTTTTTAGACAGGTTAAAGTTGCATTCAGAAAAACAAAAAGCAACTTAAAAATCTTCTTTTTAGTTTAAATTTGTTTGATTTTTAGAGGAATAATTTCAATCAAAGAAGAAATATTAAAATTAATCTTTTAGTTAAAAAACTGTCAAATATAAACAAAAATTCCTCTTTTTTACAGATGAATATTCGTATATTGAAAATAAAATGTGAAAATAATTGTTGAGTGGAATTTTCTTCTCACTCTGAGATTTTATTTTTTTCGGTGAATGAAATAAAAATAATAAAATCGGACAACAGAGTCAATCTTCTTCTTCTTTTTCTTCTTGTTGAAAAAAGAAAAAATAGACTTTAATGTTTTTAACATTTAAATTTGCGGGAACATAAATTTATTTCTCTTGAGTATGAAATTAGTTTCAATAAAGAAGAACAAATTTAAAAAAAATAAATTAAAAAATCGAAGTTGAAAAGTAACAGTTTTAGAAAAATCAGCCATATTCTATATATAGAGAGTGAGAGAGAGAGAAATATATATATATATAGTAATGGAATCTATAGATGCTAATTAGAAAATACCCAAATCAACGCGCAATGCTTGCTACGTAAGGAATTTGCCCGTTGGAAATTTGAAGTCGACCATGTGAGACCGCGCAATTGTGGCTTGAGGTTGAGGAATCACGGTGGAACAAGCGAAAATCGATCTATCGACCGATCAACTATACGTACAACGTCGCCGACGAAGACGAGGATGGGATAATAGACTTCTCGAGGGAATTGCACGTGAATACCTTGAGCGAATCTGAGGCTTAGGAAAAATCGGCTCCTAAGTAGATTTATTCCCAATGGGACGACCCAACATGATGAATAAGGAGAAAAAAAAGGAACGTGAAAAAATTACGGATTTAGAAACACTCGATTCAAATCAAGATTTATTCGAAAAAGCTAGTGTGTATCTTCACCACCTAAATTGAATTTACCCCAAAAAAAATAAGGTCTTACTGTTTTTTCATGGGATTTTGGTAATCTTATGCCTTTATTAAACTAATCTTCATGTCAAAGAATGGAATGTTTTGCAAATTAATCGCTACTCTCAGACTTATTTTACTTTTGGAGTTGATTTTCAACTCGAAAAATTTAACTCCCGAGTCCGTTAACTCCCTACATTTTTTACAGCAGTGTATAGTTTTTCTTATGTTTTTTATACGTTTTGATAGAAAATAGAAATATACATATATACATATACATTATAATAATCGTAAGTTTCCTTTCCGTTAGCAAATTATCTGTATTTATTTATTTTTTTTTTTTTGAAAATTCATTTTTGTGGGTTATTGTCATTTTTTTAATGTCAAAAAGAAACCAAAAAAAAACTCGTTTTATTCACTTTACAAAATTGACAAAAATTCCATTCCATATTTTTTATTTTCCTAACTTTTCCTAATTTTCATCAAAAATATTTACTTTCTTCTTATCCTGCTAATACATTGAATTTATGCTACGAATTTTATTATTCATGAAAGAATTTAAAAAAATATTTAAAAATAATTGAATTTTCAATAAAAAATGTTATTATTTGTAAAAATAATTGAATTTCTCAGAAGAATTTTATTATTTACAAAAATAATTGATTTCTTTAGGCAAATTTTGTTATTTATGAAAATAATTGAATTTTCTTGAAATATTTTATTATTATTTATTAAAATAATTAAATTCTTGTGAAGAATTTTTCAAAAAATTTTGAAAATAATTGAAATTTTCTGAAGAATTTTATAAATTTTAAGAAAAATTGACTTTTTTTAAGAATTTCATAATTTATGAAAATAGTTAAATTTTTTTGGAATAGTTTTCTATTTTTATAAAAATAATTTAATTCTTGCGAAACACTTTTTTTTTAATTTAGAAAATAATTGAATTTTTGGAAAGAATTTTTAAAACAATTTGGAAAGTCAATTTTAGGAAAAATTGACCTTTTTTGAAGAATTTCATAATTTATGAAAACAGTTAAATTTTTTTGGAATAGTTTTCTATTTTTATAAAAATAATTGAATTCTTGCGAAGAATTTTTTTTTAAATTTGGAAAATAATTGAATTTTTGGAAAGAATTTTTAAAACAATTTGGAAAGTCAATTTTAGTAAAAATTAACTTTTTTTGAAGAATTTCATAATTTAAGAAAATAGTTCAATTTTTTTGGAATATTTTTCTATTTTTATAAAAATAATTGAATTTTTGGGAAGAATTAAAACAAAAATTTGGAAAATAATTGAATTTTTCTGAAAATTTTTATAAATTTTGAGAAAAATTGAATTTTTTGAAGAATTACATTTTTTCTAAGAATTTTGTAATTTAGGAAAATAATTGAATTTTTTCGAGAAATTTTATTAATAATTGTTGAAAAAATAATTTAATTACTTTCGAAGAATTTTATTATTTATAAAAATAATTTAATTCTTTCAAAGAATTTTATTAATATTAGGTAAATGATTCAATTCTTGCGGCGAATTTTATTTAAATTGATGAAAATAATTGAATGTTTTCCTAGAATTTTATCATAAATTTTCTTGAATAATTGAATTCTGTTTGGTTATTTTATAAAAATAGTAGATATTGAAAATCATTGAAATGTGCATTCGTGTATTTAATTATTATAGATCGAAAATAAATTTTATTAATTTTATAATTTAAAATAATTTACTACATAATTGAATGTCTGTGGGAAAATTAAATTTTAGTAAATTTTTTTGAAAATAATTGGATTTTCCAAAAAAACATTTTATTATTTATGAAAATAATTGAATTCTTGCGAACGATTTATTAGAATTTTTTTAAATAATGGAATTTCCAAAAAGAAATTTATTACTTTTAATAACAATTGAATTATTGTGATGAATATTGTTATTTTTGAAAATAATTGAATTTTGAGAAGAATTTTATTGAAATACCTCAAAATAATTGAATTTTCGGGAGTAATTTTTTGATTATTTAAAAAAAAATTTTATTAAAATATTATATTTAAAACAATTATTTTCTTTCGAATAATTTTATTAAATTTTTAAAAATAATTGAATTATTGCGGAAAAGTTTATAAAAATGTTTAAAAAGAATTGAATTTCTGTTGAAAATTTTATTACTTTTGAAAGCAATTGAAATCTTCATAAGAATTTTATGAGCATTTTTTTAAATAATGAATTTTAAAATGTTTTGAAAATTTTATTAGTTTAAATAATTGAATTCTTGTCAAAAACTTTATTTGTGAAAGTAACTGAATATTTTGTTTATTGGAAATTTAATTCTAATTAGTTTTTCAGTTTTGTGTCCTAATAAGTATTGCTTATAATTTTTTAAATATAATTTAAACAATTGAGCGAAAGTTGAGGAAGAAAGAGCAGAGAAGAAGTGTATAGGGGAGAAATAATTAGAAAAAAGGGGGGGGGAATGAGAATGAGAGTAGGGAGAGATTGAATAAAGAAATGAAGATGAGAAGAGATAAATATACTTCCTCCACCAATTTACCAGAAGACCGTCATCTATCTACTGTTCCAAAGTGTAACTACTTCGCGTCACGACATCCACTTTTAACAGTCACGGATCTGTTCCACGTCTTCTGTTTTATTCTTTCTTGCCCCTATTCCTCCTTTTTTCTTATATACTTTTCTCAGTATTTTTTTCTTCCTTTTCCTTTTTACTTCTATCTCGATATGTCTCCTTTCTTCTCATTTGTCAGGATTTTCTTATCGTACCTTACTCGAATCATTCTACTCTTCTAAATATATACCATCTCTTTCGCTCATTTATCTTCAATCAACTTTTGTAATTTCAAAAATCAAATTTCGCTAATTCTTTCCATTAAATTATTGGAAATTTTTGTTTTCATT
Source organism: Leptopilina myrica (nomen nudum) (assembly GCA_032872475.1). Taxonomy (NCBI): domain Eukaryota; kingdom Metazoa; phylum Arthropoda; class Insecta; order Hymenoptera; family Figitidae; genus Leptopilina; species Leptopilina myrica (nomen nudum). Next base: position 18,512,007 of record CM065463.1, read on the forward strand.
TGGTTGATTTTTGTTTTTGCAGGAAAAAAATAATTATTTGTTTTTTTTTTATTAATATTTATTTCCCTCTTAATTATTTTCTAATATTATTTCTTATACTATAGCTATACAAATATTAATAATAATAAGAATAAGAATAATAATAGGTAATAATAATAATAATTTTTTGACAGAGTTGCACAAGTCAGGGAATTAAGGAAAAAGTTAGGACTTTTTATTAAAAGTTCGAGAAGAAATTAAATTTTTATAATTCATAAAAAAATTCTCAGTGTCTACTTTATTTGCCTCATAAACTATGGGATATTACCACGAGTTCTTATAAAAAAATTCAATTTTTTCAATTTCTGACAATAATTTATTTATAATCAACTTAACTCTTGAACAATTATCATATAATTATTACTTAAAAATTATTTTATGAATAATTTTACTTAAATATTTGTCGAAATTAATCCAAGTTTAAAAGAATTGCTTTTACAATTTTCATAAAATTGATCAACTTCATAAGGTTTTAATTTGAATTTTTATATTTTATTTTTGAATTAATTTCATTAGAAATTGTATTAAAAAAGTTTAGTTTTTTGAAAAATTTAAGAATGTCTAGTTCTTCTGAAATTAGTCAAAATTTTTTAATATGTATTTATTTAATTATTAAAAATAATGGATTTATAAAGTAACTTAAGTTGAATATACTTAACAAAAAAATTAATGTAAGTTGCAAATGATTGCAGAAATTCAATTATTTTCAAAAGAAATAAAATTCTATTAAAAAATTGCATTATTTTGATAAATAATTAAAGGCATCGAGAATTTTAATTTTTTTAATAGGTAGAATTGAAATCGAATTCCTCAAAAACTTTAATTATTCTTAAAAATTTGATTAAAATTCAGGGAAACAATTCATAATTTTAATTATTAATAATTCTTTACAAAATCATTAATTTCAATTCTGTTAAAGGTAGTTGAATTTTGAATGTATAAATTTAATATGATTTCAAAAATTTTAACTCAATTCTCCGAAAGAATTCAATTATCTTGATAAATATTGAAATTCTTTTTAGGAATTCAATTATTGACAAGAATTTCAATAAAATTATTTTCATAGATAAATAAATGTTTAGAAAGATTCAATTATTTTCATTTTTAATAAAACTCACGGTAGGGTTTTGATTGTTCTCAATACAATTGTAATTAAATTACTCGAAAAATGAACTTATTCTTAAAAATTTTATCAAATGTTGTTGAAAAGATTCAATTATTTGAAATTTTGTTCATAAAATTCTTCATAAGAATTCAGTTTTCGAAGAGATATTCAATTATTTAATAAATCACTTATTTTTGCATTTAAATAATTGAATTCTCTTAGAAGTTTCTAATAAAAAATTGATTCAAAAATAAATTCCAGTAAAAATTTTAATAATAATCATTGAATATCAAAAACATTGTAAGATGAATTTTTAGAAGTAATTGAATTTTGAAAAAATTTCATATTAAAGAATTGAATTGTAAATAAATGGACTTGCAAATTTTTAAAGAACTTTTTCAAAAAATAATAAAAATAATTGATACAATAAAGATGAATTTTAGTTCAAAATTTCAGAATATAATAATTAAATTGTAACGATAAAAATAATTGTATAGAATTTCATTTACAGTATTCTTATAATATAAAAAAATGATTTTATCATTCAGTCATATTTTATAACAATAATAATAATAATAATAATAATAATAATAATCAAAATTTTATCTGGAAATCATGAAAAAACCAAATTAAAATTTGTGGCAACTGGCAACCCTGTTTGAAATCTTTTTCCTATACTTTTGTGCTTAAATTCTTACAGTTCACTTACAGTGATACCGCTAGCATATTTTTAGAATTTTCATAATGCATTCTTAACAGTATTAAAAAAATGTCACAATTTTATTAATAAATTTTTTGTAAATGAATTTTGTAAATGAGAAATTTTCCAGATATTTAAAAATAACGTGGAATGAAATGTTTTTCATATTTATTTTACGTTATAATTACCTACGCATATTTCTAGTACTAAACTACTACCTGTGAAAGAATTTTTATAATGAAACATTTTTTTTTTACAAAAAATTAAAATAGAATTAAAAATACTTTACAATATTGTTTTCTCTATTATAAATTCGTTTTATGAATTTTAAAATTTATTAAATTTGAATTTTTTCTGTTACAGGTGAGTACTCCCGACAAGGATAATTGCTTCTAATTTCCACTCCAAACTGTAAGAAATGATATTTCTATCAAATTAATTCCAGTGTTTTTTTTTGAACTATTTTTTTCTATTTTTCAACTCTAGTATTCAATTTGTATGCACACACATAAATATATAGTAAAACATACATAGTAAAAAAATGCGCAGCAAGGAAATTCTGTATTTTTAGCACATCGGTTATTTCGTGCTTTTCGTGTAGGTATATATACGTATATATATAAATGTGTGATAGTTTTTAAAAACTTTTAACGACTTCGTCAGGTCGATGTTTTGGCTTCGTAATCCTGGCGAGTCCCAGTTTGGAAAACTAGGAAAAATATAATCTGTCAAGCGACAATTCTGGCTGGCGTCCAGTGACTTACAGTGTTTTATATTGAGACGGTGAAAATTCATGAGAGCGAGACATTTCACTCACTTGATATAGTTCAAGATTCAGGATATAGAAAAGAAAGAAGAGGGCAAGAAATGAGAAAAAAATATATATAAATAAAAAAGAAACTGTCACTTTTCACGAGTTTCTTTTATAAAATACAATTTTTTTGCTATTTGCTCTCGCTTGGTTTTTTTTTGCACAAATAGATAATGTTTTTGTTTCGAGAAGTTTTTTCAAATATGTATTTCACGGATTGCTGCATTTGACCGTGATTTTATTTTATTTATTTTTTTTTGAACAAATATTATTATTCGAATTTGAGTTTTATTCAAGTTTTAATTAATTATTTTTTTGTTATTAATTTTTCTGGTTCATTTTTATTTCTTACTATATTAAAGTTTTTCTCGTTTTATAATCGAGTTTCTATGTTCTATATAATTTCTAAATTATTGTATTAATTTAACACATGAAAAATATTAATTTAGGTACTAAAAGAAAAGTAACTAATTTTATACAATTAAAAACAATGTTTGGTCAGTCGTTAAGAAATTGATGAAAATATGTAATAGACAAGTCAATTTTGAGGACTGGAATTTTCAGTATGTCCAGGCCTCGGATATTATGACTTTTTCGACTATTTTTAAATAATGCGACTTTAATCGACTTTTATTAAAAAATTGCAACTTTTTCGACTTTTCTTCCAAATTCTGCGCCAAAATACAATACTTTTGGTTTTAAAATGTTACAATTAAAAAGATTTTGGATAATTAAAATTCTGTAAAATTTAATTAAAACTAAAGCATCTTTTCAAATGTTTTATTCCAATTTTTGAAAAATAACTTTTCAAGAATTTTAATTGAAAATTTTTGAAATAATATTTAATTATCAAAAATTATAATAAATAATCTTCAAGTGTAGATTCAATAAAAATGAAAGTTAATGAAAAATAAGTTTTAAAAATAATATTAAAATAGTTTAGAAAAGAATAATTCTCTGAATTATTAAGTTCTAATTTTTTTAAATTCAATTATTTTCAATATTTCTGAAAATTAGAATTCATGCACAAAATAATAAAATTAAAATTGTTCAAAATTATTTTCAACATTTTGGAGAAAATAATCATATTTTACAAATTTTCAAATTTCAATTAAAGTTCTTGAAAACAATTTTGTTTTAAATTATACAAAAATTCTTCAATTATTTTGGAAAAATTATACATTCCAATATTTATTAGAAATTAATTCTTACAATTGTTTTATTTAAATTTTGTAAGATTCAATTACCTTCGAATAAAGTAAATATATTTTTTGAATTTACTACTTAAGAAATTTTTAGAAATAATTTATTTATAATTACAATTTTTTGAAAAATTTGATTTATTTTTTTATATTTTTAAAAAACTTAAATATTTTTCAAAGAATTTTGACAAATTTTGAATTATTTAAAATGTTTTACTAATTTTTCATTAGTTTTGAAAAGATTACGTTCTAATTTTTTTAAATTCAATTATTTTCAATATTTCCAAAAATTAAAATTCATGCACAAAATAATAAAATTAAAATTGTTCATAATTATTTTCAACATTTTGGAGAAAATAATCATATATAATAATAATTGTAATTCCTGTGGAAAAATAAAGAATTTGAAAAATTTGATTTATTTTTTTATATTTTTAAAAAACTTAATTATTTTTTAAAAGATTTTGACAAATTTTGAATTATTTTTAAAATGTTTTACTAAATTTAAATTAGCTTTGAAAAGATTTAACCAAATTTCAGTCTTTTTAGACATTTTTTAATTCTACTTAATTGTAAAACTTTTTTGTATTTTCAATAAATCATTTAGAAATATTTTTGGGGAAGTGAATTTTTACGAATTTCTTTATTAAAATTTTTGAAAATGTTCTATCTTAATTAATATTTTTAAAAAGAAAAATGAACCGTTTAAATTATTATAAAAAATTTGATTTTTTTTATTTAAATAATTGAATTTTGGAAGAAATTGCAAAAAATGATTAAAAATTCATATAGATAATTGATTTAGAGATGAAGTTTAGTTAAAAATTGTAGAAAGTAATTAAATTTCTAAAAGGGTTATAGTTTTAATTTTTAGAAATTATTAAATTTGAAAAGTCGAAATTTTTAAAATTTTATTTCCTGTAAATAAAGTAGTAAAAAGTATTTGGATATTTATTTAGCAAAATTATACAATTTTTGATTAATTTGAATTTTTGTGACAGCACTGAATTAAATATAATCGACTTTTTTTCTATTTTTAATCGACTAAAGCGCCTTTTTCTGTTCGTTAAAGTCGATCCGAGGCCTGTATGTCCAGTATTTCGTCGGAAAAGAAAATAATTTTTTTTCGAAGAAGACACTAATTTCAAGTAGCGGTAAAAAAGAAAAAAATTTGGTCAGAGTGTTAAAATTGTAATACACCAATAAATTAAAACGCTACTTTCAGATTCTGTATTCGGTCCAACATAACAAGAAAGTATTGTACATTTTTGTAATTAAAAATTTGTCAGTGGAAAATTCGATAAACAAATTCATGAAATAAAATGAGTTTAAACATTTTTTTTCTCCGTAGATATTTTTTTTTGTTATTTTATCGTTTCGGCTAGGAATGCTTCACCTATTGATGAGAGGAAATTCTATACTGCGAGGGACACAGTAATCCCTAAGGTAACATCACGCGGTTGTAAGCTTCGGAACCTCTATATATATATATATAATAACGACGTCGTAACATGATTCTGGCCCTGGTCAGGAATACGAAATTCGCGAAATATACGAAAAGTCGAACTGTATGTAATGCATTTAATATGGGCAATATCCGGTTTGGCTTCGTCTAATCAAATTCGAGTAACTACTGTGTCTCTATTTCTCGTTTCGTGTACATACTGCATTGGACATTTCTGCGGCACGTGCTGTAATTTATGAACTAACATCATCCCGCTCGTTTTATTCCCAGATTTCCCTCAAAATTATTTCAACCCGTTAAACATAGACGAGCGTGTGCTAAACATTTATAATCCACTTAAAATTGACACGCTCGTTTATTTATTATTGAAATATATTTCGACGTATGTACATTCAAATCCTGAAATTGCTAAATATTTATCTGATTTTCAAAAATTGGTGAAATTCAATTTGCGGGGATAAAAAAAAATTCAATTAAGCTTTTATCAATATTTATTGTTGCTGAATGCTAAATATTTAGAAAGACAAGTAATATTTAATATATTGTTGATATTATTATTTTTTCCAATTGATTTTAATTTCTTTTTACAGAAGCAAATGAATCTAAAAAAATTAGAAGTGGATAGAAAATTGATAAATAACAATTTCATCTATTACTGTTCAATTTGAATAATTTTATGCTCTTCTAGGCTACACACTTATCTACTGAAATCTACTATTTCCTTTTTTCTTTTACGATTTTCTAATATTTACTACTTTTTTACGATTTTGTACTGTTTAGATACTTGTTTTCAGATTTATGACACTAAAAGCTAATTTTTCTTTATTTTTAAATGTACAATACTTTAAATCAGATATTAATTGAAATAAAAAAATTATACCCAAAAGTTTTTAAAAATTCTTTGAAACATTTGAATTATTTTGAAAAATAATTAAATAATTATAATAATTTAATATTAGTTATTTTCTCAAACGATGAAAATCTTCGTTAAAATTCAATTAATTTTAATGTCTTCTATTTTAACAAAATGGTCCAAAAGAATTTAATTATTTAAAAGAATTTTAATAGAATTCTTTGCAAACATTGAATTATTTTCAAAAATAATAAATTTTTTGCAAAAGTTTAATTACCCTATTTAAAGAACAATTTTCATTATTGACTTAAAAAACAAATAAATTATTTGAAAGAATTTTTATAAAATTCTTCTCGGGAATTTAATTATTTTCATAAATTTAAAAAAAATTCTCTATACACTGAAAGAAAATATGTTTAGAATTTTGTTGAATTTTAAAAAGATTATACTCGATAATTTAAAATATTGAAATTGTAATTCCTGTGGAAAAATAAAGAAATTTTTAAATATTTATTTAAAAAAAATTAATCAAATTTTTTTAAATTCAATTATTTTCAATATTTCCGAAAATTAGAATTCATACACAAAATAATAAAATTAAAATTGTTCAACATTATTTTCAACATTTTGGAGAAAATAATCATATATTACAAATTTTCAAATTTCAATTAAAGTTCTTGAAAACAATTTTGTTTTAAATTATACAAAAATTCTTCAATTATTTTGGAAAAATTATACATTCCAATATTTATAAAAAATTAAAAATTACAATTGTTTTAATACAATTATTTAAGATTCAATTACCTTCGAATAAAGTAAATATATTTTCTAAATTTACTACTTAAGAATTTTTTAGAAATAATTTATTTATAATTACAATTTTTCGAAAAATTTGATTTATTTTTTTATATTTTTAAAAAACTTAAATATTTTTCAAAGGATTTTGACAAATTTTGAATTATTAAAAATTTTTTACTAATTTCTTATTAGTTTTGAAAAGATTACGTTCTAATTTGTTTAAATTCTATTATTTTCAATATTTCCGAAAATTAAAATTCATGAACAAAATAATAAAAATAAAATTGTTCATAATTATTTTTAACATTTTGGAGAAAATAATCATATATAATAATAATTGCAATTCCTGTGGAAAAATAAAGAAGGTTTAAAATATTTATTAAACAAAAATAAATCAAATTTGAAATGTCATTTAATTTGGAAATTATGAAGAAAATTTGTCTTTTGAAAGATTTCGTAAATTATTGAATTTTTTCTCAAACTTTAAAATTGATGTATAATAGTATTATAGTATTATAGTATATTATCAGTATAATATTTTTCTTATATAAACAAATATTTATAAATATTTATTTATATATAGAATAATTTATATTTATTTATTTCTATATTATTTATTTATTATTTATATATAGAATATTTGTAAATATTTGTTTACATAAGTGTAAATATTTTTTATGAAAATTAGAAAAAAATGCAAAAAATGAATCGAATTTTTGTGATTGTTCTGAATCATCTAAAACGTGGTATTTTTAGTGGTGAAATTAAATTCTTCGATAACTACTATTTTCAGTTTGAAAGCTACTTTTTGCTACTGTTTTAAAATAAATTTTCGAGTGCAAAGCCAGCTACGCAAAAATTCATGAAATGCTACTTGAAATCTAATGCTCGTGTATCTAAAACCTTTATTTATATCCCTAAATCGCAAGTTTTCCCTAGATCCACTCATATGTAATTTTCTAAAACCACAAACACAACTAGAAATTCATGAAACTCTAAATATGCTCCATTACCCCCTTTGCAAACTTGGTCTTGAAAAGTTTTCGCGTAACGTTCTATTCCTCGTCTTGGCGTGTCCACAAACTTGTGGACAGAAACTGAACTTTACGATTAACAACATTAGAGTGTACGTCTAGTCGACGAGGTTGACTATCTCGAGAGACTTAGGGGATTGTTTCAAGCCGCAATTCCTGAAATGTACCTCCGAGCTAAACATGTGGGTCAAGTGTTATGCCTTGGACAGTAATATGAAACAGGAGGGAAAAAAAAATAGATCGCAAAAGAAAGAAAAGGGAAAAAAATAACCACAGGAGAAAGGAATCGTAGGCATTTAAAAAAAAGTGTAGTATTATTCACTTTAAAAAAAAAAGAAATTTTCATACACAAGCGTATATTTTGCGCTCTCATTGCGTGGAATTTCAATATTTTAATTACAACTCCTGAGGATTGTAAAACAATGAACACATCGTTTAAAAAAAAGTGAACAAGTTTTAAGGAAATTTTTCGTTGCTTTAAAAAGGGGTGAAAACAATTACACGGCTAATTAAAATTTATTGAGCTTTTTATACTTCAAGAAAGTTGACATAAACTTATTTCTTTTCTATCGTATAGAGAAAAGAAAGTAATTTTTTTATCACTGAAATAATTATATCAGGGGAAAAAATAATTTTTTTATCTCTAATCAAATAGAGGCCAAACTACCGAAAGTCGCTTTTAAATTGTTTGTTCATTACAATTTTAACAGTCTGACAAAAAATCTTTCTCTACTATACTTAAAATTAGTGTCTTTTTTGAAAATAGAAATAATTTTCACGTCGGACGAAACTACTAAAAATTTGGTCCAACGAAATTTTACTTCTTTAAAAAATATTATTATTAATTAACTTTTCAATATTTTCCCCAAATTACTAGAAATTTGCTGTCCATAAAAAATATAGATTTTTACGATTTTATTCATTTACTTTTTTTTGTCTATTGTTTTGTCTCTTCAATTTATTATTAATTTAACTAAAGGAAAAATTATTTGTCCCTCTATTTTAGTTTATTGACAAATTATAGATGAAAGCAAAACAATAGAAAAATGGAGAATAAGCAAATAATATAATTTTTTTTCCAATAGCAAAAATGCAGGAAATCGGAAAAAAAAATTTATTTTTCATTTTCAAAGTTGTTTGTAGTTTTCTTTTTGAAAAAGTGATATTTAATTAGAAAGGAGAAGTCTAGATTTATTTAAAAATTTCTCGACACACAGAATGTGTAGGAAAAGTTGAGGGTGCAGAAAATGAGAGTAGAAGTTAAAGAAACAGAGAGAATTGTTTTTTTCTCTTCTTCTTTTTATATAATTCTCATTATACAAACAGTAGCTTTAATAGTTCTTGAACAAAGAAAATGGAGCGACTTTCTACCTTAGGTATTGAAAAGTGCGCACACAATTACAGTTATAAAAGTGGATGCTCGAGTTAATGTAATTAATTAAATGAATCTTACTCTCTTGCAAACCAAAAGTTCCATCATCCAATCAAGTTAAAAGTGACTTACTTTTTATACTCTCGTTGAATAAACTTTTAAACCTTAGCTCTGAAATTTCTCCAGCAATTTTTTTTTTTATTATAATTATTATTAATATTGAAAATATTATTTTCATAATTAAGTAATCGAAAAAAGTATGAACACATACATTGTTGTTATAAAATAAAAATAATATTTACTTTGTTGGGAAAGTGATGAAAGTGCGTTAAGGCGAAATTCATGAGTTAAAATGAAGCAATAAATGTGAGAGGAGAGAGAAAAGTGGTGGCAATTTCAATAAGTTTTTAGTGTTGTTAGGCAAACAGACGTAAATTTTCTCGAGAATATAACCAGAAAATCTAAAGCCTATCTGGGAACAATATCTGAAACGAGGTTATTACATTGAGTTACATTTTAACGTTAACCTAAACCGGCAGGTGGAAACGATAGGCAGAATTGAACGACGTGCTTTCGGCTTACATCGTTAGTCTTCGGGCAATCTTAATCTCGACTTCAATGTGAAACCGATATTATGCAAACAACAACCAGTAAATCTGGTCCTCGTAAGGAACATTCTCTCAAAATTATTACCATACCACGAAGGCGCATCAATTTTGAAAGACCTTTACTGCATTCTTTTATTTGTCATTCTTGCTATACTCCATTACACTTACTTTCAATTTAGGCCATTTTTTTAAACAACAATAAATCTTTTTTTTTTAAAATACTTTGAAACGAGTAAAAATAGAAAGAAATTTAGCGTACATTAATTGGTTGACTTTTATAAGAATAACATACATTTTTCTAAATGGGACATATATGTCCCGAAGGCACGAAAAAGTTAAAACAAGCGAAATATTTTTCTCGTTTTAAATTAAACTTACTTATTATAATATATGCGTACCCATAATGTCTGACTAAACACTAAGGAATACTACTGAAAATAACACAGTGAAACGTGAGGTGTTAAAATAACACCAGAATGGATTAAAATAATCTGCAACAGTTTAATCCCTCTAGGATTAGATTAACACCAAAAAGGATTAAAATAATCTATTTTAGTGTTATTTTTAACTATGAATGAAATTTTATTTTTAATAAAACACCAAAGTTAACGATTTAGAAAAATTCAACGAATTTAACTTCTCCAGGGAGAATAGTAAGTTAGTTTCTAACTAACTTAGTAACATAGTTACTAAATTCAATTGTGTTCAAAAATTTTTTTAAATTCTCGTCAAAATTTCAATTCTCTTTATAAATAATAATATTCTTCTCAATATTCAATTATTTTACAAAATTTTAATCAAATTCTTGTCAAAATTTCAATTATTTTCATAAGTTTTCTAAAATTCCAATAATTTTCGATAACTACTATTTCAATACAATTTTACGCAAACATTCAATTATCTTCATAAATAATAAAACTTTTTACAGAAATTCAATTATTTTCAATTGGTTTTATAAATTTCTTCGTAATAATTCAATTATTATTACTATTTCAAAAATAATAACATTTCTACAGGAATTCAATTATTTTTATAAATAATAAAATTCTTTTGGGAATTCAATTATTTTCATAAATAATAAAACTCATTGCAGAATGTCAATTATTTTTTATGCAATTTTAATCAAATTCCTCGAAAAATGTAATTATTCTAAAAGTCTTATTAAAATTGGTCCAAATAATTTAATGATTTAAAAAATTTGTTGATAACATTTTTTATAAGAATTTAATTTCAACACACATGAAATTAATAAATTATTTATTTTTGTATTTAAATAATTGAATTCTCGTAGAATTTACTAATAAAAATGGTTTTAAAAATAAATTTCAGTTAAAATTTTAGATTATAGTTAAGTATTAAAAGTATTATAACGTGGATTTTCAGAAATAATTAAATTTTGAAAATGTTTCAAACTAAAATCATTGAAATTCTTAATTTTTCATATTTTTAACCAAGAATTCTGTAGAATTTATTCTTTTTAAAAGTTTGATAGGATTTTTATTGTAATTATTTCAACTCTTTATTTTTCAATATATATTTAATTGCAGAATTTCCGAATAATTAAAATTTTGTAAAATTGAATTGTAAAGAAATAAATTTGATAATTCTCATAAAACTCATCGCAGCGTTTTAATTATTTTTCATACAATTATAATTGAATTCCTTGAAGAAAGTAATTATGTTCATGCAAGTTTTAATAAAATTCGACAAAAGAATTCAATTATTAAAAAATTTGTTACTAAAATTCTTTACGAGAATTGAATTTTGAGAAAAAATTCAATTATTCAACAAATTATTTACTTTTGCATTAATTAAATTTTTTTTAGAATTTTTTAACAACAATTGATTTAAAAATTAATTTCAGTTAAAATTTTACATTATCATTGAATATTTAAAGAAATATAGAGTAAACTTTCTGGAAATAATTGAATTTTGAAAATAATATTTTTGAAAAAGTTTAACTGAATTTTTTAAATATTATTTGAAGTTTTTATTTTCTAATCTGCATTTAATTAAAGAATTTAGGAATAATTAAAATTTTGTGAAATTTATTAATTAATTATTATAAAAAATAATACATATAAAGTAAAATTGTATAGTTAAAATTTTTTGAAAATAATAATTGAATTGAAATAATGAACATAATTTGGAAAAAGTATAATATTCTTATTATTATCAAAATAATGATTTTATTACTTGGTAATCTTTAATGATTATAAAATATGAAGAAACCGATCATTTCGAGTCGAAGACTCGGAGTTATGGATATCTTCATGTTTTATAGTTATAAAAAAATTTAGTGAACTAAAATTTCATTCATTGTAAAAAATATCACAAAAAAATGATTATTTTAAATTTTTAATCTTTTTTTGGTGTTAATTTAATATGCAACATTTTTTAATCCCTCACGATTTACTGAATACTTTAATGTATTTGAATTTTTAATTTGATTCAACAAATATATTCTTAACTACTAGACATTTTTTTTGAAAACATATTTTAGTTTTTATATGTCTGACCGAATATATACTGTAAAAATATATCTTTATTCTAAAAATATCATTTATTAAAGTCTGGCCAAGTATCGGTTAATCTGTTGAAAATTTTAGTTAATATTTTCTTTACTCACATTTTTAGTTTTTATACTTTTGCGATAAAAGTTACTTTATTAAGAATATAATTATATTTACATTCAGAAATAGAAATATTTAAAAGGTTTCCAATTTAAAGTAATTAAAGTTGAAGATTAATTAATAAGTGACATTTCAATTCAACACGAGAATGCACGAGTAGTAGTCATTATTTCTTAATAAACAATTTCCTTCATTTTATTTTCGACTAAGAGTTGCCAATTTAATTATTCCGTGTGAGTCAATAAAAGAGGAAAATGTGGAAATTTTTAATGCAATTATTGTGTGTCACTTTTCTAAGAAATCCTTCTATTTAGTGTAATTTTTGCGAAATCTAATTAACATTCATAAAAGATATTTTTACCGTTCAAAGAAACGTATTTTAGTAATGAATTATTCTCCCAATTTTATTTAATAATATAAATAATAATAAAATTTTCCCAGAGTAATATTTTAATAATTAATTCTCTGTACTATAATAAAAAAAATTATCTAATTGTTTTAAATAAAATTTATTTTTTCTTCGCTTCTGTAGAAAATTTTCATTTACATTTTACTTGTTTTTAGCATAGTATTTAATTAAATAATAGAAATAATAATTAAAACAATATATGAAAAATGAAAACTGATGTGTATTTTTATTTATAAAGTACAGAAGAATATTATATTATAGCAGTTGGTTTTGTGAAGATGTATATACTTATATAGTTATTACTTTTAGAATTCAACAATAGTTTATTTTCCACTGTTTATCATATAATGCAACTCTGTATAACGTTTTTGTAATTTAATTTTAAAATTGACATTATTTGATAATTTTAATTACATAAATGTGTTCATGTCATTCCATAATATAACTAATGAGATTTTTATATTCTGATTTTCTGCTTTTCAAATAAACTATGTATAAAAGCTCGTGTAGAATGAAAATATAAGGATTCATAATTTATATTTGGAGTTTGTAAATTTCAGGGAACTCTTATTAAATTTATTCAAATTTAATTATTGGCATATATGTTATTCAATATTTACATCAAATTCTAATATGATTATTGATTGAGTAATCTTGTTTTACGTAAATAAATTCGTTTTGCAATTAGTGGCGGGAGATAAAAATGATGGCTATATATATGTGTGTAGTTGCGAGTTTTACTCTTTTCCTGTGTATACATAAATATTTTTTAGTCTTGATGTTGCGAAAAATTCTTTGTATAATTAGAAAAAAATGTCAAGCTTCTGATTCAAATTTTTCAACTAAAATACTAAAGTATTTTCTAAACTACTAGAAATAATTAAAAAAAAAATTAAAACATAATTTATTTTCCTCTGTCTAATCAAATATATTGGACAAACTACTGAAAGTCGCGTTTCAACTTTTCTGTGCTTTGTAATTTTCCCAGTCTGACCAAAACTTAAGTCCTTAAAATTAAAAATTTGTTTTTTCTTTTTCTTCTAACTTTAATTCCGTAACGTCTGACCAGACATTGATCTTTGCTACTGAGAATTTTTATATGATTTCACTAGCCATTGTATAAATTTTTGTCTGACCTATTTTTAATTTTTAACTTTAATTAAAGAAAATAAGTTTGGATTAAAAATATAATTCATATTTTTAACTTCTAATATAATATGTGACTGTACTACTGAAAAAAAATGTCTGCAATTTTCTTTTCACCTCTGATATCGTATTTAAATTTAAATAAATTAAATAAAATAAATGTAATGAAATAAAATTTTATCTTCAGTAATTTGAATTATAAATTACAAATATAATATTAAAATTAATAATTGAATAGCATTTTGTATGTCATGAAAAACTCTAAATTTTGATGTTTTTTTGTTTGCCTTGTAAACTATAAAAATAACCACGAATTTCAATACAAAACCTTGAATTTTTTCTATTTCAGACAATAATTTCTTTTTAAAGAACTTTCATAAAATTATGACTTATAAATTTTGTAATTAATAATTTTTACAATTCGAAATACAATTATTTTTAAAAACTTTAATAAAATTCTTGGAAAAATTTCACAGGAATTTCAATAATTTACAAAATTTTGGAAAAGTTTCTTTTAAGTAAACCAATTATTTTTATAAATAATAAAATTTTCACAAGAATTCAATTATTTAATATAAAAAAATCAAACAATTTTTCGAAAAATAACAGTTATTTAAAAAGAATTTTATAAAATTCGTCGCAAGAGTTCAGTTATTGAAAAAAATCTAACAAAGTTCTTTTCAAGAATTCAATTATTTTTAGAAATAGTAAAATTCTTCTCCGAAATTCAATTATTTTTATAAACTTGAATAAAATTCGTTGAAAGAATTAAATTATTTTCCAAAGTAATAAAATTCTTCGCAGAAATTCAATTATGTTCAAAATTTCAATTATCTTTATAAATAATAAAATTCTTCAATATTTATTTATTTAAAAAATATTTTTTAATTCTCGCTAAAATTTAAATATATTTAAAAACTTGAATAAAATTCTTGTTAAAATTTTACAGAAATTCAATAATTTATGAAATTTTTAATATATTTCTTTGAAATAATTCAATTACTTTCATAAATAATAAAACTTATCGCAAGATTTTAATTAATTTTAGATACAGTATTTTAATCAAATTCCTCGAAAAAAGAAATTATTCTTAAAAATTATATTACAATTTGGCAAAATAATTAAACTATTCACAAATTTATTAATAAAATTCTTTATAAGAATTCAATTTTAACAAACATTCAATTATTCAATAAATTATTTATTTTTCAATTTAAATAATTGAATTTTTCTATAATTTTCTATTAAAAATTGATTAAAAAATGAAATTACCGCATAATCGTTTTTTTGTTTATGATAATAATTGAATTATTGCAACGAATTTTATTACAATTTTTTCAAATAATTGAATTTTTATGAGAAAATTTACTACTATTAAAAATAATTAAATTCTTGTGAAGGATTTTATTAGGATTTTTGTAAATAATTGAATTTTTGTTGTAAAATTTCATGGTAATTTAAATTATAACAAAACATGATCGCCTTGTTTATGTTTTGTGATAATATTCTTATAAATTGTTGAGTTTGAAAGAGGTTTGAATTTGAATGTTCTGAAGAATTTTAATTCCTGTGGAAAAGTAATAATTAAATACTTATTTAAAAATTTAGTTATTGCTCTTTTTGAATAATTTTACAATTAATGAAATTTGTAAATAAATTTAATAGAAAATTTTTTTGAGTATCTAATAATTTTCAGAGTGAATCAGAATATTTTTTATAGTCAGGGAAAAAGTGAGAATTTCGTCTGGAAATCAGGGAAAA
Organism: Leptopilina myrica (nomen nudum); assembly: GCA_032872475.1. Lineage (NCBI taxonomy): Eukaryota > Metazoa > Arthropoda > Insecta > Hymenoptera > Figitidae > Leptopilina > Leptopilina myrica (nomen nudum). Next base: position 18,527,943 of record CM065463.1, read on the forward strand.
GTCAGGGAAAAATAAATTTAAATATTTGTGACAACCCTGTATAGAGAAATGTTATGACTTTTTTTTAATTACTTATTCACTTTTTTTTACCTTCATATGCTGATAAATCTTTTTACTTTACCGCATTATTTCCACTTCGTTGTATTTAAAAGAAAAGCCTTATGTCCTTGTGCTTTTTTATTCTCAGATGCTTGATTACTGTATATAACCTTTTTATTTTCTATCTTGTGGTTTAATCATTTCGTGTCGTTCATCATTGTTCCATAAAAGGTTCACTTAATTGTTCCCCTTCTCTCTTTTCGAATTTATGTTTGAAAAAAAAATCTCTTTTCTTTTTGTTTAAGAGAATTCTTTTTTTTTTTTTGAATGTTGATTTTTGAATTTTTATGAACTGTGGTACGGTATTAAGAATTCATCATGAACTTATACATCGTACAGCCTGCGCCCTGGAATTAACGTATTCGCATGTCTGAGTTTTCCGGTTGCAGTCGTTGGCGTCCAACCACAGTTAAGTTAAGCGCGTTAATTATGCAGCCTCGTTGTAAACGCGGCCTTAGCTTGAGCTTAACTCACCGAGCTAAGCGAGTCCAGGCATGAATAATGCAATGTTTGTATCAGCACTTGCCACTGAAAAGACGGATGCTAACTTATTTCTATACGTAAACTAGTCTGTGTGACCCCTTTCCACCTACACCCACCCCCCACTCCCTCCTCCTCCACTCTCATAAAATTCTAACTGTAATATCAAAAAGAAGAAAAAAAAGGAGGAAGAAAAAATAAAAGAGAAAGTAAAATCTACTCTTTTTATGTTAGAAAAATCACTTCCATTTAAATTCTTTAAACTATATGGTCTGTATTCAAAGTTAGAAGCTTAAAAAGTCGTTTAACTTCAACGTTGAAAGCTTTCCAATTTTAATGCTTCGGGAGATGAAAGCTTAAAAGTCCTTGCATTCGAAATTGAAAGTGGAAAACTTTTCAATTTGAAAATTTTCCAACTTTTTACCTGATTTTAAAAAAAACGTCATGTCCGCGTTATCAAATTTTTATTTTCTTAAATTGCCTTTCACAAGCCAAAAGCTTTGAAAACCTGCTAAACGTCAAATTATTTTTCCATTTTAGGAATATTTTGTCCAATTTGTTTGACTATAAATTCGAAATTTCAGTGAAATGTAACATTTTTCTCTGTATATTACCATGGTTGATGCTTCAGGCCCCATTAGCTTTTAACCTCGATTTTTTTTTAATTTTAACATTTGTAATGTAAAACAATATAATATGCTTCAATTTGTTTAAGGAAAGTAGCAATTTTACTTTAAGGCAACAATATTTAAGTGTTTTAAGAAACTTAATTTAGATTCTTATAATGTCTGACTTGATACTGTTTTACACTACTGAAAATTTTTCTTCTTTAGAAAATAACGATTTTAGTCAGACGTTAAAGAAATAATTTAAAATATTATAAGTTAATTTCAAGAACCGGAGATTTCAGTAGTAAGTCCAGTATTTTATGTCAGACGTGAAAATTATTTTGAACAGAAAAGTTTAAACTACAATTTTTAATAATTAATTTAATAATTACGTTATTCTTTAAATTAAAAAAAATATAATTTTCGTTACTATGGCCAGTAATTGTACAGACGCAAAAAAATTGATAACTAATTTTTAGTAGTTTGGCTAGTGTTTGATCAAACATGAGAAAAAATGACTTTTTAAAAAAGAAATTAATTTTAAGTACACAGTATATCGTGAGGTATTAAAAAGTGTTGCAGATTAAATGAACACAAAAATAATTAAATTAATCAATTTTGGTGTTATTTTTTACAATGAATGAAATTTTAGTTAACTAAGTTTTTTTATAACTATAAAATATGAAGATATCGATAACTCGGTATATAACTTTACTTCGGTAGATAAATACTTAGTTAGATAAATTACTTGTTAATCTTAAACTACAATTTTACTTCATATCTATTATTTTTAATAATAATTATTTAATCAATTTCACAAAATTTCAATTTCTTCCTAAATCCTTTAATTAAATGCAGATTAGAAAATAAAAACTTCAAATAATATTTAAAAAATTCAATTAAACTTTTTTAAAAATATCAATTTCAAAATTCAATTATTTCCAAAAAAATCACTCTATATTTCTTTTAATATTCAATTATAATCTAAAATTTTAACTGAAATTCCTTTTTAAAACAATTTTTATAAAAAAAATCCTTCAAGAATTTAACTATTTAAATGCAAAAGTAAATAATTTATTGAATAATTGAATGTTTCTCAAAACTCAATTCTCATTAAGAATTTTAGTAACAAATTTTTAAAAAAATCAATTTTTTTGTTAAATTTTATTAAAACTTGCATGAACATACTTACTTTTTTCAAGGAATTCGATTATAATTGTATGAAAAATAATTGAAACGCTGCGATGAGTTTTATGAGAATTTTCAAATTTATTCCTTTAACAATTCAATTTTACAAAATATCAATTATTCGGAAATTCTACAATTAAATATATATTAAAAATTAAAAACTTGAAATAATTTCAATAAAAATCCTGTTAAACTTTTAAAAAGAATTAATTCTACAGAATTTTTTTGTCAAATATATGAAAAATTAAGAATTTCAATGATTTTGGTTTGACACTTTTCCAAAATTTAATTATTTCAAAAAATAAGCGTTACAATGCTTTCAATACTTAAGTATAATCTAAAATTTTAACTGAAATTCATTTTTAAAACCATTTTAATTAGTAAATTCTACAAGAATTAAGTTATTGAAATACAAAAATAAATAATTTATTAATTTCATGTTTCTTGAAATTAAATTCTCATAAAGAATGATATTATCAAATTTTTTAAATCATTAAATTCTTTGAAGGTATTTTAATAAGATTTTTAAGAATAATTACATTTTTCGAGGAATTGGATTAAAATTGCATAAAAAATAATTGAAATTCTACAATGAGTTTTATTATTTATGAAAATAATTGAATTCCTAAAAGAATTTTATTATTTTGAAAAATAATTGAATTCCTGTAAAAATGTTATTATTTATGAAAATAATTGAATTATTGCGAAGAAATTTATAAAAAAATTTGTAAATAAATAAATTTCTGTAAATATTTTTTTTATTCATGAAAATAATTGAATGTTTCCGTAGAATTGTATTGAAATTTTTTTAATAATGGAATTCTTTTGACAAATTTTATTGAAATAGTATATATGGAGAATTATGAAATTTTACAAAACTTTTGAAAATAATTGAAATTTTGAGCTTTGTTATTTATAAAGAGAATTGAAATTTTGATGAGAATTTTTTTAAATTTTTGAACACAATTGAGTTTAGTAACTATGTTACTAAGTTAGTAACTATCTTACTATTCTCCATGGAGAAGCTAAATTCGTTGAATTTTTACAAATCGTTGACTTTGGTATTTTATTTAAAATAAAATTTCATTCATAGTTAAAAATAACACCAAAATATATTACTTTAATCCTTTTTGGTGTTAATTTAATCCTAGAAAGATTAAACCTTTTCAGATTATTTTAATCCATTCTGGTGTTATTTTAACACCTTGCGTTTTACTTTGTAGTTTATAAAAATATAGGTAAACTGTAAAAATTGTAATCGATTAAAAAATTGAAATGTAATTTTCAGTAGTATAAGACCAAAATGTGGTCAGACGTTGGAAAAATTCGTGAAACTAATATGCAACTAATATTAAATAGTATGAAAAAGGTTAATTCAAACTGTAGAAATATTTAATGAGCAGACAAATGCAGGCACGATTTTCAGTTGTATAGTCACGTATTTGGTCAGACGTTAAAAATTAATTATTTTTCTAATCAATAGTCATTTTATACAATGAAAGTCAAGAATAAGTTAGACATAAATTGATTTAATTTGCAAACAAAGACACGAAGTAATTTTTTCTAAACAGTTCTTGTTATTGTAGATTTTTAGTAGAACAGTTAAATTCTTGATGAAACTTAAAAGAATTCATTAAAAATAATTTTTAATCAAGTAGAATTTGAAGAATCAGAAGTTTCAGTAGTTAGTCCAGTATTTCGTCAAACGTAAAAATTTATTCCTTTAAAAAAAACTATTTTTAAGTAGTACAGAAAAATTTTAGTCAAACTGTGAAAATTATTTTCCACATAAATATTTATGCACCTTTTCAGGAGTATGTCCAATACTTAGTCAGACATAAAGAACACGTTATATTATTAGGAAAAAATAATATCTAGTAGTTTAGAAAATGTAGATTTAAGGAAAAAAGACCAGAATTTTTAGTAGTTATTCCAGTATTTTTTCAGACGTGAGACTTTTTTTAAATTTTATTTCTTGTGCATTTTTTACAAAAAAGGACACTAACTCTAAGTATAGTAAAGAAAACATTTGGTCAGACTGAAAAATGGAATACAAACACAGAAGTTAAAAGTTCCATATAATAGTTAAAATATAGTTATACTTATTAAGTTCAACATCAAAGCAGGATTTTTTCTTATTTGACTCATTTTTACATTTTAGTAGTAAAACTTATTTTTATGTTTACTCTCTTTTTTCAAAAGATATATTCTCCATGTTATAATAGGAATTATTGGATTAAGTAAAAAAAATATGTTTCTTGGAGAATGCCCTTTCGTTTTTCTATATATATTAAGGGAATATAATATTTGTGCAATTCTATGAAAGAATATAAGAGAGGGGAAAAAATAAAGAGGTTGTTGGAGAGGCAATGCACATGAGAATACTGCGAGAAAATATTGCAATAATAATCGGGACCGTAAAATATATCTTACCAAAGGATCGACAGAATCCCATTGGAATCGTCGGCCGAGCCAGAGGGCTAGCGTGGCTGTGAATTATTGAGTGACAACGTGCTCCACAGTGCATTTTAAGTCTCTATCGTTCCCATCTTTCGTCCTAGGTTTTCTCTTAGCTCGTGCCTTACTACTGTTTACCTTCTTGCTTTTTCTCGTGAAAATTTTACCCAATATTCTCTTTCGTGTGCGACAGACAACTCAAAACGAAAAAAAAAAATAAAAATTCCCTATTTCGCTTCATAATTCTTTTGCATTTTCAAGTGGGATGTTAAAAATGTTTTTTTTCGTTTTATTTAAATAATAGAATCCTCTCTTTGTCTATTCAAGAACTTTTTTTTGTTGTTTTATGTCTGACCAAATGTTGGACTAACAAATGAAAATTGTATTGTCTATTATTTTTTAATTCGTCTGCACAAATATTTTCTAAACTTCGGAAAAAAGGAATTTTTATAACCGTCTGACCAAGGTTTTTCTTACTACTAAAAAATAGTTTCTTCTTGAAGAAAATTATTAATTTCTATAAACTACGACCAAATACTGGAATGACTACTGAAAATCGTATTTTTTTATTACTTTCCCCATTATTACTGTAAGTTTACAGTTTGGCTAAATATTTTTTAAACGAAATTAGTTTTTCTTTTAGAAAATCAAAATTATTTTTTAATTAATCAGTTTTTACAAAAAAAGAATAATTATTCTTTTGTATTTTTTAATGGGTCACAAATTAAAAGTAGTAATAAAAATTTCAACATTTGCAACTTGAGGGACATAATTTTTTTTTAACCAAATAAACTTGATCGATGTAGAAAGTTTTTTTTACCTCCCAAACTTCGAATTGTGTGTGCATTGTGGAAATACTTTCCGCAATGATGCTAAAGATGTTATTTATTGCTTCAAGTCTTCACTTCACTAATCTTCTAAACTTCTCTCAACATGATTATCGTTGCATTACGACTCTCCGAATATTTGACCTGAAAACATGTTTGTTCTACAAACATCACTTAAATAAAAAAAAAAGGTGGAGGAGAAAAAAAACACCTACCGTAAACAGACATTATTCTAACAAATCTCTTAAGTGTTTGTATAAATAAAATCGTGAAAGTCAAATATAAGGTAAATTGTTAAAAAGAAAGGGGGAATTTCGGGAAAAATAGTTTAAATTCCAAAAGAAAGATTTTGTAGTTTTTTTTATGTTAAAAGAAAAATTATTTCGAGAGGCATTAACTTTTTAAAAATTCTGGTTAGAATAGAAATATTAAATTGCAATTAAAGTGTAGATAGGCGAAATTTGGTCAGACGTGGATGAAAGTAATACTTTGTATTTAAAAAATTATTTTTATTAGTTTAGAAAATGTTTAAGACTTTAAAATTACAGTTTATGAGAAAACTATTTCACTCAAAATATATTTTTACTCCACTTTCACTAAAAATTTATTTTCACTCCACTTTCACTCAAATTCCTTTTTCAATCCACTTTCGCTTTTACTGAACATTTATTTATTCTTTGCTTCCACTTTCACTCTACTAAAAAAAGTAGGAAGTATTTTTGTAATTAAATAAATGTAAAGTGGAAGTAGAGGGAAAATATAATTTGAATGAAAATGGAGTGAAATAAACATAAAATTTAAGTGATCAATTACCGTGAAAATTTCCATAAATTGCTAAAATGAATATTTTTAATTGCAACTTATGTGAAATATATTTTTATGAATTATTGTGAAAATTTCAATAAATTACTGCATAAATTTCCATTAATTACCTTGAAAATTTTCATAAATTACCGAAGTAATAATTTTCAATTGAGATTCAGACAACAATATTTTTATAAATTACCGCACCAATTTTTACAAATATCTATAATTTTCATAAATTATTAGAAGAAAACACCTTCTTACGCCAAAACTGTCTAAACAGTGAATTTGTTAATTGTCATACTTATTTACAAGAATTTTAATAAATTTTTTAGTAATAATTCTGCTAAGAAATCTTTAAGGATAAATGCTTTTTTGAATCCAAACAATTTATAAAAAGATTTCAATATTTTATGAAATTAAATAATCTCTCTTTAAATTTGTTTAAACAATTTAATAAATTATAAACAATTTTTCCTGCCCGTCAGGAACTTTTTTTTCTGGACCCTTTATTTACAAAAAAATACATTGATAAATTTTTTTTAAATTTCCTAAACCAAATCCTGCTAACTTGAGATAAAAAGGAAATTTTAACAAATAAGTAACATTTAAAGAAAACTTAATAATAATAATAATGAAATTAAAAAAGTTTATAGAAAAATAATTTTAAGTGATTTTGTTTCATTGAACTTAGTTTGTAAGCTTAATTACAATATATAGAAAATATTTATTACACGGAGAAAAATGGATTATATGTGATATAATCCAGATTATACTTCTTATGATATTTTTACATTGTATATAGGACAGTTAACCAGAATTATAAAATTGAATATCTAAGTATTACCACTTTCAAATTATCGATCATATTAATTTGGATTATAAAACTTGCATCAATATAATTGGTCTTTACGTTATTTTAAATAAATAAAATTTTGACAAATCAGAACTAACCCATAAATTAAAAAAATTAATTTAATATTTAATTGCCTAATAATGAAATTAAAAAAAATAAAAATTTGAATTTGTTGTTGCTAATAATTTATTAATTAAATTAATTGATCAATCACTAAATTTATTTTTTTAACATAAATTTATTTATTCGTAAATTTCTGGTAATTTCATTTTTATAAATCTACAAAACTATTAAAACTATTAAAAAGATTATTATTAAAATTGTTATCAATTAAATAATAATTGATGAATTAATCATAAATAAGATTACAAAAAATAAATTGTTACTAAACACAAAATTTATACTTCGTAAGTAAATAAAAATACTTTGAAGAAAAGGTTAAAAATAATATTTCCTTGTAATATTTAAACTAAAAATGGTTATAATCAATAATAAGCTGATGATAAATAAATGCATAATGCTATAATTGTTTTTAGATTTATAAAAATGAAATTGACAGAAATTTACAAACCTTAAAAATTGAAATAGCAGTTCATGTAAAAAAGTTCGATCACAACAAATTTTCAAAACAACTTTAACCTCATAATGTGACAATTTGAAAAAAACATGTTGCTATAGTAATAATCTAGAATTATAATTTGATTCGATTTTGGATTGTAAAATGTAGAATCCATTGTGAATACCAGAAATAATTCTAAAACATTGAAAGATTGTAAATAGATTATAAAGAGTAATAATCAGATTATATTCAGTACGATCTTATTTTCTGTATTCTTAATTGTATAATCCATTTTTCTCCGTGTACTTTGATTCAAAAATAATTTTTGTTTGAATAATTATGTTCAATTCAAACATATTTTTTTTCTGTTTTGGTTTAAACAAAAAATATGTATAAAAATTTTATGTTTGATTCAAACTTAAAAGTTGACATTAAATAATTTAAAATCAACTACATGGGTGATTCTTCTGAAAGTGACATTTTTGATGTTTCGATTAATTTTACAAAATCTACTCTTTAATAATTATTATCAATTTCCATAGTGAAAATTTAGCACTTATTTATCATTTTAAAAAGAAAATTAAATAATTTTATTCAACTTAATTTATGTAATAACTAAATTGCTTTCATCTCCGAAGCCTTTTCAACATGTCTCCAATAGGACTTCTATAATAAATTAAATTTTTATGGTTTTTTTTTTTAATTCTCAGAAATTTTTTAAAAATATTGTCAGAAAGTACAATGTTTTTTCTATCATTATGTGCATTTTAAAAATTTGTAGACCTCACTTTTATTTTTGATACAAAATGTTTAAACTTTGTCTTCAGTTTTAGGTAAAATTACTTTACACCGGTTACTGATATTTTATACATTAAAAAATTAACTCAAACTACCATTAAATCAAATACTTTAAATAAATTTATATTTTAATCGAATTGAATATATTTGGTATTAAAATATGCAAATTATTAGTTTTTAAGCAGTGTAATTTTATTTTCGATTTTGTGAACGATATTAGCGTGGATTTTTAATAGAAAAACTGTAATATTTTTTTAAGAATTAATTTTGCGCAACCTAAGAATCTTACTCTTGAGTATAAAAATTAAGTGGTTCCAATAGAAAAAAACCATACAATTGAAGCAAAAAATAAATTGAAAAACCGAAATTTAAAAGTGTCACTTTCAGAAAAATCACGCATATAAATTATGTTCGAATTAAATATATTATTTCTATGAATGAACCAAAAAATATGTTTGAATTAAACTTATGTTCGACTGTATATAGCAAATATATTTTAAGTTTGATTTCAGCAAAATATGTTTGAATCAAATAAATCGTTTTCTCTGTCTTTCATTACAAAAAAGTAAAAATTCTTACGTAAGAGAAGGGGGGTGGCCTAAAAGCCTTTAAAATATGCTTACGTAATTCTTGAATGGACCTTGATTACAATACTTAAATATTATTATTCCCACTGGATTACAAAAACTTTATATTCAAATTCGTCTTAAGGTAGTTTTCTTTCGTCCTATTTTTTACAAGAGAGAGTAGGAGCGAAAGCAAACTTGTAAGAGAGAGAGAGAGAAAAGAGAGCGAAAGCAAGTTAGTAAGGGAGAGAGAAAGGGTGGGGGGGGTAAAAAAGAGTGAAATCAAACCGGAGAGAGAAAGAGAGAGAAAGAGAGAGGAAGACGAAGTTCCCATGTCTAAATGAAACATCGTGTCCTCGACGAGGTCGACGGAACAATTTTTAACGAAAATAACACACAGTCTCCGGGTAGGTTTGGCGATCGTGTTTCTTCGCAGCGGTGAGTCGATGAGAAGCGAGGACACCCGAGTCGCTTCTCTCTCGTCTCTGGGTCAGGCCACACAGGTCAATCGTTTCTCTTCTGTTTAATGTCGCTCGCAACCTTACCGACTCGGCATGGCACACAACCAACCTCTTCCTTATTCACATTTTATTCTCTACCTCTTTTTCAGCTCATTGCCTGCCTGCCTGCCTGCCTGCCTTCCCTCCCTCTGTACTTCAACTTTCTTTCGTATATCAATTAGCCCACTAACGTTTCGCTATATTGCCTTTGCTTTTCTGCTTTTCACAGTGATTAGTGATATTCAAGAATACTCACTGCAGGAACTTTCCTTCTGCGGTGTTTTCCTTTTCCCTCTCGAAGAGAGAAAATTATAATTGGAAAGGAAAGTGCCTTGCCTGCTTCGTCTTGGAAAATAATTATTATACGCTTTTGAAAATCCACGCGCCATTTTATAGGGAGAGAGAGAGAGCTTCATTCATTATGGAGATAATTTTCATCTTTTAGTAGATGCAATGAACTTGAATTTGTGACAGTTTCTTTCATTTCAATTGTTTTATAATCTATTATATCGTTGCGTTTATTGCACCTTTGAAATAAAGTCTACAATGAAAGGTGAAATTGAATGATAAATTGTTTCGTAGATAAAGGAATTAGTAAAATAATACCCAAAAAAAAGGTCAAGCTTTCAACTTTTTATACAAAAAAATAAACAAATATTTGTATTAAATACCACGAAATAAATTTTTTTCTTTTTTCTTCTCTCCAACTGAATCAGTAAATTTCAAACCAATTCCAAAGCAAAAATATTAAAAGCAATGCTTTAAAATTTCTATTGATTTAAACTTTTTAATTCAGAGAGTTTGATAAATATAATATTGTTGGAAAATTAGGAAAATTTCATACACGAAATATTTGTTCGTTATGCAGTGAATGTTTTCTCAGCGAATATTGTATCTGGAAAATTACTATTGAGATAATTTGGTTGTCGCCTAATCAGATTATTTTGCTCTCCGAACACATTTAAAAGTTGTATCAAACACAATTGTGGTGCATCACAAACACCTTCAATGCAAACTGATATCGTCTACTGCTTGTTTAAATTACGTAACTCTATTTGGGAAAATAGATTAAAAATTTCTCTATTAACGTCCAACAATAATTTCTAGTGCAACATAACTTTGTGTAAATTTTTTTCCACTTTTACATTCGAGTGTAAACTCGAATTATAGAAAAAATTTATTTACCGTCTCAAATGACATTTTACTGCAGAAATTTTTCTCATTTAGAAGACGATTTCTTTGTATATAATTTTAGAAATAGTTTTGTAAATTTTCCCAAAAAAAAATTCAGGAAGCGAATTTCACTAATTATTTAGAAACATTTACTAACATAGATAAGGGGGTTTTTCTAAAAAATTACCGAAAACTTCCTATGAATTTTGAAACATTCTCAAGAAACAGTGTAGAAAAAATTCTAAATTTTTTTTTAAATTCTCCTAAATAAGCCTCCGGAAAGTAAAAAATAAAAAGTATTTATTTATTTATTTTCTACATATAAAATTTATTCAGTCATTTTCATTGGCCTGTAATATCTAAAAAATTAATGCTTTAAACATCAATTTTAACCAAGCTTAACTTTTGAAAACAGAAAAAATAAATTAAACTGAAATTTGTATTTAGCACATTAATTGTTAGGCATCAGGTACAAATGAAAATGTTAGTACAAACTTTATATGTGCTTTTACTTTCCGGAGGCTCAAATCTTGAGGTAAATTTCCTTATGATAATATAAGAAAGTTTCTTATAAATTCGAAAAATTTCCATGTAACATCAAATTATTTAAACAAAAATTAAATTGAACTTTAAAAACAAAAATTAATTTTTCAGAATTGCCAGTTAAAAGTATAGATCATTTTTTATTTAAATATTTTAATTTGAAACCTTTTTAAAAATGTTCAATTATTTAAATACAAAATTATTTATTTAAAATTTACGTAAAGAACTTTATTAACAAGTTTTTAAATAATTTAATTATTTTGACGAATTTTAATCAAATTTTTATAAATAATTACTTTTTTGAGAAATTCGATCAAAATTGTAATAAAAACAATTAAAATTCTGCTAATTTATTATTTATGAAAATAATTTAATTTATAAAAAAAATTTATTGTTTAAGAAATTAAATGAATTATTCAGAAGAAATACTGAGTAGTGAGTATTATATTTCTACAGTACGATTTACATTTACATTTGGGTGTTAAATTTTAACTATCTTTATTTAACTCCTCTGATATTAACTCCCCAATGGGTGCGACTTTTATAGAATCCCCTGGGGAGTTAAAATTTAACTCCTTTTTTTACAGTGTATTAACTGAATAATAGTTAAGTAGAGAGGAGATCCACTACCTTTTACCTTTTTTCGTCCGAAAGACACGTTTAGTTACGAGTCAAAATAACATCTTTTTTATAAAACAATTAATTTTCATTAATTTCTACTTTAACAAGCCTATTTTATAATTGAATTAAATATAATTTTTATTGAATCAAATTTATTATGTAATGAATCAAAATTATTATGTTTAATTCATAGATAATTTTTCATTGACTGTATAACAAAGTTAATTATGTTTGATTCAAGTATATTGTCTTCTCAGTGTTTAGTCGCAAACTAAAATAATAATAATTGTAATATTAAATGAGAAAGAAGCTATCAATTTTCCGAATTAATTTACAAATAATTAAATATCTTAAATAAATCTCTATAAGCTCATGGGTTTCATATGTATCGACAGCACAGCTGCCCTAAATACATATAGATTCATCACAATCTGCAAATGAGAATAAAATTTGAACCATAAATACTTTTTATTTTTGTATCAAATTGGAAGAATTGTTAGGAAAAATAGAAAGGGGAGAAGAAAAGAATATTTTGTCAAGTTTATTGTGTATCTATACAATATATATAGTATATTGATATAGACAAGTAGAGATATGTGTATATGGATAGGGTTAAAATCGCTGCATTGCAGTTTTCCAGTGTTCTGATTGGTCACTTATATTCCCCAATGGCGATTCTAGTCTGCTTCCTTTCGTCTAAATAACCAATTTTCCATGTTCCCAATGGGACAAAATCCTTAAAACGAATCACGTGAAAAGCTTCGCAAATCTTTTTGCGAGCCGTACGTCCCATGCTACACGGCCGATTTCCCATCATGCTCTACGTAATAAGGACAGATCGTCCCCGAGTCCTCCGAATGAAGAAAGAGAGAAAAAAAAGGGAAAAGGGAGTGTGAGAGAGAGAGGACGTGATTTGGAATCGAAAGGGTCTTGGAACCTTTTTTTTACCCCTCACTTCCAATACTATTTTCCTATTCACCCTTATATATAGACCTTCGTTTCCGTGTCTGGATTTTTTTTTATTTACAAATTTTCCAAACTCTCTAACTTTTCTTTCAAGTGGCTTCTTTTTCTCTCTCTCTTTCTCTCTCTTTTATTTTATTTCACCACTGTCTCGACATTGGGCGTCTTGAATCAAATTTCCTTAATCCCCTGTGGATTTTGGTTGCTCCAAAAATGAAGGATATAGCTTTATATATACATATCACTTGACTCTTCTTATCAAATATAACTTATTGGATATATTCTTGTTCCAAAATTTTATTCCAATTTTTTTTTATTTTTCCTTCCACACACTGCAAAGGGAAAATTTACGTTTCTATCAAATATTCTATTTTGTTTAAATAGATCAAAGTTTCAGTCTTTTAAAAATATCGAATTGAGGCAAAGATCGTATAAAAATCAAATTTTTTACAGGCATTCTAAAAATTTGTCATTTTTCCAATAATTTTCATAAAATTCCCTGACATTTTTCTGATTTCCCTAAAACCGATTTGATTTTTCTATAACCTGTGACAACTCTGATAATAAACTTTTGTTTTTTCAATTACTGTAAAGTCATTCAATAATTCAAATTAGTGAAAAATTAGTCTACAAGTGATCTTAACTAAATTACTAATTAATTCTACTTTCGATATTTAATACCATTCAATATTTTTAATACAATTTTAATCAAATTCTTCGAAAAATGTAATTATTCTTAAAAATCTTATTAAAATTCGTCCAAAGAATTTAATGATTTAAAAAAATTTATGAGAATTTAATTTCAACAAACATGAAATTAATTAATTATTTATTTTTGTATTTAAATAATTAAATTCTCATAGAATTTACTAATAAAAATGGTTTTAAAAATGAATATCAGTTAAAATTTTAGATTATACTTAAGTATTAAAAGCATTATAACGTGGATTTGTAAAAAAAATTAAATTTCGAAAAAGTTTCAAACTAAAATAGTTGAAATTCCTAATTTTTCATATTTTTGACAAAACATTTTGTAGAATTAATTCTGTTTAAAAGTTTAATAGGATTTTTATTAATATTATTCCAAGTTTTTATTTTTCAATATATATTTAATTGCAGAATTTCCAAAAATCGCCACTTATTTTTAGTAAAGAATTATAAAATTAGAATAAATTAGTGTAAAATAAAGTTTCATTTAACAGTTGTAGTGAAAAGTACTTTTCTATTGGAATTTTATTTATAAAAAAATAAGTAAAAATTTTAATCAATTTAAACTAGAGAACCACTTTTCTCTTGTTCATTGAGACTAAGAGAGAAAAACAACGAAAAAATTCCGAATTTTTGTTCGACTCTAAAATCGATTTTAAAAGAGAAAATTTTCAATTACTGTCTTTTAGGAAAACTTCTACAATAAAATTAAAATTAGAATTAAAATTTGTGTGCTTAAATTTTATTTGAATTTTTCTTATTTGAATTTTTCCAATTTTATTGATAGTGGTTTTTTGCAAGTCGATTTTTGAACTATAAAAGAACAGTGAATTGGAAATTTTTCCAAACTTTGAAAAAAAAAATGTTTTCCAACGTTAGTTTGAAAATAATAGGTTTAACAAAAAAGTGGATAATTTGGTTGATTGTAATTGTGGTTAAAGTGGGTAGAAATGAGTACTCGCTTAACTTTTTTTGCTCGATAAGAAATGCAATTCAAATGATTAATGTTCAATATTTGTCATTCAACTAAGTAAGAAAAGCAGTAATGCATTGATCTCGAGAAATTGAAAACCACTTAGAAAATTACGATTCTTTCGGGACTAATAAAAAAAACCACTTTACGACACCTTTCAGTGATCTATTTTCTTTCTTTTTCTCTCTAAAGACGACGATTCTAAATCCTGGATGAGTAAATTTATGGCCCACTGAGACTGACTGGACGAAGCTAAGACATCATTGAACTTTTATTTATTCGTTTAGAATTACTATTTTTTTCTAGCATTCGCAGTTCCTGATAGTAATTATTATGCACTGTGTCGTGAAACTATGTGGAGATTTGAATGTAAAATATTAATTTTTTAAAGAATTTTTTTCATTTAAACATAAACTGTTTATTTTACATTTAAACCTTTATGAAATTCAAAAACTTTTTAGAACATTTGTTATAAAACATAAAGATACCGTCTGATGTCTCCACATTTAAAAAATTTTAATTTCCATAACTACATTTAAAAAAAATTAAATTATTTACAAAAAATTTTAATAAAATCGTTCGCAAGAATTTAATTATTTTTACAAGTAATGAAAATTCTGCATATTAATTCAATTTTAAAACATTTTTTGCAAAAATCCAATTACATTTCAGAAATACTGAAATTAAAATCTTTCCAAAATTTACTACTTTAATAAAATTTCTCAAATTAATTCAATTATTTAAAAAAAAAATGTAATGAAATTCGTTGTAAGAATTCGAATAGTTTCATAAATAATAAAATTCTTCACAGTATTTCAATTATTTCTAATATAGTTTTAAGTAAATCCTTTACTAAATATCATTAAATTTCAAAAATTTTATAAAAATTCTCCGAAATAATTGAATTATCAAAAATTTTTAACAATGTTTGAAAAATTTCCTTGAGAATTTTTAAATCTATTTGTTTATAATTCACATTCACGAAATTTCGATTATTCGGAAATTCTTCAATTAAACATGTATTAGAAAATGAAAACTTTAAATAGTTGAAAAAAAATTCAATTAAAATTTTTAAAAAAGAAAATTAATTCTACAGAATTATCGGAAAAATACTAATTTTTCTAAAGATTTTAATTTAAAACCTTTTCGAAATTCAATTATTTGCAAAAATTCATAGTTTTTAATGATTTTAATAACCAATTATGTATTATATGTGAATATATTTAACTGAAATTAATTTTTAAATCAATTTTTATTAGAAAACTCTGCAAAGATTCAATTATTTAAATACAAAAATAAATCTATTAAATAATTAAATTCTCAATAAATATTTTATCAACAAATTTTTAAATAATCGAATATTTTAGTAAATTCAAATAAACTTATTAAGAATAATTACATTTTTCAAGGAAATAGATTAAAATTGTATTAAAAATAATTAAATTTTTAGCACAAGTTTTATTATTCATGGAAATAATTGAATTATTGCGAAGAAATTTGTAAATATAGTTGAATTCTTATGAAATTTTTATTATTTATGAAAAAAGTTCAATGTTTGTGTAGAATTTTATTTCAATTTTTTTTTGTAAATAATTGTAACTTTTAAAAAATTTTATTAAAATAATAAATATTGAAAATTATTAAATAGAGGAAAATTTTTGAAAATAATTGAACTTTTGAGAAGAAGTTTATTATTTTTAAAGGTAATTGAATTTTTAAAGAAAATTTAAAACAAAATTTTTACACAATTAAATTTCTGTGAAGAATAATATTACTTATTCGTAAAATAATCGAATTTTTGCGATCGCAAAAATTTGTAACTTTTCTAAAAGTTAATTTTTTTCACTACTTTATAATAAGAATTCTTGATTTTTCCTTGAATTGACCGATTTTTCTGACCTGTAGCAATCATGATTTATTAAAAAATAACGAAATTTTGGTGTAATTAATTAAGTACATGAATTTCTATTTAGCTAAACAAAGATTTTTTTGCTTAACCAAAAATTTTCTTAAAACCATCAAATTATTTATTCAAACGAAAAATTTATTAAACTGAACCAAACATTCAGGTAAATTATGAAAAGATTTAATATAAACAAATTTATCCGGATGCTTTTTCTAAAAATGCTACTTTTAAGCTTCGAATTTTTAATTTCTTTGTATGGGTTAACTTTATAGACTGTACAGTAGTCAGAATCGAAACAGAAAAGTAAAAATGTAATTTAATTAGCATAATAATAAATCATAATTCAGAAGAAGAAGAAAAAGAAGAAGAAGAAGAAGAAGAAGAATCGTTAAAAGTAGAAACGATAAACATAGGTACTGAATGTAGAAAATGAAATGCGCGTGAGTATGATAAATATTTCATCCCAAACATATTACAAACATCTTGTTGTATTTATAAGATAAATGTAATCTTGAGTTGTAGATTGTTGGAAATTTCAACAATGGATCTCGGTGGAGGTTGTTATTAAAGGTATACTATCTGTAAAGCGAAGTGAAACGTGGAAGCTTGCAAATAATAATTACGATCGCGTGTAAGCCTGTTATTAGGGCGAATAGCAACTGCTACTGTTACTAATGATTATGTCGGTTGTTCAAGTGCCTTTGGGTAATGGCGTCACTTAATCAGGACCACTTTGCGAATAGGCGAATGCATTAGATCTGCGTGTATGTATCTTAATGCGCCGACGCATCAAAAACCGATCGATGCATGTACGATATGCGTATATTCACTCTTGATAAGGTCATGATTTCATGTTATACGACCTTGTTCACTTCTTAACCAATCTCC